>CM076918.1:15384358-15984358 GCA_039566165.1 Maruca vitrata | reverse complement strand
TTTCTTCAAGTTAGTTGAATCTTGTTACGAGGACTTTCACCGGATATTGTCATTGTATAAGATATAATGTATAAGAACATATAACATTTTCAAGTATTTCTATACATATCCTCCTAATCCTCTCATCAAAAGCGATACAATATTTTGAAACACCATTTTTCTAGAAATTCTAACAGTTTTTGATTTAGTGCTATACTTACAACGTACTTCTATTATTTATCATCAACCTTAGTTAAATAAAATTGGAAGAATTCATATTAGCTGGTTGATTGGGGGATCATTTTTTCTAATTTTAAATTACATTAGAGCTCAAAAAGGAAAAAGAAATTTAAAAAAAAAACATTAGTAAACAAAAAAGTTTTTAAATAAACATCAAAACCTAACATCATAAATTACCATTAATAGTACGGTACCATCCCCCTCCCCGATTCACCCTCAGAGCAGTGTTCAAAGCCTGTCATCCCTCGTATTAAAGACCCACTCTAAAACAATAGCTTCAATAATCGCGTTGGACGAGAGCGCGTCCGGGGCTCATTAATAGTGCTTTCAGCTGGGCGGTCGATGTGCGAAACCTGCCATGTCGCGTTTATCATCTCAGTTGTGATGGCTGACCCCTTATCTAGGGTCAAGCAGCTATAATATTCTGCATTCAAAAGTTGTCAAATATCTCATTTCTTTTTTCAAGATTATCATAGATAAAAACTATTTAAATTTTAAGGTTATCAGGAAAATTGCTTTAAAATAAGAGCTGTATGTATATATTTGTTACGGCATAAATATTTTTTCACCATATTTTGGTTACTATAGAATAATAAATATTATATTTGTTATAGTAAGTTGTCTTTTGATAACCAACACTTTAAAAACATTTCTGTTTATAGTATAATTATGTGAAGTCATCTTAAACTAATATAATAGAATACATCAACTAGATTTAGCAATAACGCTTCCCAATACTGCTGAGCTAAAATCGCCACTATTGATCAAGCTACATGGTCCAAGATCCCAGAGCTGCCAGACATCACTTATTTTCTAATGGACAAAATATATACGATTGAGTAGTGTTGGGGTGTACTATCATCATATGACTAGTTGCTACCTTGACCAGACGGCCATTTTTCAGATATCAACCAATCAAGGTACATAGAAACACTGCTCACCTCACTTAAATTCTGATGGCTGATTTTAACATATATTTCTCACAATATCATTAAAAATCAGGATTCATTACTCCCAGACACATGCGGTCGGCGGTTTTACCTTACAGACGCTTTAAAGCTATGAAAAAAATTTTACTTTTACTTAATTTTACTCATTTTCTGATGCTTGATTTTTATATATGTTATTCAAACCACTAAAAAGTGCTCATCTGACCGCAATAATTATAGAATTGTACCTTACAAACTATTTTATTAGAAAAACTTAACTAAATTCAATTTGAAAAAAAAAATCTAAAACAGTTGGGTCTGGTGAATGTTTGGCCCCTTGGATCGGTCTGTCCGTTTGCAAAACGTTTTAAAATAGTTGTTTGAATAACATATATAAAAATCAGGCATCAGAAAATTAGTAAAAGTAAAATTTTTTTCATAGCTTTAAAGCGTCTGTAAGGTAAAACCGCCGACCGCATGTGTCTGGGAGTAATGAATCCTGATTTTTAATGATATTGTGTGAAATATATGTTAAAATCAGCCATCAGAATTTAAGTGAGGTGAGCAGTGTTTCTATGTACCTTGATTGGTTGATATCTGAAAAATGGCCGTCTGGTCAAGGTAGCAACTAGTCATATGATGATAGTACACCCCACCACTACTCAATCGTATATATTTTGTCCATTAGAAAATAAGTGATGTCTGGCGGCTCTGGGATCTTCCTCTAACAGTAACAGAACGCCACGCGAATTGAGCCGTCGTGTAAGCTCAAATTCGTTTAACTAGTATTCCTTGCAAAGAGATTGATGGATGGCTGTGATTGGACGAACTCATCATGACGTAATGCTTGTGACGTCAGCGTTGTCAAGCTTCCAGCGTAGCTCCTTTTGTTCGCCGTCGATTTGGATTGGGAAGCTGACAGCAAATATTTCAATGCCAGTTCTGTTAAAGGCATACTTTTTTAAACTCATACACACATACACAATAAATATAAATATTACACAACATCACATACATTGATCTGATCCCGTGGTAAGTAGCTTAAGCACTTGTGTTACGGAAATCAGGATCGACAGTGGATACACAAATAAACTTAAATATATTTAATAATACACCCAGACACGGAACAAATGCCGATGTTCGTCACACAAATATTTGTCCCGAGTGGGAATCGAACCCACGACTCTTGGAACCGTAGGTTTTGAACCTGAGTCACTAACCACTGTTCTACCGAGCCAGTCAACAATACGAGTATAATCAAATAAACTACCTAGCTTAACTGTAACATGACGTGTTGAACTTGATATTCATTCGTATAATTGAGTTGTTTCTTAAATATGTACTTACTAACTTACTAAGCTGGCTCAAATGACCTGAAGTGGATTTTGGTTTCTAATGGAAAGACCCGTCGCCACTCTACCTTGTGTTGTGCAAGCTAGAACCACCCTTTAATCTTGAGGCTCCGTAGATCCATTTCGATCCAATTGATAATAGTATTTTAAATATATACAGTATGAGAATATATAAGAAAAAGATAAATCGATAGTTACGAACCGATAATTGAATTGTCGATGTTGATTGAATCGATATTCTGCCATCGTGACTCCATCAACATATACTCAATATTTTTATACAATAACTCAATATATTAAAATGTGTGTATTTTTGTCCGCAGGCAATTGCTAGCGCCAAACCTAAAACAAACACAATACCTCGCCAACGGTGCCGAAAGTGACATCAGGACGGTAAGTTTTGCTTCTTTTACATACATACAACCGGAAACTTTGGCGGTAGTACACTTTTCAAACAGATTTCTTTAAACGCCATTAGCCCCGCCCACTGGCCAATAGAAGAGCACTTGAAGAAAATCTGTCAAAATCCAAGCAAAAACGTTCCAATAGTAGGAGAGCTAGCAATAATTTTTTGGTAGGTATTTGAGGCAAGCTGAAAACTTATCCTGTACCTCTCCTATTATATCCCAGCACGAAACTGCAGACCTGGCTGGTGAGTAGCGGGGCTAAAGCAAACCCCCAAAAATATTTTTCATCTTTTTATTTATAACTAAAAAATAAGACTCACTAAGACAAATCACTTCGATGGAACTTCTACCTGTCAGGTGAGCTGACAAATTATATTTTTTTGGATTATAAAATATATTTTTAAATAAACTAAATTGGGGGTTTGGTTTGGCCCCGCTACCCAGCCAGGTCTGCGGTTTTGTGTTGGGTTATAATATTAAAGGTATAGGACAAGTTTTCAGCTTGCCTCATATACCTACCGAAAAATTCTTGCAGGCTATCGGACCACAATTTGGACGGGACTTGCTCTGACAGACGCGTAAGCGCCAAGCGATTTCCACCTTATAGGTGGTCGACCGCCAGCGTTGCTGATCGTATGTATGTACTACCGGCAACGCTGGCGGTAGTACACTTTTCAAATAGATTTCTTTAAACGCCAATAGCCCCGCCCACTGGCCAATAGAAGAGCACTTAAAGAAAATCTGTCAAAATCCAAGCAAAAACGTTCCAATAGTAGGAGAGCCAGCAAGAATTTTTTGGTAGGTATTTGAGGCAAGCTGAAAACTTATCCTGAACCTCTCCTATTATATCCCAGCACGACACTGCAGACCTGGCTGGTGAGTAGCGATAAAGCAAACCCCCAAAAATATTTTTCATCTTTTTATTTATAACTAAAAAAATAAGACTCACGTTGTAAGACAAATTATTTCGATGGAACTTCTACCTGTCAGGTGAACTGACAAAGTATATTTTTTTGGATTATAAAATATAATTTAAAATAAGAAAAATTGGGGGTTTGGTTTAGCCCCGGTACTCAACCAGGTCTGCGGTTTTGTGTTGAGTTATAATATTAAAGGTATAGGATAGGACAAGTTTTCAGCTTGCCTCATATACCTACCGAAAAATTCTTGCAGGCTCTCGGACCACAATTTGGGCGGGGCTTGCTTTGACAGACGTATAAGCGCCAAGCGATTTTCACCTTATAGGTGGTCGACCGCCAAATACTCCGATAGTACATAAAATCACGCCATTTTCCCAAAGGGGTAGGCAGAGATCTACTTTTCACCTCTGTGGGAAACGTGACGTGACGGGTTGTGGACCACGTTGCCGCCATTCTGCATTGTGCATTGTTTTAACAAAGTCATTGCGTTCCCACGAGTAGCAAGGATATTTGACAGGGAAGGAAAAGGGGAGGAAGGATACTATGGCCTCGGATGATTTGGACTGAGTCGATAGTAGCTCGAGGAGCCGGGGTCGCTTACTCGTATACCGTTCACCAACCACCGGACAGATAGTTGTGACTGGTATCCCCTGACTGACTTCTTTTGACTGGATTTAAGAAAAAGAGGAGATTCTTAAGCAGACTGTATTATTTTTTACTTTTTCATAATTGACATAATCAGCCCATATACGTCCCCACTATTAGGGCACGGGCCTTCCCTAAACTAAGGCGATCCGTCCTTACTCAACCACACCGGCCAAGTGCGGGTTACTTTTTACATTAAAGTATTCTACATTAATCGAATACTAATGTTTGCTTCACTCTACCTCTATTTTTCTAAATGGTTGCACAGATAGTTCCAAGAAAGAACATTAGTCTAGTTTTTAACTGACTGCATTTTATGTCTGACGTTATAAACTACTTGAAGTTCCAATAGTCGTGGGTTCGATTCCCACTCGGGACAAATATTTGTGTGATGAATATCGGTGTTTGGTCCGTGTCTGGGTGTGGTTATGTATTTAAGTATGTATTTATAAATGTATATGTATGTCTATCAGTCTCTGACGCCCATAGTACATGCTCTGATAAGTTTGGAGTCAGATGACCGTGTGTCACACCACACATGGAAAGAGCTATGCTCGGTGTTTCTCTGCGGGATCGAATCAGGAATGAGGCGATCCGTCAGAGAACCAAAGTCATCGACATAGCTCATCGCATTAGCAAGTTGAAGTGGCAGTGGGCTGGCCACATCAGCCGTAGAACCGACAACCGTTGGGGTAGACGGATTCTGGAGTGGATACCGCGTCTCGCAAACGTAGTGTAGGACGCCCGCAGGCCAGGTGGTGTGACGATCTGCGCAGGACGGCTGGTAGGAGCTGGATGCGAGTGACCGAGGATAGAGAGAAGTGGCGTGCATTTGGAGAGGCCTATATTCGGCAGTGGACAGAAATGGGCTGATGATGATGATGATGACCGTGTGTGGAAATGTCCCAGATATTTATTTATTTATGAAGTTTCGGAATGAGGGCTATCCTTTTTGCGCTCACCAGGCGGCGACACTGTTGAGTGTGGTCCGAAAATAGGACTGTAAAAACTTACTACGAGAGCCTAAACGGAAACATACATTTAAATCATACTTTATACATTGAAACGTAAACCTATAGGCCAAGCAACAGTATTTCTCAGTACCATTTTTGCTCAAAAAGAAAGGGCGAACGTAAGTATTTTCCTAATCTTCTATTTCAACACTCACATTCATTGATAATTGTCATATTGACTCTTACATATTGACTCTTACATATTGACTCTTACATATTGACTCTTACATATTGACTCTTACATATTGACTCTTACATGTTGACTCTTACATATTGATTATTGTTCAAATAGTATTCTTAATAGAAAAAACTCTCAAAAACAACCCGCACACAGTGGCATCACATTTAGAGGACCCCACTCAACACAAGCGCCCCTAGCGACTAATTCACTTGCGATAGCCCCCATTGTGCTTAACGCTAACGCTATTCCTAAATGCGAAAATTAGTCTTTATGGGTCGACACGCGATATTAGGAGTTGCAAATTATATAGCTACTTACTGCCCGACGTTTCGACTGGGTTACACCAATCGTGGTCGCGAGCGAACTGGCGCCGCCCGTCTTCGTCTGCCACAGCGGTTGTGAATTTCTTGATCCACCCCCAAACCAGCACTAATGTCATTTGTACAACTACCAACATTTGTCTGACACACAACACTCACTCATATCGCGTGTAGACCCATAAAGACTAATTTTCGTGTAATGGAACGCGAAAGTCTAAAATTCTGAACTTGTGTTCACAAAAGTCACAAAAAGGAGCAATCCTAACACTGACCAATTCTTCTAAACTTCTTATTTAGGAAAAAAAGACGTGTGGCTCTCGGGGACTGCCGCGGTATAGCTATTGCATAGCATCGTCCGATTTCGGAGCAGCTCGTCTCGATTCGTGCGAGTTTCGTAGAGTCGTACGATACGTCTAACCGCACGCACACAAACACCGTGCCGAAGTCTACCGAACTGAAACGACGTTAGACGATTGTGAGGTTTTTTTCGTTACGGAATTTCTTGGTTCGGTCGCCGCGCTCAAAGCCCGCGATAAAAGCTATGCAATAGCTTAAAAATATTAAATCATCCTCAGAAACAATTGAAGCTCCACAATAAGATCCATCTCTCTGATTTTCTTCAGTGAAATTTCCAGATAGCGAACTTACGTTTGAGTTAGGAACTGCTCTCTAGCAACACCTGAGAAGTTTCAAACCACTACCCCCTTAAGAGAATGCGAATGGCGGTGAATTAATAAAGAAGTGCTATTACTTTTGTTTTGCAATCTAGTAATTGATGTCCCGATATTTGTAAGGTATATAACCCTCGAAAACGGAACGTCAGTAAGGATCTTTGTGATGACAATCTTGATCTAAACGCAAATTTGAAAAAAAACATTTTATTTTATAACACTGCTGGGGTCTGGCCTATCCTAAACTAGAGCGATCAGGCCTTAGCCAATCACGCTGGCCAAGTGTGGGTTGGTAAACCTTAGAATTTCTTCATAGGCATAGGTTTAGGCATAGGTTACCTAACGATATTTTCGTTAACCGTTAAAACGTCGAATAATCGTACATAATTATGAATTTCAAATATTACGAACACAGTGGTACGTGGCAGGGTTTGAACTGGCGACCTCTCGCATGGCAAGCAACGACCATAACCACTAGGCCTTACACAAAAACAAATATTACACGTAACAAGCACTTATAGTAGACCGTAGACCTTCATAAAAACGATACCTTAAAATTAAAAAGTTTGCAATTGAATTAAAAATGACGTACAAGAATAACTGCAAACATTATTGTTTGATGATTTTTACACAATGAATGAATTTTCATTTCTCGTTTCTAATAATAATAACGTTATCTTAGAACAGATGAATAAAACAATATTGCGACCTTATTTGGATCGTCTTCATTTATTAAATTATACTGCATAAGTTTGAACTGAGACTCCTTGTAGATAAGAAAGTCCTTTCTAGTAAAATCTCAGAACATGTTTTTATTAAACTGCAAACTTAGCAAGGAAATGCGCTGCTATTGACAGGCTTTGTGAAATTGAATCGTGTCCGTTGGTAATTTTACCGTAAAATATCTAAGAATATGATGGGCAGAAACTTGTTTCTGAAACTTTATATTAAACTGAAAATGTATATTTTACGAGCACCTCACATTATTAGACCTTTAACTACCATTATCAATACACAACAACAACAATTAACTGCGCAAATAATAATGATATCGATTCTGGAATCGATATCTAATCGGCCCTTAATTCGATTTAGAGCTTCATGTATTTTCTTTACGTATCAAAAGTTGTGCAATTGCAAATCCAAAATGGTGATTTGTTTCCAATCGTTTCATTTATTTTCACTTGTTGCACGCCGTTTACAATAGCTCAAAAGCCATCGGAAAAAATATTATTGCGTTGTATCACATCATCACAAAAAAAAACTTATTCAAATCCGAGTACTTACAATGTAAGGTACTAGGTAAAACATGCAGTGTTTCTTATACCAAAGCCGCTCTAAGTTGGCCGATTTGACACTTTTTATTTTATATTTTGCATTTATCCTTTTTAAGAGGAACATATTCAGCGAATCATAAAGAACAACTTTTAAAAATAAGACGTTATTTCAAAATGTCAAATGCACCTAATTATCTAATTATTTGTATTTTATTACTTAAAATAATTGAATTATAAAACGAAAACGTACAATTTCCACTCTGTATTACGCTTTTACAAGGTTACGCCGTTTGACACGTTTTCATAGTGACGTAATGGGTAATACTCACTAGGTATTTTTTAGAAATAGGATGAAGGATTTAATAATTATTGTTTTTAATAATAATTTTAAATAAGAAATTTCAATTCAATCTTCTGGATGTGAATAAATGTTTTTAATAAAAAATTGTTATAATAGGGTATTTGACTATTTTTTTATTTTGATATAGTTGGATGGACCACTCGAACACAAAGACACTGTTGAAAGTATCACTTTGATATCTGGATAACTCCGTTGAGTTCAGATATTACAATTTTAATTGCACATTAATTGGTCGAGCTCAAAAATGCTCCATACAAACGTCGACTGGCGTGTGACGTCACACGCTAGTTTGTTGTATGCAGCGCCTAAGAAGTTTGTTCGGTAGGTTCATCAAAAGTTGCGTTTATTGATATGTTTTCATAATGAAAGATGTGACTAATTCTGTTATTAATAAGATGAAAAAGAAATTTTAAATGATTTTCGCAATTTTGGAATGGACTTGCCCACCCAACTTTAAATTGTTTTTTGTAGTCTCATTTCGCTAAAAATTTAAGTTTCGTTTTCATTAATTATATTGATTTACATAAATCTTACTGATTTTCATAAAAATGGCAAGCATAACAACCACAGTCGAATACCCTATTAGACCTTGCTTGGTTATAAAGTGGAAATAACTGTTACTTATATACTTCGGCAATTTTACCGTCGTCCCTCACTAGTGCAGTCAGTCTGACATGTGTCAAATCGGCCAACTTAGAGCGGCTCTGGTATAATATTCCATATTCACACATTTTGTCAACACGATAAAAAAATTTACTGGCGACTGACAGAACTAGCCACTCGTTGCTAACACAAAAATAAAATGAAAAAATAAAACCTTTTTAGGACGCCAGCAAAAAAATAACCGCGTTTTGTTATAGTAATTTTTCTCACAGACATAAATACGGGGATTGTAATCTCACAGTTCTCAGAAGGGATGATCCCCACGTTAGGTACAAGTTTTGTGTATAAAATAGCGGGCGATATCCTTGGAGCTGTTGAAAGGCGGGATATTCCGGATTTGTCCACGCTCGGATCACGATACAAATGACTGCTCTGTGTATGGGGTTTGAAACCGTACTCTTTTATAGGGGTTAAGGCGAACGCTGTGGGGTTTTTCCACGTATGCAATACGTGAATAGATGATATTTGAGTTCGAATGATTATGTGAGTACCATCATTTTGAGAGGTTATATTTATGTAACCCAGAATGAGTGTTTTGGGCAATTTTGTTACTGGCTCGGTGAAAATGTTTAGTGACCCAGGTTCACTACCTAAGGTTCCAAGAGTCGTGAGTTTGATTAACACTCGGGAAAAATATTTGTGTGACGAACATCAATGTTTGTACTGTGTTTGAGTGTATTATTAAATATATTTGTGTATCCACTATTGATTCTGATATCCGTAACACAAGTGCTTAAGCAACTTACCACGGGATCAGATCAATGTAAGTGATGTTGTGTTATATTCAATTTTAGTATACTATTATCATATTAACGTAAATAATAAGACAGGATAAGCCATAGCCGTGCGCATGTCTAAGGTATGATACTTGACATGGTTCGTTTATAAAATTAACATAGTACATAGAATACACTCCTACGGTACTCCTAAAATAGGATAACCTACATTTTAGATAAGGAGAACTTAGATTTACTAACAATTTAAGCTCTAGCCTTCTTGGACAGCCAAACCGCTAACCACAATTCGGGCCGATCTAAGACCTACAATTAGCTAGAGCTAAGCTGACACAGGAATGTGTCTGTAAGAGAAACTTCGTTTCAGCAACTGGGGGGCTGCGGCCGAACTGAAACGCATAGCCGAAAGTTACTGCAACTTATAACGCGGAGTTGTAATTTATCGTCGGACTTTTCGCTGACATCTCACCGCAAACGCATAAACAGAAGTTGTTAAATATTTTGTGAGTTGTCCTCGAGTTGTTCCGTTCGAGTGTGATACTAAAGATAATTTTGCGATGGTGCTGAGGTGAGATTGTGACGTGAAATTTGTTATCTTCTTTGTTCATTGTATTATTCGGTAAAAACGCATAAACACAATTATTAGGCGGAAGTAAAACTTTGTGAAACAAAGTACAATTAAAGCCTAATGTTTTTGAAAACAGTTGCTTTATTTTACATTGATCTATTAACAAACAGAGTCTTATGTATAACATTGTGTTCTAAATTATTTAAAACTTTGACAAAGAACGTGTGATATTTCGACAAATATAAATTATATTTGTCACATACTTATCATTTCTTTTTAAACAGGTGTGATATTTCGACAAAAATAATTATATTTGTCACATACTCATTATTTCTTCTTAAAAAGGCGACTAAATACAACATATCAGACCGACAGACGCTATACATTATACACATAATCGAATACGCCATCCCACTCCCAAACGTGATTACACTGCGCACTCAAAAGGGAATAATATCGCCAAATCCACCAAGCTGCTACATGATACAAGTAATCCACCAACCAATTTGGGATCTAGAAAAAGCAATTCGACCAAGTTATTAACGAAATGCCGTCTTAAACCTGATGAATTATGCAAACGAATATAACCAGAAGCAGTGAGGGCCACTTTTAAATTTCTAATATTACTTTTCAAGTTAAACACGAGAAACGCTCAAATAAAGGTCGGGTCGGGACATTATGTCTTCCGCTGGACGAGTTTCAATAAAAAGTCTATGAAATATTGGATTAGGACGCTTTTGGCATTTCTGTTGTGCAATATCCTTTGTGTTGTTACCTAAAGCATGTTTAGAGTTGTGTTTATTAACCTACATACATAGTTGTATTATTTACAGCAGACCTATGACTTACGATCAGCTTAAGGGGAGGCTGCTGCTGAGGAGGTTCAACATTCAATGCTTGTGTGTAACCATGACATGATTAAAATTAGTCTTTATGGGTCTACACGCGATATTAGGAGTAGCAAATTACATAGCTACTTACTGCCCGACGTTTCGACTGGGTTACACCAATCGTGGTCGCGAGCGAACTGGCGCCGCCCGTCTTCTTACATGACATGATTATTGTAAAGCCTTCATGTATTTTCTTTTGCAAACGTTGATGATTCCACTATTCCATTCATTAAATCGGGTCAGAATAGGTTTTATTTCTAAAAGATCATTAAGGCACATTGTTTGAGTTAGCTTTATCATACTATAGGCACGTGAGGCACCTACCAAATATGGCTAACACACACATAAACTGTTTCTCGTAAGGGGTTATTACTTTAGGGATGAGTGAGAGCCATCCGAGCTCCACCACATATCCGGTGATGATGACGAGGCTACTCCAAGCCATCATCGTAAAAAAGGGATTATCTATACTAATATTATAAAGCTGAAGAGTTTGTTTGATTGTTTGTTTGTTTGTTTGAACGCGCTAATCTCTGGAACTACTGGTTCGATTTGAAAAAATCTTTTTGCGTTGTATAGACCATTTATCGAGGAAGGCTTTAGGCTATATAACATCACGCTGCGACCAATAGGAGCAAAGATACAATGGAAAATGTGTAAAAAACTGGGGGAAACGCGAACGAAGTCGCTGGCACAGCTAGTAACTATATAAGTCTTCAAAATTCATAGTTAATGGACCAAAATTAACTCAGCTGATTTGAATGATTTAGCGTGTATACCCATCTTTCTCAGAAAATATAAGTGGAGCCGCGATCTGGAGCCAGTCTCGCAGCAAACACTGATAGAAACTAACAATCGGCAGAATGTTTGTTCCGCTCAGAATAAATTTCATTAAAAAGTTCCTCCGATAAATTTAATTACATTCAGAACAAACTGAAGTTCCGATTAGAGTCTGTTAAGTAGGAACTCACTAGAAGGCTGTTAAGTATATAAAATGTATTAACATGTGTGTCAAAGATTATGAATTATAAATTATTATTATAGATTATGAATTATAAATTATTATTATTATTGAAAAATATGGAGACATGGGTATTGAATACAATCAAATAGAAGAGATAATAGGCACAAAATCACAACATAGAAAGGATCAATGAGGTACGAAACAGTGAAAAAGAAAAAAATCTCTCAAATAACTAATTTTTCAGAAACCGTCCTCGTAAACAACATAACAATACATATATTTTTTAACTGGACAGGAAAGGACGTTAATGGTTTTAAAATTTGAAACCAATTAAAACCAAAAATTATAATAACCTACAATGTTAATGTTCCATTTAAGAATTTATTTTTTATATTTGGAGTTAGTTGAAAGAAATTGCACTGTACAGCCGGGATACAAACTTTTTTTAAACTTAAATATCAATTTAAAAATAATATCACAGTCTATGACGAGGCGATGTGACTTCTCTATGTCTCACCAAGCGACAGTCGCAAATGGGTATTGCGCAGTTAGATCGCACAAAATCGATCGCCGTCGGTGACCTGTCTTACTCGCCGATAATATTACGAACTTGGCCTATTCATCAGGCAGACAATTAAAGTGTTGAGATCGTTTAATTGAGTTTTCAGAGAATTTTGCTCGGTAAACTGTAGAAGTCTGGCAGATTAAGATTGAATGGTATTATCGATCGGATGTTGATAGCCTCTGAGGCGTTTGGGGGTGACTGTCGGATTTATTTGTTACGATTGTTTATTATCTGACTGCGAAATGGTGGGTGCAATAGGCGTGTGGACTGGGTCAAAATCTTATTATTCTATTTAGTCCGTAAGTTAGTTTATACAAAAATATGGGACACATATTTTTTTGTTTTTCAATTGATTGAAAAATGACAAAATTATAGCTTATCAAACTTCTGGAGTGGGGGCTTGTGACGTCACGGCTAGGTAAAAATTGTACCATAACGTGACGTCATACGAAACTTCTAAGCACTATATCTTCATAATTTCTTGTTTGTGAAACAAAATAAAAAATACGAGTACAATATTTTTAAATAATCTAAATAACGGACTAATTATATTTTTTAGTCATAGGCGATATGACTAATATAATATAATTCACGGTGCATAAGCTAGAAATAACATACTTGATTGTATGAGAAGCTTAGATACTGGTAGTGATAGTTCATAGCTTGTGGGTTTGAGTCCCCGTTTACACACAGTGGAGATAGAGTCGAGACGTGTCGATTTCCTATTCAAAAGTAGATAAGATACTCTTATGAATGCTTTTTTACCACTTTAATGTTATTTTAATGTCAATAATATTTTATCATCATCATCATCACCACCATCAGCCCATTCCTGTCCATTGCTGGACAAAGGCCTTTAGACATTTTTTGATTTTAATTTCAAAATTCAAATTTGAAATAAATACTTAACATATATGTTGTATTTCGCATCTACGAACACAGGCAGATCCAGAGTCAATCCAATAAGGATGGCCCATCGAAATTACATTACATCCCCTAAATTACATTTCGTTTCGCAAAAAATAATCTCGACTCCGATTACCTGGAGGATGTTCGTGATTATGAGAGCGAAATTATGATTTACCCGGCGAAAACTGCTGAGGGCGATTTTAGTGTGACGATTCCCATCTTCCCTCCATTGGGAGGGGGAGGGGGGAGAGTTAATCCGATTAGCCCGAGATAATGACTTCACACGTTTCATTTTGTTTCTTTTCATTTTGAAATAAGAACTAAAATTTCAATCTTTGATAATTACTTATCCGCCGCATGAATAGACTCGAAAAAGGTGCAACCTTTGGTTGATAAGTCTGCCTCCTTCATTAGACTATAATATATAGAAAACAAAACAGGCTTTAAGGGTGAGTGCGACAGGCTCAATAAGGTGTATTGTGTCTGTCGACCTCATTTGTGGATCTCACTTCCGCTTACCATCAGGTGAAGTGAGGTCATCTTGTTAAAAAAGGACTAACAGTCCTTAAGTTAATACAAATGTTTTAACCCTGAGACAAGAAGAGGTATATCTACAAATTCCAGTGCCATAGAGCAATTTAAAATCGTACTCACTTAACAATCAACCCGTTTTAAGAAGTTTTTAAGCTATTGCATAGCTTTTATCGCGGGCTTTGAGCGCGGCGACCGAACCAAGAAATTCCGTAACGAAAAAAACCTCACAATCGTCTAACGTCGTTTCAGTTCGGTAGACATCGGCACGGTGTTTGTGTGCGTGCGGTTAGGCGTATTGTACGACCCTACGAAACTCGCACGAATCGAGACGAGCTGCTCCGAAATCGGACGATGCTATGCAATAGCTATACCGCGGCAGTCCCCGAGCGCCACACGTCTTTTTTTTTAATAAGTACAGGTAACAGAAGCAAGCTGACTATATCCGATTTCTCAAACCGACATTAATTATGCCATTCCCTGGGTATTTCCGGTAAACGAAATGAGTTTAATGAAAACCGATGGTAAGTGGCAGATCCAAAGTTGAAACGTTTTGTTGCTTTCATTCTTCATTCGGATGCAGTTCCTTTTATTTAGGTTACAATTAGCTCTTTAGACCAGTTGGAAAGAGAAGCATTTGGGTTCTTAGAATAGCATTATTTGTAACAGATATTTATGGATCAGTTGTGTGACCACATCTTAGAAAAGGTGTTAGATTTAAAATAAAAAGCACCAACGTATTTACAAGTAGTTATTTATTGCTTATAATCAAATAAAAATCACTTATTACACTAACCTTCGTGTTCGCTGCACAGGAACTCGCGCTCGAATGACTTTACGTTTTTTAAAAAAACAAACTGTCACAAATTCACAGCACTGGATTTATCTATCCATATTTATAATTCTTTAAAGACATGAAGTGAATTCATAAAAAAAATATAGATGATTGTTAAAATTAAAAAGATTATAGATTAAGGTTGATGTTCTATTATTAATATAGTTACTTAGTTGATTGTTTTGTTACAGTCGGCCATCCTTCAAGAACGAGTCCCTTCGTTATGAACGCTTTACAGTACATGTTGTTAAGACTTAATAATTTTTTTCTAGTACATTACACAAAACTGAAAGTCTACATTAACATCGTAAACATTTCATTATGTTGATAACACCATATTATACATTGTATGAAATTCACAACATTGACCAATATCTATACTTATGTATAAAACGTATACATTAACGACAAAATAAAAGTTCATAGGCTAATTTATATTTTTATGATATACATAGCATACTAAATAACATAATAAATTAAGTTATTCATTCATTTATTGTCTCATAAGACTCATATTCATATAATATATACATATATTTAATCATTTATCTCACTTGAAGATGGCAGCATAAAAACTACTTCATTCATTTTCACGCTGCAATCAGCTGTAATATTTGAGCCACTCATGGGCGGCGAGTTCATACGCCAATCCTGCCCGACTCAATATTCTCACTAACTCTTATTCTATAGCCGAGCGGCGTGAGGTTACTTCCTTCACCTGCACTCCGTCATCGGCTGCGAAGTTTTGAGCCACTCATGGGCGGCGAGTTCATACGCCAATCCTGCCCGGCTCAATATTCGCACTCACTCTTATCCTATAGCCGAGTGGCGTGAGGGTTACTTCCCTTCACCTGCACTCCATCATCGGCTGCGAAGTTTTGAGCCACTCATGGGCGGCGAGTTCATACGCCAATCCTGCCCGGCTCAATATTCGCACTCACTCTTATCCTATAGCCGAGTGGCGTGAGGTTACTTCCTTCACCTGCACTCCATCATCGGCTGCGAAGTTTTGAGCCACTCATGGGCGGCGAGTTCATACGCCAATCCTGCCCGGCTCAATATTCGCACTCACTCTTATCCTATAGCCGAGTGGCGTGAGGTTACTTCCTTCACCTGCACTCCATCATCGGCTGCGATGTTTTGAGCCACTCATGGGCGGCGAGTTCATACGCCAATCCTGCCCGCCTCAAAACACCCTCTCTTATCATAAACTAGTAAATTCATATACTAGTTACCTAACATTATCACATCACCTATTTACCACCTATACTTAATAAAGAATATCTATTCAGTTTGTCATTTAAGTCATTTTCACTTCTGATTTATTCTAGTCTATTCTTATTATACAGATATTAACTTCATCTCACTTATTATTATAAACCCTGTAATTTAATTGTAGGAAATACATAAATTACTTCACAATTATAGTTTGCAGCTTATAATTTAACTATTTAATTTATGTAAATGAATTCTTTGATTTGTAATTTTAATGATATACTAATTTCTTAATCACTGTCACTCCACCTATCTATCCATCATCATTTACTTCTTCTTTGAAGAGCAAGCGGGAGCGTCGTAACTCAACCACGGAAATCTCATTGATTGCAATGACTGTTTCATATTTAGCCCCTTTCCTAGTTAATAGAGAAAACGATCATTTGGTTCAGTTCAGTAACTATCGCCCCAGCTATCCTAACAAGATCACCTTCTTTATAATTTGTACTATTTTTCCTATGTTTGTCGAATCTGATTTTATTTGTGTTCAGATTTTTCTTTATTCTATTACTCGCATCTAACCTAATCTTCTTTCAAGTTTTGTTTCATACCTCAACGTCATTGATAATAACATTTAATAATCCTTGAGCGGGATTTCCTATAGTCCTACCGAACAAAAGTTATGTGGGAGTTTTCTTGGTGACTTCGTGAACAGTTGTATTAAGTCCTGCCCTAATAATACATCACGGGGATCATCAATGATATAAATTTCTACATCGGATTCCGTAATACCCTGAACCACCAAACGGTAGGAACACCGTTAATTTTAATCATTATTTTGTACTCGTCATTAATATTTTCAAGAACTAAGGTTTTCAATGGAATTTTTATAAGACGGAAAACATACTGAATTTGTAATGTGGTCTGCTACAGAACTTCGAGGACCTTTTTGTCCTTGGAGTCGTTAGTCGGGTCTTTACCTTTAGTACAATGGGTGGCGTCATGTCCCAAGAAATTGCAATTGGTACATTTTATAATCGGTTTCGGACATTTAAAACTAGGGTGTCCGACACCCTGGCAATTGAAACATGACACAGACCCCCTATTATTAGAATAGCTTGTTGCGCTGCCCTCAAAATGATTTGTAGAATTATTGGTGCTAAATGTATACGAATTGCTGTGACGCTTGTTTGAATCGTTATGAAATTCTAATGGATTTTTATTATGAAATTTAATCGTTTTAAAGAATTCAAATACGTCTTCAGGTCTATCGAATTTCGCTGCTTGAGCGCTTACGCGTACTCCTCTATCGTCTATTCCGTAGAGTAAACAGTCTACCGCTTGCCGTCCAAAGATCTTGCATCTATTTAAACGATTAATCTTAGAGAAGTAATAAAGCTCATATGACTCGCCAGGACGCACACGCCTATTCAACATATCGGTCAACAGTTCAGCATAGTTTTCAGTCGCGGGAAATGATTCTTTAAGTTTAGCTTTCCATTCCATCCAATTATGTTTGATGGAACTTTGACCATGGTACCAAGTCTTGGCGAGTCCAGTGAGCTTAGGCAGGGCATAGTGAAGAGTTTGCTTATCACTCCAACCGTATATTTCGGAACATTCGTCAACTTTTTCAAGCCAGACGGTAATCGTCTGTTCTTTTGACAATGGATCAAATTCTGGTATCACGTTGTTAATCCCAGCAAACGATTCACGATCCCCTGCCTTTGATTTCATCATTACATTTAAAAAATCTTCAAAAATATTCATAGTCATAAATCTAGGTTGCTTAATTTTATTACAATTTGTATCACTATCAGGTGTAGGTCGCTTTGTGGGTGTTCGCAATGAACGGTCTTTCGATTTTCTCTGGCTATGGTGGCTACATCCGGGTTTGGGTGATCGTAGTCGTTCACGAGATTGTGCTCGTTCGCGTTCCGCAAATCTTTCGCGTTCCCTACGTACCTCCCTTTCCAGTGTTCGTAGTCTCTCCCTTTCGTCGGACAGCTGGCGTTCCCGCTCGCGAAGAATGTGTAGGCTGGCAGCGCTGCGACTCCGACGGCGGCTGCGGCGAAGGTCACGACGAGGTGGAGTACGCGTCTGAGACCGTCGGCTCCGAAGGCGACTGTCGTCTCGGTGGCTGCGACTGCGACATCGTCTCCCACTATTTCGCTGATCCGCACGACTGCGTCTTTGGAGTCGAGACCACCTTGCCTCACGTTCGTGGTCACTCATTATTCTCTGGAACTCGAAACATATTTCGTTTGTACATACACTAGTGTTAAATATGGACGTCATCAAATAAATAATTAATAATAATAATAAAATAAATAATTGTTTATTTTATTTTTATTTATTTTGCATCTAAGGTTTAGTTCAATTGATTTCTATGATCTCATATTGTAGCCTACTAACCAGGTATAGTGAACAAAAATAACTACGCAAGAACCCAAGTATTTCTTATTATGGGAGTCACCGTAATTTAATCCAGTTGCATCATGAAAACTATAACCTATTTCATATTTTTATTATAATTTATCATTTTAATTATTGTTAACAACCGATCATACACCGATATTTTGATCCTAGTTTTTCAATTCCAAAAAAAAAACTCAAGTAAAAAAAATCAAATAATCCAATGTCAACGTAATCCATTTAAATCTTTTAAACCACATTCGAAAATGAGATTATTCATCATTTATTGTACATTTTATTTACAATCATACTTGCATTTACGTTGATTTTCACAAGGAAGCTCAATTTTAATTAAATTTAATGGTCTAGGGTCGAGCTATGGGAGTGGTAATATGACAAATTTCATATTAAATCCCACTTCTGAGATGTGACCACATCTTAGAAAAGGTGTTAGATTTAAAATAAAAAGCACCAACGTATTTACAAGTAGTTATTTATTGCTTATAATCAAATAAAAATCACTTATTACACTAACCTTCGTGTTCGCTGCACAGGAACTCGCGCTCGAATGACTTTACGTTTTTTAAAAAAACAAACTGTCACAAATTCACAGCACTGGATTTATCTATCCATATTTATAATTCTTTAAAGACATGAAGTGAATTCATAAAAAAATATAGATGATTGTTAAAATTAAAAAGATTATAGATTAAGGTTGATGTTCTATTATTAATATAGTTACTTAGTTGATTGTTTTGTTACAGTTGTTTCTAACTCTTTACAGCGCTCGTGGTCACAAGCTAGACTAATAATATGTTTAGAATAACAATACACGCGCGTTTAATCCGTAAAACTATATTTCAAATGTGTAGTGTATGTGCAAATAAAAGACAATACCTACAAAATATCTATAGAGTTGAATTTTTTTTAGAATTACATTTATATATATGAAAGTAATGGTCTTTGTTCATAAATTACTACAAACCACGCATTAAACTGGCACCTTAACAAAATTCAGCGTCTAACTATGAATAATGAGATAACAGATATAAGTTTTTCATATTCATCATCATCATCAGCCCACATATGTCCTCACTTCTGGGGCACGGGCCTACCCTAAGCTAGGGCGGTAAAAACCGATGAGAGATCGGGCTCAGGACCACCGGCTTGACGTGCTTTCCGAGGCAACGGGTGTTCAACCGACAACTTCTTAACTCCGGGCTGAGTACACTTTCATTATAGAAAAACTCACACAAATTTTGCCCGACCCCGGACTCGAACCGGAGACCTCTTGGCCCTTACGCAGCGCTTGCTACCTACAGACCAACGAGGCAGTTACATACATACTTATGTATGACTAAATTTTAGTCTTTGTGGGTCTACACGCGAAATTAGGAGTAGCAAATACTTAGCTCCTTTCGAAAAAAAAGCGTCGATGGCCGAGTGGTTAAGGTCGTTGATTGCCATGCGAGAGGTCACCAGTTCAACCCCGCCAGGTACCAATGTGTTTTTCAAATTTGAAATTCATATGTACCATCATTCGACGCTTTAACGTGAGGAAACCTGCACACCTAAGAAGAAATTGTGTAGTCGACCAACCCGCACTTGGCCAGCGTGGTCGACTAAGGCCTTATCGCCCTAGTTTAGGGTAAGCCCGTGCTCCAGCAGTGGGGACGTATACGTGCTGATGATGATGATGATAAATACTTAGCTACTTACTGCCCGACGTTTCGACTGGGTTACACCAATCATGGTCGCGAGCGAACTAATATACTTATGTATGGTTGAATGTGGCTTCATCGATTTTAGAGTAGAGGCTTTCGACCGACGCGCAAATTAACACATTCAATGCTAATACTAAAACGGGAGCCGATCGTAATTAGCAAAACTGTTCAGACTAATTGGTTGGAGTTGTCCTGCTTTTATTTTGCGGCCGAATTCGAATCGATTTTATCCGCTCGTTGGTGCATCGGTATCGAATGCACTTAGCTACGAGGGTATTATGAACTCAATGGCTTTTTCATACGGTATTAAGGTAAGGTAAAAAAAATCGAATGGTTGCCATGCGAGAGGTCGCCAGTTCTAACTCCGCTACGCACCACTGTGTTTTTCAAATTTGAAATTTATATATGTACGATTATTCAACGCTTTAACGGTAAAGGAAAACATCGTAAGGAAACCTGCTCATGTTATAAGAAATAAAAGCGAATTTTGCTAGCCTAATCACTAAGCTTTACCCTAAAAATTACTCTCATTCACTAACATTGTCATGATTCTAAGATAAGTAGCTAAAGCACTTTTGTTACGGATGTCATAAATAACATACATTTTACAATCATAATCAAACAACACACGCATTAACAAAAAAATTTCTTTAGTTTTTAAGAAATTAGGGTTCAAACAAAATGTAATGTGTATCTCATTTGGTACGCTTTTTAAGGCTAATCATCTTATACAGCCTTCTACACAAGACACGCAGTAGATACTACAATCTTTTTTTTTATATAAATAAATATAAATAATATTTCACAACATCACATACATTGATCTGATCCCATGGTAGGTAGCTTAAGCACTTGTGTTATACGGGTATCAGAATCAACAGTGGATACACAAAATATATTTAAAATACACCCAGACACGGAACAAACACCGTTGTTCGTCACACAAATATTTGTCCCGAGTGGGAATCGAACCCACGACTCTTGGAACTATAGGTTGTAAACCTGGTACACTAGCCACTGTTCCACCGAGCCAGTCAAAATCTGATGCCTTAGGCCGCCATACCAACGTCAGAGCCAGATGTGGTTATCAATAAATCGGCTTCTAGAAAGTTCCTGCCGAATTTGTTTACTACAAGCGTAATCCTGGATACACGGACGAGTGGAATAAATTGCTCAGATGGGAGACTGCGAGGGGGGGGGGGAGGGAATTCAGATTAGATTGAAGGAAGTTTAGATTGGATTGAATTTACTCGCCACCTTGTTTAAATTAGTATGGGCGGGATGCCTGATGCGTTCGATCCTTGGGCGGGGAAAAAGTGTTCTGAATTGAGAAGTAGTTGGACTCGAGTTGTTAGTTGTGATTTGGATGTTACACTTGGGATGGTGTTGACGAGTTGACTAGGAAATGGAAGAGAGAACTTATGGATGGATTAACTAAAAATTTCATCGAAATTGTAAAAAAATTCGTTTGTGGATGTATTGACTAACCATAGGTAATAATTTTTATTATTCAATAGTTTTAAACTGTCATGGTTTCACACATGTTTTGTTTTAATCATAAAACAATACAACAAGATAAATATCCCGGACAGTTTCAGTTTTCTAATTATACAATAGTTATTCTATAATAGGCATTTATTCCAACGAAAAACACTTGCGATTGTAAACAACGTAAAGTTAAAATATTTAAACCAATTTCCTTGTCATGCAAAAATTGGATCATCCCGAATATCTTCAGCAAATCTGGCCCCTATATACGAGATTGTGTTCTGTAACGTAAGCAGAATTTGTGTTCATCGCGCAAAATCTATCCGTACCCAATTTTCCAGGCGGTAGCTGTGACGAATTGCCGGCGACCGCTGAAATTGTTTAGACAATATAAATTTATAACGGGCGATTTTTCAAGATGATGTTATTGCTACCGAGGGTGATCAATCCTGACGGCTAAATGAAGAAACCGGTGTCTAGGGGACGGCTGACGAGCAAAAAGTACATGCCATTCTCGACCTATTGCGTTTGCGTTATAAGTTAATTTGACGTGGCACTTTTGTTTGAGAGGCTCAAAATGTTTTGCCGTTTAGACTCGTGTTTTTTAATGAGTGGAAGCAAGTTTTTTTGGTATCAACATTATTTTTTTATTGAATTGGCAAGCACAAAAGTCGAAATTGTATTGACTTACTTTACCTTAACTTTATTTTTATTAAATTCATCATCACACTGCTGAGTAAAGATCTGCTCCAAACCTGTCCATTGCTATCTATCCAAGGCTAGAACTTGCCGTCTCCTTGATAGCTGGACCAAATCGTTAAACTATCATCTATGTTAAATTACCCTGATTAAGATTAAACTTCGCTCGCGACCATGATTGGTGCAACCCAGTCGAAACGTCGGGCAGTAAGTAGCTATGTAATCTTCTTCTTATCGTATGGTTGATGAACAACCTGGTGTCAGAGTTTTTAAGCCGCCCGTAGGCCTCTGACATGGCTTCACACACCGTTGAAAAATCTCTCGGGTGTGTAATTTGCTACTCCTAATAACGCGTAGAGTCAGGGGATACCAGTCACAACTATCTATTTGGTGGTTGGTGAACGGTATACGGGTAAGCGACCCCGGCTCCTCGAGCTACTATCGACTCAGTCCAAATCATCCGAGGCGATAGTATTCTTCCTCCCCATTTCCTTCCCCCGTCATATATCCTTGCTACTCGTGGGAACGCAATGACCTTGACAAAATAATGCACAAGGCAGAATGGCGGCGACGTGGTCCACAACCCGTCACGTCACGTTTCCCACAGAGGTGAAAAGTGGAACTAAGCTAACCTCCTTCGTCTCCACTTTGTCTGCAGTCGTTCATTCTGCAACGTATAAGTCGTATGTCGCAGAACGGACGCCGCGAACACTAACCATATATCTTGTTCCTTTGCACAACCGACGTAATTATTTCCAAGAGACACGCTATTACCGCTTTAAAAGCTCGCCGAGCTTTTGAGTGATAGTCGGTGTAATTCCTTTCTCTAGCGTTTACCATCATCGATCATTCGAAAGCACACGCTTATCTTTGCTCTGGAGGCTCCGCATTGTAGGAGAGCTTGAGGAAGTTTTAGTCTTAATTTTAAGAACAGTTGAAATTTTAGGACGTTAGAGTTTTCCAAAGAACATGTTGGAGTCGACGAAAATAATTAATTGGAAGCAATTGCGCCACGATTGCTCTACAGGCGATTTAAAACATAATCGTTTGAAGAAATATAACGCAGAATGTTTAGTGCCATTTAACAAATCTTGAAAAAAATCTGAAAAATAACCGTACACCGACCGGGAGCCACAGCCATTAAATAAAAATAAAAATAAAAATATGCAAATTTCGAAAGATCTCTGTAGTGCGCGATGCTGTACCATTTTTCTTCTCGCCATAATTATTTGTGCCTTTGCCTCCCCCCCTGGAGGGGGAGGGATTCTGGCAAGATGAATTTCATCGCAAACACGCGTCACTGTTTCATTTTTCAGGCTTGAGGTGCGTTATGAATTATATTTCTGCTGACTGTGAGCTTGGCTTCTGGAGGAAATTAAAATGAGCGGTACGCTCTCGACGAACGATCGGCTATTCTGATTGTGTTAAATGCTTTGCCAATTGTTACTAAGGATCGTTATATATAATATGTCACCGTAAAATTGCAAATAAGGATAGATTGCAATCTATCTCGCGAGAATGTAAACTGTCGAATAATTGTGAACCATAGCATGATGCTTACAATTTACCGTGTGATTATTCATCTGATTGCAATCTATCGAAGTGAAACTGATAAATTGCGATCTTAAATATGTCACTTGTCAATGATGTCAATGCCTGATTGGTCAGTTATAGGCATAGCCTATAGCCCACCAATCAGGGACAGCCTTAGGACAGCCGTCCGAAGGCTGTCCCTGATTGGTCGGCCTTAAAGTCAACCGTGAACTATAGTTCACAATTATTCGACAGTTCACAATCTCGCGAGATAGATTGCAATCTCAAATAAGGATTTATTTGCAATTTTACGGTGACATATACATAGACACATACATTTATCTATACCTATAAATATTTATAAGCTAACGTCCCATGTTGAACTAACATTAACCAATACTTGTAGTAATGGAAATGAAATTTTGTACAATATTTTATGTTAACTTATAATAAAACTCATATTTTAAAAGTTAGGACCATAACGGCTCAAGTACAGATACAGCATTATTTTCAGATTTTATCAAGGTCATCATCATCATCATCAGCCCATACACGTCCCCACTGCTGAGGCACGGGCCTACCCGAAACTAGGGCGATAGGCCTTAGTCGACCACGCTGGCCAAGTGCGGGATGGTCGACTAAACAACCTTAGAATTTCATCTATTTATTAAGCTCATCATACTAAAATGTCTTTAATAATATGTCAATTACATATATATTTTAAATCTGAACTCTTGATCTGCATATTTGTTGCTCTGATCAAATCATGGGTACATTTTCGGACTTGAAGTACCAAGGCAGATGTAAGATGCTAAGATGCGTAGCTCAGGGAATTGAATTCACATCCTTTTGATATTCGCAGTCAAACTTACTTCCTATCTCATTAAGTACTTAGGTACTTTAGCAATAGAGTTCATGCGAAATCCGCTGTAATTAATGTTCGAGAAGATGCATATTTTAGTTTCGCCTTGTCTATTGCAAAGGAACGTTTCAAAGAAGCGTTGCAAATACTTTAGACTGAGATATTTCGTAATAAAGTGGATTTTGTTAACTTTGACCAAGATTATTAAAAAGTTGGACATCGCGCTTTGGTTTTTAGTATTTAATTTTGAAGTACATCGAAAACCGCGAAATAGTATGCAAATAAGAGACGTGAAAGTTTATTATTAATAACTAAGAAGTTTTGTGATGAAAGAAAAACGGAAATATCTTACCTTATAGTTTGTTTTCCTGGCCGGACGCGTAGAGTAGATCCCATCCTCTCCCCACCTCTCGCCTCTCGGGTCTTGTACAGAGTGGACGTGTGTAGTTTTGCCTCAAATATTATTTAAATGAATTAGTTGTTTTCTCGGCCTGCGTTGTGTGATTGTCGACTGGGTGGGTGCTGCGCCCCTGAGTCTCCGGAGTCCCCTGGCGTCGCGTCGCGGATTGGTGTTGGTGTCTGTGGTGACTTTTTTGTGTTCTACTTGGATTTGAACCTGGTGCCGCCCGCCGGCCGCGGTTTGGTTCCGTGTCTGTGGCGACTGGGCTACGAGAGCAGTGAAGCGGCGCGGCGAAATTACAAACCTTGTTCATCCCAAGTGCTGATTTCATCGAAATCACTAGCTTATGGCTTATTTCGCATTTATTCTTAAGCACTGAGCTGGCATAGTGGGCGGAGGCCTGAGTCACGCACGCTCAATAACGAGAAGTCGGAGGTTCAATCCCGGCCAGAAAACTTTTTGCATTTTTTTTTTTTTTTGTCGTTTTATAATTGTTTGGCTCAAGTTAATTGCGATTATCCGAGTATAGTCTAGTACGATCGCGATGGCTAACTGTGGAGCCTGCGGCAAGTTCATGCATACGACAGGTGGCGCTACTTGTTCAGTGTGCCACCTGAGGTATCACAAGGCGTGTGTCGGCACTGAAAAGTCTGCCGGGTGCAGGGACTGGGCATGCCCCGGCTGCAAGAAGCCTGGCCGTAAAGACGACGAAACCCCTGTAAAGGGCCTGGGTGCTGGGATGCCTGCCGCAGCCGATGGCGTGGAAGCGGGCGATCGGAACTCTCCCAAAGTCGTCGGTTGTGAGGCACGTCGGGATCGGGAACTCGCGGCGTTCACACAGAGCACACGTCACTCCATTTCTAAATGCAGCAAATATGCTGAAGATGGAAGCTCGCAGAAAACACCATCTAGCCTCTTTGATGTTTGGAGTCATCGGTACGGGTAAACCATCTTATCTTTTTGAGAAGCTCATATGGGCGAGTGACCACAGCAGGCATCCAAGGAGAGCGTGCACAAGCATATTTCTAGTCGCCAGACACCGCACAGCTTCGTTCCGCGGAGCATTCCGTTTCAGTTCTTCTAAGTGCTGGAATTCTCTTCCCCCACCCATGCGTGACCTGGAAACCATTTATGCTTTCAAGTCCAAGCTTAAGAAACACTTACTAGAAGAACAAAAGACATAAGTATGCGTACTTACTGGTTATCCACTTCATGTTCCGGGTACTCTCTTTCCACTGTGTAACGGTGTGCGCTCCTGAGACGCGATACTGCATTACGCGGCTTTACTAATCCCTGCTCACTATACACACTTATAGTAAGTACTTTATGTAACCTCATTTATTTATTTATTCATTTTATCCTATAAGCACAGTACATGTCTCCATTTTTACGCACGCATAAAAAATTCGCAGTGACAGATAATTTGACATTTGCCCATAGACTGGTCCGAATCGGGTCTGTCTGTAATTATGTCATTATAATAACATGTAGTTTAATTGTAAAGTTATTTATTTATGTATTTTTATTGTACGTGTCGTTTGCCTTCTCCTTAGATCGTTTAGTAATTTATTATTTTTATGAGATTTATATAATTATTTAGTTTAATGTTCCTGTTTCCATATTTTTATCTTTGTTTTTGTTTTTTCTTTTTCGTTTTGTTCTATTATATCTGTCGTCACTCAACCAAAAAGGTACGGCCAGAATACCAGTGCTGCAGGAGCTCTTGTTGAGCTTCTGCAGTCTATGCTGAGGCACGTACCTTGTTGGTCACTGATGCTAAATATTCGTTGTATATATTATGTTCTGTTAATTTGTATTATTTTATGTTAAATTTATTTTTTTCTTGTAATATGTGACCAATAAATTATATTCTATTCTATTCTATTATATTCTATCCCATATACAAATATTTTATTATATATCGGTGGATACTTGAGCTCTTATAGGGTGGGAATTCGGAGCACGCTTGATTGGCTGATTTTTTTATAAGCCATCTTCACTCTTTATATTACAACCTAACGCACAGGTAGACGAAACCTACTCACGAAAAACTTTTTTACATAATTACACAATTGGCTCCATACAAAAAACACCCCACTTTTAGATATACCTTTCCTTATAAATAAAAGCTCACGAGAAAATTATATTACTGGACATAAGACTTCCTTTCACGGACAGTCCTTTTACCGGTGAATGGGGGAAGTCCATTTGATATTTTCTTGGCCTTACCTCTATTCGAGTTAGCTCTGTGTAGGACAAAAAACGTTGGCTAATTGCTATCAAGGCCTTTCGATCGGGCCATGAGAGGAGAGGAACAATGGCTGAATGGGATCGGTGTAGCGTTAATAGGACGGTGTACTTGATTGAATATTGTGTTGTACGTCGGTGAACGTGGGTTTACATGTCAGAGATCGTGGAGAAACAGAATCAGGGAGACACTTAATGTAATGGCGGAATGTGTGTCTTTATCAATACATAGTATAAAACAAAGTCGCTTTCGCTGTATGTCCGTATGTATGCTTAGACCTTTAAAACTACGTAACGGATTTTGATGCGGTTTTTTTTAATAGATAGAGTGATTCTTAAGGAAGGTTTGTATGTAAAATTTACCCGAAGCGAAGCGAGGGCGGGTCACTAGTGAAGAATAAAACACTGTTTTATTCTTCACTAGTGACCCGCCCAGACATGCAGAAGTTAAATGAAACTTATCAAAAATTTAAAAAACACATTTTTTTTTAATTTTTATTGATTTTCATAAAAAAGGATAAAATATTCATAATAGATTCATGATAAATTCAATTCATACATGCCATAATTAATATTTACAAAAATCATCTCGTAGACAAATGGATCTGACTCTTACTAAGTTATAAATATACCTAATTATATAAATAACACACCCAGACGCGGATTAGGATCAGTTATAATCATCACACAAATATTTGGAATGGGAATCGAACCCACGACCCTTAACGCACGAGACAGGACACTATCCAATTTACCACTGAGCCAGTAATACAATCTCTTGCAGCAAAGGGCTATGCTCCCGAATGACAAATTAGGAGATTGGGCGGGCTCGAAATTACTCTGGCGTATTATTTATTGAATTTGAACATTTTTTTAACGCCGCCATCTGCCATTATGCTTTCTGGTAAAGTGCCCCGCAGTTTTTTTTTAAATTGCTTAAGGGTCTGTTTCACAGAGAGTACAAAGATAGGTGTCCTAGGTTATAATGTTCAAAATAAACAAAATCCAAAAATAATAACATGTTAATTTCAAATATCTAGTTGTAACAAGAATAAAACTCAAGAGTTTAGATTGTTTAATTCGGAATTTGTTTAAAAATAATTTTGTTGCGTTCAGTTATCTATAAAAAAAGACTTCACAATAAATCTTTTTCACAACAAAATGCTCTAAAGCGTAAAAACGTGTTACAATAATATCATACAGTTGACTTGAGAACCTCTTTCTTTTATTAAAAGGATAATTATAGTATTTTTTTTTTATAAATACTAGACTTCTAGGATGACCTCAATCGACCCTAAGGTAAAAAAGCGGTGGTGAGGTCCACATATGAGGTCGATAGGCACAATAGACCATGTTGAGCTTGCCGCACTCACCCTGAAGGCCTTCTTAAATGCGGTTTCACGCCCCACCTGAAGGGCCCGGGATTATAGGAGGGAGGGGAAACATGATTTTTGATAATTAAACATAATTTTCAAGTCCGCCTATGGGCCCACAGTCCCCAAGTGTTGCAGGGGCGTCGTATTATTCCGAATGGAAGACGTCGACCCCTCATTACGGGCCTGACCCAAAAACGTCAGACGATTGCTTGTCTTTGATCAGTCCTGTGTAGGTAGCGGGATAATGTTTTTGTCATATTATGATTTCCCGCTCGTTACAGAAAATAACGAAGGAAATGTGCCCAAAAATTGCGCCGTAATTTGTTTACCTTCGGGAGGGGCATGGATTAATGGTTCTGGACGATTGTTTTTTTTTATAGCTCGGTCAAAAGATATAAATAGTAATCAATATATAGATTTTTCGGATTGCATAGATCTACGTAGTTTGCCAAACTAAATCCCTGTGAAAATAATTTAATTATTTTACGCAATGTGATATTTGGGAAATAGTATTGCTATTACTGCAAGGTATCCTTAAAAAAACGTCGATGATAGAGTGGTGGAGGTCATTGCTAGCCATGCTAAAGGTCGCCAGTTCAATACCACTAAGTACCACTGTTTACACAAATTTGATATTCATATGTACGATTATTCGACGCTTTAACGGTGAAGGGAAACATCGTGTGGAAACCTGCACTCCTACGAAGAAATTATTAGATTGTGTAGTCATATCAACCAACCCGCACGTGGCCAGAGTGGATGATTTTTTTTTATTTATTTAGCCTGTTCTGTCCCACTGCTGGGCAAAGGCCTCCACTAACATGATGGATGAATAATATATAAAAAAACGAAACTGCATTAACATGGAAATAAACATGTTTTGTAGGATTATCTACATATCTCACTTAAAGCTATTAAGCACAAAGAATGAATAAATAAAATTAAATATATGTACGTACAGCCCCTGCTAGTCCTATAATCGTAGTCAGTCAGAAAATACTGCTGACTGCTAATATTGACTTTTATAAAAAAAAATATCCACCGTTTCCCAAAACCAGCTACCACAGAGGTTAACATTGATTTTTTTTTTTCAGGAAATCGAGCACTGCTACTACCACGGGACGGTGAAGGACTACCCGGGCGCGTCGGCCGCCTTCCACACGTGCAACGGCGTCTCGGGCGTCATACACATCGGCAACGAGACGTTCGTGATACACCCCTTCTACGGGGGCGATCTATCGGTCAGTGCCGCTTTGTTATAGACATTACTTTAAAAAAAAAATTTAAATAAAAAAAAATTAAATTAAAAAAATATAAAAAAAATATGAACTGCGTGACCGGGGAATCGAACACCAACTTAAACTTTTGGATAACCAGCGAATGTAGTCTCAAATAGATCGCAGCTACAAAATGTTTCTTAGAAGATTTCATAAAATAATTAATACAAAAGAGGTTTTTAAAAATCATCTGATACTTGAAAGCACATCCTAAACATCTTATGGCTTGAATTGAAATTGAAAACTATTTATCTTCTTATAAGCATAAACAAGGTGCAACAAAATATATTACTCATTGCGAAATTTAATAGGAGCACTTAATTACTTAATAATATCTTGAGTGTTTGCCAAAACCGCCGCTAGAGGCGCTTGCTCTCATAATTAGTGCATATCGTGAAATGTTACCTTTAACTTGGCAGACAGTATACTATATTTATTTGTTGTTTAGTTCTATTAAAGGCTCTAATGTAATTTTAAAATTTGAAAAATCGCTATCATGACCCCGCCTGAACGGGGACTTGAACCACCGGTCTTCTGATATCGCGTCTGCTGCTTTAATCACTTAGACCTTGAGAAAAAATTTTTTTCCTTCTGAAATGTATCTATTTTTTGTTAAGGGTCTTTCGCGGATGATTCAACTTTTACTTAAGGTGACACCCAAAGATTCATCTTAATGCAGATTGGTTGTACAAATTGTTTGTTTGTCGTTAATGAGGATTTGGAGATTCTTTCCAATACCAATTAATAAGTAAATTCTCTTTAAAGATTGGAATTCCACGCTACAATTAAATATCAAAAAGATAAAAGTTGTCCCGGGAAATTTTTAATTCTTTACTCACAACGCGTTGTCTTAAAAATATTTCACTTACTTTTCAATCAATTACATCTTTTTAAACTATATTTCTGTGTAAAATTTTAGACTTCCGCGTCCTATTACACTAAATATTCGTTTTTATGGTCTGGGTTGCACCAATCATGTTCGCTCGCGACCATGATAAGTGCAACCCAGTCGAAACGTCGGGCAGTAAGTAGCTATGTAATTTGCTAATCCTAATAACGCGTATAGACCCATAAAGACTAATATTTAGTATAATCCGTGAAGTAATATTTGATTTCAAACGTTAACCTACAAATTCTCGTTCCACCTGGCAACAACGAATATACTGGTCGCTTATTCTCGTTTTCCTACAAAACTTGTTACATATTAAATAGACAAATCGATAAGGACATACTTATAACTAATAAGACGCGATAATTACTACACGCCTGTATTGGATCTTGGCTAATTACTATGTAATTTGAGGGGTCTGTAATTTGGTCTGTTTCACATAATCACAACACTGTACAAGTGTGTCTGAAGCGTAAACTAATTACGTTGTATTGGATATTAGCGGAAGTTATTACCGTATTTGCAACACGGATATTGCTGTGAAATTTTAGTGGTTGTTCCTGCAGTAAAATAATTTTAGCTTTCTAGTGCAATAAATTTGTGCTGGTTTTTTTTCATTTAAATCAATTAATATCGGTTCTACGAAAGTAGTAAACGAAACTCGAAAGCACGCTCGCACCGCTTTATTACTTAGGGCGTAGAGCTTTTTTAGCTTTAATCATCGATTTCATGCGGAAAGCTGTAACTGATTGCGTTACATCTCGTAAAGGAACGATCGCTTCTCACGCTTACGAGTTGGAAGATTATTTTTTTGAAATGTTTTTTTTTTATTCAAGAAATAATCATTCGATTGTACTACTAGACTCAAATCGTTCTGCTACGGGAAAATAACCACTCAAAGTTTACGGTGTATGTAAGTAGGTATGCTGTTTGAAAATAACTGAAAATAGTTCCACACTTAGTTGTGCGCTATGGTATGGAATCATACAGACTGATATAACCACTCCATCATCTATGTAAATTTTAAAAAAGAAGTATATTAATAACAGCTCTTTATTATATAGCTACCGATGCCCATTTTTAAACTGACTGGAATCAAGGGCTCGTAATACGCCCCCTCAATGAACAGTTATAAAAACTTAAGTTACTTCTAAAGTGGTGCGTAGCTCCAGCTCTTTGCACTGAACTTCGACCCGTGAACTTACACGCTATAAGGCTTCTCGGATATGGAGCACATCACAAGTTTGAAATTATGAACATGGTTGTACATTTTATAAGTTCTGACTTCATGTTTTTAGTTTCAGCGTCAGACAGTGAGGGTTAACTCGCGACGAGCTTTATTTGAGCTTAGATTAGTGTTATTTTTTTAGTTACTATATATTTTTGTTGGAGTTGTGTGAAATAGGGCATGTGATTTGGATAAAACGTAGGTATTTAACAGACTGTGTGTACTTGTGGATTCTTTTGCTTATCATTGAATATGATCATTTTTGACACATCAGTAATTAGGCACATAAGATGTGGATGTCTTCCGTATACATTTATTTAAAAAAGTACAATCTAAATTTTTTCTAAGATGTATTTTTATATAATTTTACTGTGAGCATCAATTCAATAATTTAAACAAGAATTCTTACCATACAAAAGTCATTGAACAATATATTTCGATTTGACTTTATGTTACTTCTAAGTAAACTGCTATATGTTTGAGGTTAATAAGGTTTTTAATTTCCATCTTGTTCCGCCCGTAAAAATGTAATTTACGAAACAGTATCAAACAAAATTATTTATAATTAACGAGCTGAAACAATACCTCTGAGGTCCATTATGGCCGCCGTCCTTAAATTAACAAACGAAATAAAAACGTTTGGGATTTGCGCATTACAATGCTTTTCGTTTACTACAATTATGCCAGAACATGTCGTGACATGTATTTAATAGCTTTTTTTTTTTATTTTAATCCTAAAAAATTAAATTTATTTTAATTCTAAAAAATGCGTAATTATAAATTTATTACGCATTTTTTAGAATCAAAATGTATTTCAATTAAATATCTTTGTATATTATTTGTAACAGTAGAATCTATATACATTTCAAACGCTAAGATTTAACAAAATATGTAATTATTGTCATTGTTATAAATGTAGCTGGGAAAGCAAAGGCTAACAGAAGAACTCACTTTTCATTAAATTCACAATAAATTCATTAAAATAAACAAACAAAATTAACTAATTATTTAAGCACATTAACAGAAGTTCACAACACTCCAAAATTGAACTAAGATGAGAAAACGCAAAAAAATTACTGTGCTTAGCCTCATGAGTATTAAAAACTAATTATTTACCCACGAGCGCTCTTTCGTATCAATTTGTTACCCATTAAAGTCTTAAGAGACTGATATAATGTCTTCCCGCCCCGCGACATCACAATGACATCGTAATCCACGACCCGACCACATCTTATAATCCTAGCTCGTTAATACATATTTATTTACCACTTAAAAACTCATAAATTGCTCTAAGCCAAGTATTACGGCGTAATACGGCATTAAATTACGCGAGTTATTCGCTTGTTTATTGAGACCTCATAATTTAGGGCTATGGTGAATACGTTTAGTGCTTGTTGAAACGTAAATTAACGTTAAGCTTTTAGAAAATTATTAGAGCTTTCTACAAGTACTTAAGTTCATAAGTTGCGTTTAAATAATTTCTTTATAATAAGGAAAACTGTTTAACAAGTTCTGACAGCCCAGTCTAGAGATTCCTGTGAAGAGAAGGGAAGTTTAGTTAATTAACTCCTTACAACATTTAATCACAATTAAAATGAAAAACTAAATACGTGAAATCATGCAATAATAATTTATTACTATATCGCTAATGCATACGCTCTTCTGACTAGTAGTCTTATATCCAATCGCCTTATATTATTTATTTTTTATTCCTAGTAGCTACTCAATGTTGTCAGGTCACAGGCATGCCCTTAAAGGTTAATTTAAGAAAGGACTCTGTAGGATTTATCAGGGGCTCAGGTGGATATAGATAATAACTTTTTGTTGACTTTACAACGACATTAATTTACATACTGTATGTATCAGTACATTTACTGATACATACAGTATGTATGTAGACCAGGTCTGTATGTATGTAGACAGTATGTATGTAGACCAGGTGTGTCTTCATCACCAGACTGGCAAGGGAACGGTGTATTCTCAGCCCTAAAACAGTTTCGATTTTGCAAGAAGTATGTTTTCAAATGTATCGCGAGCTCTGGTCCCGGGATTCGCGCAATTAACCCAATCACTGTGAGTAATCCCGGGACAAGGGACAAAGGATGCGGAGGTCAAGCGGACCTTTGTTTTTTTTGCTGGAAAAGTGGAAAAGTGAATCTTTTTTTGAGCGCGAGGAGTCTTCAGGTCAGGGCCTTTATTGAATAATTAATTAGGGTTCCGTTGGCCAAAACGGAACCAGTTAGTGGCAAAAAAACGATATCTTGTCTGTCGGTCAGTCACAGAATCTTTATTATTTCTGACGCAAAACAAATTACAGTTAAGATGAGCTTAGAAAACAACCTTATTCGGAAGTTCAACAGAGTATAAAACAGGATAGGCTTAGGCACATAAACTATGTTAAATGCTTGAATATAATTCAATACATTGTGTGGTCCTACATCACTTTGAAATTCACGGGACTCGTCATGACATAATCAGGGCGAAACCATAAGGTAACCCTAAATAGGCCATCATAAATTCAAAGTTACATCGCGCTGTTTCCCACTGCCCCGCTCTAACCCTAACCGTCAACTAAAAGGTCCGAACCAATTTGTTACCTTGGAGCATACCTACCTCTGAATACCGGTAAATTATATTACAATAGGCCACGTGACAGCCGCCGGCCTAATTACAAAGCGGAGTGTACACGATCGGCGGCCGTAACTCCGTAACTGTCACGCGGGTGACAGTGGTACGACGAGATAATCCGGTCCTTATCGTTGTGCGTACATTTGCAGTCGCGTGTCGGGTGAGGCGAAAGCGTCTGGGGATAGCCGTGCTGTCTGTACCTAGCCTTAGGGATTGTTGTTTGCATTGAAAAAAATTTAAAAGTCGAGGAATCGAAAAGATTTTCGAAGATCGTTTGCAGAATTTGAATAGTTTTATAGTGTGACTTCTTTGGGGAGGGCCGAGCTTTCTATTTCTAGCCTAAGATATTAGTAATTGCATTGAAAAAAAAATAAAAGATAATAAAAGGCATGCCTTTTAAGTTTAAAATTATTATCAAAATAACACCAAAATAAGCTCTAAGATCAAGGTGAGAATTCTAAGAAAAAAAAATTTTGTGAAGTCCTCGTAACAGAATTCTACAAAAGTCCTCATAAATAAAATGAATTTCAGTTAATTCTCCATTAATATAAGGTTTCAGCGGTAATTTATTCATGATAATCGAAAACTAATAGGACCAAGTCGTGTGCCCTGGGGAACACCGCCGGGATAGGGGTAGACGGGCGTGACGAAGGTGCACCTCATCGATTTAATCGAAGGCTATAACTAAGGCTTTGTAATAAGGAAGACCAGGCTCTCTGCAAAATGTGGCATACATAACATTATGTAACTTAATACTTTTGTTTATGTATAGATTTATAATCAGGTAATTAATATTAATTTTTAAGTAATTCATTGAAACTAGATTAGGTACAATTTATGAATTAAAAAAATAAATAAATATTTATTACACAACATCACATAAACGTACGTGGTAAGTAGCTTAAGCACTTGTGTTACGGATATCAGTATCAGCAGAAAAATAGTTCCCAATTTTTTTGGGTCACGGCCTCACGCGGAAGAATTTTGCTTATCTTTGTTTCCTTGTTATTTTGTAGTTTCTTTTGAGAGTAAATATAATACTCAAAAACATAATAAAATTAAATAATTGGTAGTATGAAATTTACTGATCCAGATTTACTAACAGCATATATATTTGGCATATATCAAAATACAATACGTAAGCATTACAAAATAATAATGTGTGCAAAGTCCCAGAACAGCAAACCCGCAAAGAAACGGGATTATTATAAAAAATGGCGTCACTGTTACGGCCAGCCAATTAGCGTGCTCGGCTATGGCGGGCGTGACAAACGTCACGAAGGATTAGAGGTCTCAGCGTTCAATGGGTCCTTTGCCCGGTCTTACGAGCGATTATATTTTGTTGGGCGGCTGTCGTAACTCAACTTGGGTACACCATTGTTACTTGACCAGGATAAGTGTGAGGATAAATGTTTGGTACTAGCTGCTGCACACAACTTCGTTCGCTTGGTTGGTTTTGGCTGCAATGGTTTATAAAAATTAGGCATTTTTAATGTACCTTATCAAATTAGCTATAGGTACCCGATATTGAGTCATACCCATGTAGTAAAAAATCGTTATTTAAATATTACAAATGGATACTTAAATTTTGTCTTTTATTTTTAACGACAGGGGAACTTAAGTAAGCCAGTAATCACATGAGTGGGGCAACAGCTTTCTTTGGTATGAGTTGCGATTTTCTTGTGTCTTATGCAGATATTTCATATTTTATTCTACTACGTGAAAGTATAATGACAAATAGATCATTTTAAAATAAACACCTTTACCAATGAAAGACACAGACCATTGTCGATCGTTATTGGCTTATTAGTAGTTTTCGTTGAAATTTATAGGTTATTTGTTACTGTCACGCATGCATACGTCAATCCAGCAAACACGTCTTACGCAAGTATTTTAAGGTAGAAAACACGCAAAAAAACACAACTCTAGCATCCCCTAGGCTAGCACAGAACGTTTGCATCTTATGTTATTGAAACATGTTTCCTCAACAAATATTTTGTTCCCGCTACGTACCGAAAGCCGGCGGCACGCATCGTCCAATCGCGGGGAGTAATTAATTATTATACACAAGCGGGAATTCTCGGCGCCACCTACCGGCAACCTTCGTCACGTGTGCGTCATAATCAATCACCACGAAATGTTGTGTGCTGATTGAATGGTTACCGTCATACACGCAGTTCGATGCGACCTAGTTTCGTAATCGAGAGGACTACGCCGGATATGTCTCACGTTACTACATCCTATTTGTTTCTATCCTCATTATCATCATCGTCAGCCCATATATGTCCCCACTGCTGGGGCACGGGCGTACCCTAAACTAGGGCGATTAGGCTTTAGTCAAGGCACGCTGGCCAAGTGCGCGTTGGTAGACTACACAACCTTGGAATTTCTTCGTAGATGTGCATGTTTCGATGTTTTCCTTCACTGTTAAAGCGTCGATTAACCATACATATGCATTTAAAATTTGATTACACTGTGTTACGTGGCGGGGTTTGAACTAGCGGCCTCTCGCATGGCAAGCAACGACCTTAACAACTCGGCTATCGACGCTTTTCTAACCTACAACGAAAAAAATTTTTTAACTAAAGCTTGTCAGTCGATGGCTCCTCAAGCTCAGTTACTGAAATAAGATTTATTTGTTTGTCTTTATTTTAAAAATACGTTTTATTAAAGTAACTGAGTATTAAAAATTGCTGGTATTATTTTGACTTAATAATGCATATTTTATTTTTCTAAAATACACCATAACCCCTTCCCGTCGTGCACCGATCATAAAATATATCTCTGTGATCACCAAAAATCGGATGGACTTCACAACTCGTACGACTGGACTCCTGTTCCCTCCGTCTTTGTTTCTCTGTCACGCAGCACCCACCCATCCGTCGTTCACGTCAAAACGCACGGCCCGCGTAATCCGTCATGACGCTTATCACGCGCTCCGTAATCCAAGCAAAGTGCGTACATTTTCTAAAATAAAGGCCTTGTACTCGTACGTACAGTGACATGAAGTATGAGGACCGCTGTCTCTATAAATCTTTATGTTATAAGAATTTTTGCTATAGTGCGTTGTTTATTTTTATAACATTTGTTTTTTTTTTCATATATACTCTTTTTTATGCATGAAATATTATTAAGTAGGTACCAATAGATTATTAACAAAAAAATAGATTGTTTTTACGAAATCGCAGAATTTACAACTTTTAGGTCCTGCAAATTCAAAGGATGTGTGTTAATTAAGAGCGTCAAACAAATTGCAAACAATTTAAAAAGTAAAAGTATGGAACCATTCCTGAATATTCCCATCCTAGATATTCATTTTTATTATTTTTAGACCGACCCCCGCAAACTTCTGCTTTCTCACCTCTAATCCGCAAAGTTTGCCCGCCCTATACACTGTTATTATAGCCGTTACGTCAATGGCAGCTCGGAGAGCAATGACGCCGGAGCCGGGATTCATCTAAAGTTGCTAAATAAACCCGCTAGTCACGACGTCTCGCCTACGAGTTGCGTGATTAATGTTAAAACATTCGACGACTCGCTTCCTACCTTTGGATGCCGTGGATCATTGTAGGCAAAAAGTTCCCCGCCCTTGAACCGGGCAAAACCCGACGTAACATTCAGATGATGAATGTACGTATCAATCGACACTAAGTGTTACTTTCATAGGAAAATGCTTCTCATAATGTGTTCACGCTCGATGGAATATCTCATCCAATTATTGGCGACGTGATAAATTTCACATCGCTTTTAGTGAAGAGGAAATCGCTCACGCCTAATATTTTACTTAAGAACTATTCAAATGATAACTTTCACACTCACACTAGACACAATACTCTTCTTTTGTCAGCAGGTGTATAATCTCTTATATTTTATTTATTTATTTACTGGGACATTTCCACTCACGGTCATTTGACCCCAAACTAAGCAGAGCTAGTACTATGGGCGTCAGGGACCGATATACATACATACATATATATTAATACATACCTAAATACATAATCACACTCTCACTACTCTTAGACAGGAAACAAACACCGATAGATGATCATCTTACAAATATAAGTCCAAAGTGGGTATCGAACCCACGACTCTTAGAACTGCCAGTCAAGAACTACTGTCCCACCGAGCCAGTCGAATTCATTTGGCTTTAAACTCCAACCCCAAATGAGTTTTGAAAAACAAATTTATTAAATTCTTATTTACGTGAAAATGTTTGTTCAAGTGAAACATTATATCCTCCCGTGACGAAAAAGGTTATAAGGCTATAAGGAAATATCTCATCTCATCTTGTTTTTGTTTACATAGAACGTTTTTGCTACTGTTTATAGCCGAAAGACATTTTCTATCTATACTTTAACAATTTTGAAGGCATTACGTGACTGAAAGTTGCTCGAAGTTCAAAGATTATTTTGAGTCTGTAAACTGGGATGTTATCACAACGCGAGGCGAAAAGAAATATTTACGTTGAATTTAAACGAGATTAACGAAGTAAAAGGTTAAGGAGTGTTTATTTAAAGATTTAAAATTGTTTGAGTTCCCTTTTTTGGCTTTACGTAGGCCGCTTTAGATTCTTGTTTTGATAAGACTCTAAGCTCAGTGGTATTCTGAACACCTTACATTCGATTGATGACTTTATTTAAAATCTTTTTTAAGACCTTAAAATAATGTAATCGATTTTAGCTTCCTTAGATAATTAACTAATCTTAGAATATGTATTAACAAATAGGGTTAGTTTTATAGACAGTGTTAGATAACACAATATTGTGTAAAATATATCGTTATTATAAATACCTACAAAACACAGCATGTTTATTAGGTACACCCACATTAAATTTCCAACCCCCGCGATATTCAACATTAGACTTCCAGAAGCTTCGGTACCTTCTGAAAACTTTCAAATGATTTTCGGCTTTATCTGTGACAGCCGTTTTTGCCGAAACATGTTTACGTGACGTGCAGTTCCAAGTCACGTGCAGCCGAATTCTCCCGTTCCTGTATTTGTCACGCGCCCTGTAATCCGCGGGCTAATTGACGGCGCGCACTCTGTAATAATATGTCGGGATAATTAGGATTTCCCGTGAACCGGACGGCAGTGATACATTACTGCCTCGTAAAGTAATGAATTAATAGGGTCACTAATATTACGTGTCTCGGAGTGGGTGCTTCGTTAAGACTTGATATTGGGCTTGTGGAATAGATTATATGAAAATATTGTTATGGTAGCTAAATAATAGTTGTTAAAGTAACTTCGAACACAATATTACGTTGTGGGAGGATAGTTGAAATCGTTTTAAATAACTGCGTATTATAGCTATTTATTAGAAAAAAAATCACTTTCTGAGCTCCATTGTAAATTTAAAAGAAAGTAAACTGACTTTGTAATTAAACCTGCTACAAATTCTGTTTAACTATCAATTTCAACTACCAAACTATGAAAATCAATCATAATACTAATTTAATACCATTTCATTACCAATTCATACTATTTGACGAAAAACTAAAGACTTTAATCTTATTTTTTTAACAAACAAAAAAATTTCCTAAATATTAGTCTTTATGGGTCTACACGCGATATTAGGAGTAGCGAATACATAGTTGTAAACAATCTTAGGTAAAAATATATCGTTGTCGTTATAAATAACTTTCGTAAAGTAATTTACTAAACAAATTCGCCGAATCCCTTCCAGAATGCTACCTTATCCTTTAACGGTAGTAATGATAGTTCATCTTATTCCCAGTTCATGTTAGTGAGAACTGTGGTAGAACTTAGTATTTCGTCTGAGATATACTGGAAGAAGTTTTGTGAACCTGCACGCTCTCTCGTGCATATCTCAAATTTATGTTACCTACGTATAATTTCGGAGAAACCTGGTTGTCGGACTATTTTGGTTGTTTCTAGCTTTATTATAAAAAGCTATAAACGATTTAAAATTCAATGAGATATTCGAGATTTTAAGTGATTTTAATAATTTCAAAAACAATGATTTGACTATCGCTTTTTTCTATTACATTCCATTATTAAAAATCTAAAAGAAATATCATAATATAAAACATAAATTTAATTTAAAACTACATTTTAAACGTAGTAAATATCACACTTGCATTCGTTTAAAGCTATGTTCTTACAAATTTTCACAAACTTGCCAAACGATCGACAGTGAAAATTAATTTCACAAATAATATTCGTCTCGCCACAACTGGATCCTCTTACTATAATCGCCTTGCGGACTGCCTTGCTCCGCCATTTTGAAACTATGTCTGCACGAAATACCTATTAAATTATTGCTAATTCTGTGACACTAATTTAGTTGATAGAATACATATATTACATATGAATATATGTATTCTATTATAATACATTGTTCAAGGCATTTTCAATAAAGCAGTTTCATTAATGAAATGATAAAAGTTATGTTACGTTCCAACTATTTCGACTACAGTGACATCAGTGTGTAATGTTTAGAAATTGACAGCAAAATCTAACAAAAGTCACGCCTCTCTAAGTTAAATGCTATTTCCAAAACAAGTGTGTCAAGTTTATTATCCTTTAATAAGTTTAATGTTCACACGGGGGCACATTAAGCCCCCTGGCTTTTAGAATGGAACATGTTATAACGGAATGTAATTTACATTAAGACTTAATTGCGTAACAGTTCAAATTTTGCTTAAGCCTTATATTGTAATGAATGAATCGTAGAGCAGTAGAGTAACTTTATGAAAAATTAACATCCAATAACATTTAGAATACCATTTTTTTTTTATTTACACAATCTACATGAAACAGTGCATACCTGATAACAGAATCACATAAGTGAAAATAGTGATAAGATACACTTCAGCAGATACTAAAACAATAGTTTAATAACAGTTCCCTACTCAGTACCCTTCATTGGTGCCATTTCTTCGCTGTGAAGGGACAAACGGGCAGCGACAGATTATTGTCGACGTGACAAATTCTGACGCACGTGACGCGAGCACGTGCTGTGTAATACGTCACACTATAATATCCCGCGTGCTTTTGAGGGTTATTATTTTTCTCTTGACGTGCAACGTTTGAATGGAGCTCGACAAAGTTTGATAATGTATTTTTTTTTGATAAATAGATGACTCTATTTCATTCTGCAACTATTAGAAAACTGAAACTGTCCGGGATATTTACCATGTTGTTTTGTTTTAATGAGCTCCCGATATTTCGGCACTGTTGCAAGCGCCATGATCGGGAGCTCATTAAAACAAAACAACATGGTAAATATCCCGGACAGTTTCAGTTTTCTAATGTGTGTAACCATGACAGTTTAAAATTATATATTCTGCAACTAGTCACAGATATAGTACTGTAGTGTCAATCATTATTAATTGGACAGTTGCATTTTTTTTTATATTAAGCTAACAAGATGACCTTACTCCACCTGATGGTAAGCGGCAGTGAGATCCAAATATGAGGTCGATAGGCACAATAGACCATATGCATCCTATGCATCTTTAATTAATTATAGATTACTTTATTACGAATCCTTTTTTTTATAAAAATACTCTCAGGATTAACCCACTCCACCTGATGGAAAGCAGATAATTAAGTTTTTAATTTAATATTTAGGCGTTCTTGTGTTTATAAAATCTTCACAACAGAGGCTTTTAAAGCCGCTGTTTCACGATGGAACAAAACACTCCGTAATGATCAGCCATACTTAGCCTTAGAAGCCTTACATTCCACCAAACTTGCGAAGTTATCCAACTTCTTAACTCCGAACAACACCTTAAAAACGCGCAACTTTTTCAGCACGAGAAAATCCCTCTTTCTCATTAAGACGCTAAAAAGTTAACAGAATTAAGGATAAATAATAAATAGGCGGGCATTTAACACGTAGCCGCAGAAACCCCAAATCACCCGGAATCGTCCGGTACTTTTATTTCACTTCTCCTTTTATTCCCTGTGATTAATGCCGAGTCCGGAATGGCGGGCATATTTTTTGGCGTCTTTAATTCTGCTTTGCGTGATATTTTTTGCGCTCAGTCAGCATGCAGATTAAAAGTAATGTAACGTTGCGCTGTGTTGGATGGAATGCTTTTGTTTTTGTTTTCGTTATGTGTAAAGCGTTACCGATTCGAAAACGATGGAGTATTTTTTTAGTGATTTTAAAATACAATGAGTTTTTATTCTTCTTTCTTTGTTTATACTACGTATATATTGACAATGCTACACTCATTTCATTAATTCATCTTTTTGATAATTTTAAAATCATTTGAAATGTTGTACTCAAACTATTGTTTTAATCTTTGGTCAAACAAAGCACTTTTTTAAAAAAAGTTGTAATAATTACTTAAATGATAACGTAATAGTCGTATCAGAACACACCACTGTTTAATCAGTTCACATCGTGACATAATCACTGTAGCGTATGCATAACGGAAATCCGTACCAAATGAGAGGATCTAAAAAAGAGGCCAGAGCGTGAGAAATCATCTTTATTTCCCTTGATTACTGCCGTGCCCGGACAGAGGTGTTCGCGTCTGATTCTGCACCGCGTGACATTTCCCGCAAGGCTTTCACGCTCCCCTTAATCGCGGGTTCGGATGATGCGGGCTTTGTGCATACACTGCTGACGTGTACACACGTGTCGAAACTAACCTAAAATTCTTATCTATGATGACTGGAGTATGACGCTTCGACAGTTTTCTAAATTTCGTAGATAAAGCGGTGTTGAATCTGTCTATTGTGTGTTTCAGCGCTAACATATCAAAGGTAACACAAAATTCACTTCCATAAAAATCGTAATTGTAGCACTTCGTAGCCGTGATCGTAGCACAACGTAGCAGTGTCGCGATAGCTACCGACCTGCTACGAGGTTTTCATGCTACAAAAACTGTGTTTCGTAGTATGCACCTCCTGAAGTAGCTATGAAGTATGTAATACATTTGATTATTACTTTTCAAGAGGTGCCATTAGTAATATCTGAACAAATATTTTGGTCTTACATTATAAACTATGTTTATAAAAGAAAAATTAAATATTTCAAGATACATGATTGCTTTTAATGTAGTATGCACGCCAAGTCTTTTGCCTAAACTGGATAAAAGGACAACGTTTAATTCCACGCAAAGATCTTATTTGCGATCCCTGTTTTCAAGGCTCATAACAGAATTACGTTGTGTACTCCCGGCTCAAAAGGCGTTGTGCGTCTATATACCTACGCCTATGTATCTATAGTACGGAGGCAAAGTTTCGAGCCGTATCGGGCGCGGTAATGAATGGCTTGTCTGCGTCAGACTCGATGCCACTTGGAAATCATAGACGTGGTAGGTAATTCAATTTCTTTGTTGGAAATGGCAACTCATCCGGCCGTGATAGCGGTGGGGTAAGTAGCTGGGTGGGAATCATTTGAGATGATAATTAATTGGGGTCGTAATTTATATGCGAATTAAACTTGTGTAGTAGTTAGTTGTTATACACTACTATTTAGGAAATTTTGATCGCCTCACAGTGATCGTGGTCTCGGGTTGATTATTAATGCGAAAATTGATTCTAATAATACATTAACATATTTCTCTAATAAATGCATCATGCGTCTTGTTTTAAAATGTATTTTTTAACTTAAATTTCAAGATTTTGCATTAAAATAACTGTATTGGTAAATTTTCTATTTCTTTTTTAAATATTATGGTTTATTGCTTCTTGTACTGTGTAAGTACACCTGTAATTGGTGCATATACTAGTTTCGTATGTCCTGTTCTGTTAGTTATGTTATAAATAAATAAGTACGCCACAAACAACAACATCGCAATTCAAAACATTCCTTCCAGCTACTTACCTTCTCGCCGCCAACCCGTTCGCGTCCTATAGATCTTTATCTATCAATTATCTAGATTCAACGATAGGCCCCCTCCTGCCTAACACCCCCCCCCCCCTTAATAAACTCTCAGAGCTCAAAATAAAGTGAGGAGCCGGGGTCTCATCCTTTCGCGAGTAATGAGTACAGTTCTTTGTGGGATGGAGCTATTGTTTGTCCCCATTGTTCGCTCGGGTTGATTTGTGCCATTTGATAAGCTTTGTTGTGACACTGTATTTCCGATTGTTTTGGGATTGACATTTAATTCCTCTTTTATTGGTGTTACTGTGAAAATGTGACGCGAACTTTAATAGTCGGACTCGAAACTAATTTGAATTTTAACACTTCTTTATAGTCTAGGATATAAATGTAACTATATATTAGTCTTTATGGGTCTACATGCGATATTAAGAGTAGCAAATACATAGCTGCTTACTGCCCGATGTTTCGACTGGATTACACCAATTATAGTCGCGAGCGAACTCCAAAATCGAGATAAAGGTGTAGTTAATACCGTTTCAGTAAACGGGTGGTAACACCTATTGAAGTTATAAAGAGATTTTTCAGGCAAAAATTCCCAAAATTGTAAACTTCATACTCAAATATCCAAAATCGATAGTGAGTTTTATGTAAAGGAAAAAATTTACTTAATACATTTTGGCTCTTAATGGCCATTTTATTAAAATGGGTACATTAAAAATTATGAAGTGCTTTATTGAACGCCGCAACGTTGCCTCGTAAATAACGCACCGCCTGTGACCATCTCAGCTCGACATGTTGAAATTTTATTTTTAAAATCTCCCATTTACTAGTAATTACCTATGTAAAGTTGTTCCAACTCCAACATGACAACCTTTTAAGCAATAATAACTTCGTCAGTTTTGCTGTAAAATACATTTTTACCAACTGTAAAAGGCTCTAAATATTTGTCTTTATGGGTCTACACGCGTTATTAGGAGTAGCAAATTACATAGCTACTTACTGCCCGACTTATTTGTAAAAGGCTCTTATTTTTTTAGCTACTTTGGCGTTTACTATCGTAGGTATAAAAAAATTAAATAAATAATTAATAAATATTTCACAACATCATTGATAAGATCCCGTGGTAAGTAGCTTATGCACTTGTGTTACGAGCATCAGAATCAACAGTGGATACACAAATATACTTAAATATATTTAATAATACACCCAGACACGGAACAAACACCGATGTTCGTCACACAAATATTTGTCCCGAGTAGGAATCGAACCCACGACTCTTGGGACCGTAGGTAGTAAACCTGGGTCACTAACCACTGGCCCACCGAGCCAGTCAATTCAAAAAGTAAAGCTCTTTTAAAAATTAATAAAGCATCAAAATGTTGACCATTCTAACTGATGATAAATAGCAAATTATAACATTAATTTGCATTCAAATATAACATGATATTTCCTTTGTAAGACTATGTATAAATCCCTATAAATTAAAAGATTACCTCAGACTTTTAAAAGGAAATTTAAGAAAATGAAACACCTAAAACTGTCAACTCCGCAAAGAAATGCCAACGCAAAAACGTTATTCACTTCCGTGCGTGCATAAATAAAAAAAAAAGAAATATGAACTCAACTCCTGACAGACTCTAAACGTTTTATAGCAATAAAGTTGGTCTTGAATTGTACCCGTCCCGGAATCGGGACAGGGGGTAAAAATGGGACAGGCAGTAAAATGGAACACGGGGTAAAAATTTGAAACGAAACGTTACCCTCACGTCCGGGATGGTTCCGCTCTTTACCGTAAATGATGCCGCGGATAGATAGCCGTTCGTAGCGAATGCATTCGCCGCTTCGGTAGCAATAAAAGGATTTGATATTATAATGCTTCTTCTTCTTATCGTATGGTTGATGAACAACCTGGTATTAGAGTTTTTAAACCGCCCGTAGGCCTCTGACATGGCTTCACACCACACACCGTTGAAAATTTTCTCAGTTGCGCTGGTTTCCTCACGACGTTTTCCTTCATCGTTGAAGCGTCGAATGATGGTACATATGAATTTCAAATTTGAAAAACACATTGGTACCTGGTGGGGTTTGAACTGGTGACCTCTCGCATGGCAAGCAACGACCTTAACCACTCGGCCATCAACGCTTTTATAATAATGCTGTGCGACCGATTTTGAAGATCAGGAGAGTTGTTTCAACTGGCTCGATGGCGCAATGGTTAGTGCCTCTATCTCATGCGCCATACTTCGTGTGTTCGATTCCCACTCGAGACAAATATGTGTGTTTAAGTTTATTTCTGTACTAGTGACCCGCCCTTGCTTCGTTTCGGATATATTGTACATAAAAACGTTCCTCTTAAATCCCTCTATGTATTAAAAAAACCATCAAAAACCATCAAAAGATTTGAGCATTATGTATATACATATATAAATACAGACAGACGCGTGTAGTGTAATATATATAGTGATAATATTGTTATTTCTGCTAACTGTAACACAAGTGCGATGCTGGTTAGCTGGGAATTAGATCGGTCAGATCTTTAACGGTGAAGAAAATATCGTGAGGAAACCTGCACCAGTGCACACCCATGAAGAAATTCTAAGGTTGTGTTGTCAACCAAACCGCACTCGACCTTAGTCGACCACCCTGGCCACGCTGGATTAGGCCTTAGCCTTATCTTTCTAGTTTTGCCCGTGCCCCAGCAGTGGTAACGTATATGTTCTGATAATGACGATGATGATGAACCTTAATAATAATTATAGACGCTTGCCTCGTAAGCCTATTGAGCCTCTTTCTTGTACCTTCAGTAAAACCATTATGGGTACTAACTCGCCAATCTCCAGAGTGTGCAGGTTATACAACAAGTATAGTGGGTGCCTTGATGTTCATTTCACATCTCTGGCTAGATTTAAAGCTACACTATTATGTAACTTGACATAGTTTGTTTTATTGTTGTTCTACGTTTCAAATAATTTTTGATCTTTATTTTTCTTTCACTATGCAAACTTAGATTAAGACACTAGGTTAGATATTTTTAAACTTAATTTCATGCGGTGTATATCTTCAAGTGATTAAGCAATCAGCTTGAGTATCCTTGCTTGTATTTATTTTAAGTATTGTTGTATTAGTTGTTGGTGTACCAAATAAATAAATAAATAAATAGACGATCAATCCGGACCAATTATATCTTGATGATTATACATCAATGTGTAATTAGAGGAACGAAAGCTCAAGTACTACGCATAGGTATACTTGGCTTCGCATTTATAGCAATAGCCGCTATGTTATATTAAAATCGAGAGCTCTTAAAGTAGGGAGGCAAAGTTATATTATTATTTGGCCCGCGGATATTTAGGTTATCAAATATTAGCTTTAAATATTTGTTCAGGTTTCAATTCGTTTTATTCGAAACCTGGATGTGGGATAATTGAATTTGCAAAACGTTGTAGGTAGATGTTTTATTAAGCCGACGAAAGCTTGTTATGACTCCTGGAAACTTTCAAAGGTCATTGAATATAACAAAAGTATAATTATGAAATTTGTTGGAAAAATATGGTTTTATTATTTTAACTGACTCGGTGGAACAGTGGTTAGTGACCTATGGTCACTATCTACGGTTCTAAGAGTGGTGGGTTCGATTTGCACCCGTGACAAATATTTGTGTGACGAACACCGATGTTTGTTCTGTGTCTGGGTGTAATATGTAATATATTTACATTTTAGATTCTGATATCCGTAACACAAATACTTAAGCTACTTACACGGCACTTTGTTTCTTTTCCAATTTGTTCTTCATAGTTTAGAAAAAAAATATAAAGCATCCTCTTTCTCTCGATCGACCAAATTCTAAAACTACGATAAAGCACGCAATGAAAATCTTTGCCCTTAAACAGCTAGATCTTTAGCCACGTGAGATATTGGCCCTTTAGCGCGATACGACCGCGTAACTGCGTAGATAGGGCCTGGGCGATCGCCGTGGGCCCATTAGGCACATTAGGCCCGTCCCACGGCCGTCTCTGGCAATACATTGGGTAGAAGTAATTGCCGCCTATCGCTTCTATTTCTTTTTAGAAGCCCGTTTGAAAGATTTATAGGATTGAAATTTGGATATGGGCGCGTGATAATAATGGTGGTTGGATCCGTTGACGCAAGCGGGTACCCTTTTAAGCAAATTCCCATTTAACCGACTTCCAAAAAGAAGGAGGTTCTTAAATTGACTGTAGGTATTATTCAATATAGGTAAATTTAGAAATACATACATCAAAGACTAAGTAACATGAGGAAAATTTTAAAGGTTGAGGTTGGTATGTACCTAGTATATGTGCCCATTAACGAAGTCCGTGTAAGGCATGATTTTAATGACAAAATTATAGGTAAACTTAAAAAATTTAATACAAAAAAAACCAAGATTCCAATAAAAATTATAAAAAGTTAATGTCCTCTGAATCGGTACAGTAAATTTTTCGTGAGAGCAAAACTAAAAGAATTTCGTGATGTTTTCATTTATTATTATTTTATATTAGACTCGCTGTGCCCGCGACATCGTCCGCGTGGACAACCTTTAACATTTAGGGGTATGGAAAATAGATTTTGGCTGATTCTCAGACTTACTCAATTTGCTCACAAAATTTCATGAGAATCGGTCAAGCCGTTTGGGAGGAGTATGGGAACGAAAACTGTGACACTAGAGTTTTATATTTTATATCAGATAATACCATTTTATGTTAGGATACAGCATAGAAAAATAAGAGAGAAAGAGAGATACAGAAATAATGAACATATACATAAAGTTAAATTAGAATGTGTACCGGAAGCCGTCATTGCAAATAAGACCCGGTCCATAGAAACAATGCCGTCTGAACCTTAGCATCCTAACAGAGTCGTTTTAGGCATTACAAGATCGCGCGAACCGACTCAATTTGTATTAGTAAAGTCTATTGAATTAGGTGTCGGTGCTTAAGTGGCTTGAATAAGTTAGTTAGCTGTAACTTGGAGTGGTATTCGATTTTGGATTGCAATGTTAACAAGTGGGAATCGAGTTATGGTCATACATTGGAGATGATTTTTGAAATAAAAGAGTCAGTAGTAATAATACGGAAACACTGTACAAATTATGTATAATTTTATGTATTATTTATACAGTTGTTTAGTGGCTTAGACCTGCAGGTCTAAGTCTAAAAAGTACGGTCGAATACTGAAAATTTCATTTTAAATGGCTTATTTGTGTGACAACAGTGACATTAAACTAATTTCTAGTAAGTGGTAATGCTTACTGGAAATTAGTTTGACGTCATTGTGCGTGAAATTAAGTAATAAAAATCTTTAATCTTTATTTCTCATCACAAACAGGGGTTTACAATTTTCAGTTTTGTGGTGGTTATCGTTGAAATAAATATCACACAACATCACATACATTGATCTGATACCGTGGTAAGTAGCTTAAGCTTAAGGTGTTACAGATATCAGAATCACCTGTGGATACACAAATATACTTAATATACACACCCACGGAACAAACACCAATGTTCGTCACACACATATTTGTTCCGGGTGGGAATCGAACCCACCACTCTTGGAACTGTAGATAGTGAACCTGGGTCACTAACCACTGTTCCATCGAACCAGTCCACAGTGTGGAGTGAGACTACAGTAAAATAAACCAATAGCGCGTTGGACTAAACCGAGGAACAGTTTATTGACACTCAGACGTTATTTTTCTCAATATCCACAGAACTGCTTCACAACTCACTACGGCACTGTTACTCTAAAGACAGTGCTCTTAAAACTTCAGCAATCACTGACCGGTTTAAAACGCAAAGTTGCGCAGTAAAATTTTATCTCTTTCTCTCCATCGAGGCGTTCCAGGCCATAAATATGGTTGGGGCCATAAATACGCCTAATTTGCCGTGAATTATTTTTTCAAATCGTCTATCTGATAAGTTGATGGTTATATTTACGAAAACAACAATCGGCACCCCACCCACCCACCAGTAAAATTAATTTAAAAGCGAATCTGAACCTAACATTTTAGGTAAATTAATTCAAAGTTTAGAATTACAGCATGTTTTTAGCCAGAAGCCTTTAATGGCTCTATCACGATCAATAATCTGATAAATGCTTATTTTTTTTTTTAATTAAAACTTATTTTACGAATCAAACTCACGGGCAATACCACGAGCGCTGTAAACTCGAGTTTAATGCGTAAAATTACTTGTTTTATTAACTCAAATCATATACTGTAAAAACATTCCCAACAGGTGTAAATAAATCAAAGAACGTATCGAACAAACACGCCTCAAGATTAATTCTATCGCAATTCAGCCCCAACTACACATAATTTGCACGTCATAAAGACGAAACCAACAAATGATCGCGCCGTAAACAGCCGTCACCGCGGGCATCCATTAATTGGCCGCGAATCGGTCCTACCGAATCTATTGCCACCCTCACAATCTGGTCTGGGCATCAATTATGTACAACTGGGTCTTGGCTATGAATACAAGCTTGAGAGTAATATGATGGTTTTATAAATACTTCGATTTAGTAAACATTTATGAATTAAGTATAAATGTAATAAGTAAGAAAGAGAGATTAATCATCTGTTAAATTTTTTCAAGGCTTTCAAAGTTGTAAAGTAAAACAAGGAAGGAAAGGGGTTCAAACTGGGTCTTGGCTATGAATACAAGCTTGAGAGTAGTATGATGGTTTTATAGATATTTCGATTTAGTAAAGATTTATGAAATCAGTATAAATGTAATAAGTAAGAAAGAGAGATTATCCATATGAAGAGAGAGAGAAGATTATCCACATGATGACAATTGTAATAAATAGCCTTAGGAATGAAAATCATATTTTTTATGGCTCTTCCAATAAAGTTACTTGATTGTCGTCGATAAATAATTTTATTCGCAAACTTTACTGGACAGTTTCAATTTTCGAGACGCTCCAACTTAATTACGGTGTAGTAGGTGGTTCTAGGAACAATTTCATAGTTTTCTTTACATTAAATAATTGAAATAGTTGATTAGAGAAAAGCTAACAAAGTAAATTAATTGGAAATTCCTGCGCAGGAAAAATATTAGTATAAGTCAACTCCAGTTAAGGTTTCGTCAGATAATAATTTTGCATGAGGTTTTAGTGTTCGAATGGAAAATTAAGAGCCACAATTACTGAATTCTCTGTTCCTTAAGTAAAGTAATGTTAATAGTTACTTTTTTCCTTGAACCGGTGATATTCAAGGTGCGTCCAGAATTTGATGTGTTAACTGTCCCGCCTTTTATGTTTAGCTTAATTTCTTTTAAATTGGTGTAAACACCCGCATAATTATGTTTATTTACTTTTGATATAAGTTTAAGGTATCCATATAAAAGATAATTCTACGCTTTAACTGTGAACCGTGAACCTATGAAGAAATTCTGTGGTTGTGTATCCACCCCGCACTTGGCCAGCGTGGTTGATCGCCCTAGTTTAGGGTAGGCCCGTGCTCCAGCAGTGAGGACGTATATTATAGGCTGATGATAGACATAACCGCAGGTATACATTGAACTTTTAACTGACTCCACACTTAATTCTAAAGCGAAGCAACCTCTAAACTCCTATTCACCATCAAAATTTCGAACAAGGAAAACATCGCGGCAGCTTTTTAAGCCTCTCCAAGGGCCACTAATATAACTCCGCGAACGACTGGCCTCCAAGAAGGCTCAGACAGTTTTACGATGATCTCAAAATGAAAAATGCAACCATACGCCACGTCTCGTTAACCCCGCCCCTTGGGACCAAGAGGAAAAAAAATAAACATCAAAACCCGTTGCGTCCGGAATGGAAAGTCAACTGAACAAATTTGCAAAAATTGCTACGGGACTCGGAGAGTCCCCGCGCTCCCCAAATTGGTGTGCATGAGATTTATTAAGAGGACTCTGTCGCAAATGTGTTGCGTGTAAATGAGAGATAGGTTGAATTTTACTACGACTTTATTCCGTCCGTAGCAACTTACTGTTCTAGAATCAACTCTATTGTCGATTAAATAAGACTCATAACGTAAGGACTCATTTAGATGACTATTAATATCTTACCATAGCAATCCATTCATTTTTGACCAGGACCTTCATTTCAGTCTTGAAAAATACACAAATCATTTTCATGAACGATAAATAAACACCTGGCAACGTCACATTCGTAGTTCAATGTTGTTTCATATACCACCAGTAATATCCGTGCTTAAGCTACTTACCACAGGATCAAATCAATGTTATCTTATAGTTACACAATTTTGGGGTGAGAGCCATCCGCTCCCCCGCAAGTCCGGTGATGACGGCACGAGGCTTTTTTAACGCGGAGAATGCTTGATTCTCCGTCACCTTGGGCAGATGTTTACCCAAGGTGGTGTGTGGGACCCCCGACTGCCGGTGCTGAGATGGAAAACCAGCTGCTGCTCTTCTGCTAAGGTGCAATGGCCAGAGATGTACCCACTAAACTTCGCGGTGTACCTTATCGCCTTAGCGGCGACATGGTTCCTAGCAATGCCCAACTACCAATGACGAAGCTACTCCAAGCCAACATCGTATGTCAGTTAGGAAAAAAAACGTAGTTAAACAATAAACATCCAAAACTATTCAAATAATCAGACCACTGCAAAATACTAACTTAACCAAACATAACAGAGACAGAGCAATCACAACGAGCATCATTAAACTTGAAATGAATCCGACCAAAGCTGATATCGATATTGGGAAAGTTAATCTAAATTGAAATGAAATGACTTGAAATGACTCATGCAATACCATTTCAGCTTGGTGTAATTATAAATGGATAATTAACGGCACAGTGCGATATTTCACCCGCGGATGGAACAATTTTGAAATCCAATTTTAAATTGGAATTATTACGTGTGGGTGTAGTGCATAAATAAGTGGGCATGATACACAATTCTACAATTTCAAATTTTACACACACAGGATTATTGCAAATGGACGTACGTACGTATAAATTACTGCGATCTTTTAAAATACCTATTAATAACGGCTACATGTGGATTTCGTCTATGGTCAAATAAGATAAAGTTTAGTATGTATAAATAATGTCTGTGTAACGCCAGATCTCTTACAGTATGATAGTAAGAAATCTGAGTAGGGACCTCGTTTTTTTTTATAATAGACGTTCAGGTTGACCAAACTCTCTACTCTCTACCTTATGGTCAGCTGTCGTGAGGTCTACAGCAGCAATAGATTGAGCCAGTAAACATTTATACTATTGAATATATAGTATAAGATCTCGCTGCAGAATCACTACGTTCATACTGTGGTTAATGAAACTACATTTTTTCCATATTTACATGAATAGGAGAATATACTTTCAAGAAGCTGCCAATCGAAAAGTGCCCGCAAGTAATTTTATTTAATATAATGTTAATTAATTTTTGGAATAAAATTTCGTTCACCTATTTGCTTGATGAAATATCATCCATTTCAAAGCAGTGAACGTAAAAAGTAGGAGAAACTATGGTTGCCGCTGCCCTTTTGGCCGCAACCTCATCGCAGCCAGGTATGAACAGGTATAACTTTGTAATACTTTTTCGTTCATGACGTACATTGATAATTTTAATATGAAATGAAAGCTTATTTTTTCTAAGTATGATATTATGAGGCTGCCTTTGGAAAAGTGACCGCAAATAGGAGTTGCCAGCTTTTAAAAATGCTAAAATAAAAAAAGTGAATGACAGTGAGCGCACAACGTTGCTTGCTAAACAAGGATGGCGAATGCCAGCTGTATTCGTGTTCAAAGCCATTACGCAGGCGTCAACGGATAGAGTTCTCAACCAGAGATATGAACTGCAGTAGGAACTAGTCGTTTAATGATATTTATATCACAGTTACGTGTCCAACTTAACCTCCCATCGTGAAAATAAGTACCTGGTACTTAGACAGAATGAAAATACCAATGTCTTAGTGCATTTGTGAATACGATGGGAAGTTAAGTTGGACACGTAACTGTGATATAAATATGGATCATTAAACGACTAGTTCCTACTGCAGTTCATATCTCTCGTTGACGCCTGCGTAATAGCTTTGAACACGAATACAGCTGGCATTCGCCATCCTTGTTTAGCAAGCAACGTTGTGCGCTCACTGTCATCACTTTTTTTATTTTAGCATTTTTAAAAGCTGGCAACTCCTATTTGCGGTCACTTTTCCAAAGGCAGCCTCATAATATCATACTTAGAAAAAAATAAGCTTTCATTTCATATTAAAATTATCAATGTACGTCATGAACGAAAAAGTATTACAAAGTTATACCTGTTCATACCTGGCTGCGATGAGGTTGCGGCCAAAAGGGCAGCGGCAACCATAGTTTCCCCTACTTTTTACGTTCACTGCTTTGAAATGGATGATATTTCATCAAGCAAATAGGTGAACGAAATTTTATTCCAAAAATTAATTAACATTATATTAAATAAAATTACTTGCGGGCACTTTTCGATTGGCAGCTTCTTGAAAGTATATTCTCCTATTCATGTAAATATGGAAAAAATGTAGTTTCATTAACCACAGTATGAACGTAGTGATTTTGCAGCGGGATCTTATACTAATAGTAGGAAAGGTGTAGCTAATTTGTCATATTGCTTCGGTTTGACTGGCTCGGTGGACCAGTGGTTTGTGTCACAAGTTCAGAAACTACAGTTCCAAGAGTCATTAGTTCGATTCCCGGTACAAATATTTGTGTAACCAACATCAGTGCTTGGTACGTGTCAGGGTTAGTTATTAAATATATTTAACTACATTTGTGTAATCACTGTTGATTCTGATATCCGTAACACAAGTGCTTAAGCTGTGTAATATTTATTTATACGGGCCCTCAAGATAATAGTCGTTACGTCTCTATCACCAATGACAGCAGTAACCACCGACGGCCAATTCACTAAATCACCTAGTGATTCAGGTGACAGGCGGTACGCGAAGTGACAGCGGGGCTAATACTCCGGAACAGCAATTAATACCGGATATCACGTGACGCGCGGTGAAGCACTAAGATGTGACTGGTACAATGTAATCCACTAGAACCAAGTAATCACTTGATGTAGACGCTAATTTCAAAGACAAATACGTAGTTTGGTTAATGAAGAATATTGGGTACTAATTGCTTTGCAATGGGTCCCATAATAACCTTCGTATGAAACCTAAAACAACAGGACTTCGACAAATCAGAAAGAAATAATAAATATTTAATTGTTCATAAAAGAAATGTCTCTTCCATATATTCCTATGTATGCTTATCTTTGAAACTACGCAACGGATTTTTTAATAGATAGAGAGATTCAAAAGGAAAGTTATTTAGGGGATTATTTAGGGGAAAGGAAGGTTATCTTATATTTAAAGGAAGGTTGTTATGTAAAATTCACATGAAGCTAAGCGAGGGCGGGTCAGCACTATTCTACTAAACACTGACACCGCTGAGTAAAAGAATCGACGAGAAATAAGTACGAATCGGAAAACTCGAAATCGAATTCGATTTAACAAAACCATCGAGAGACAATCGATTGGAACTTGACACGAGTTTAATTCGGACCGAGTGAAATCAAATCCGAACGGATTATCCCGGACAATTAGGGAAGCGGGTGATGTTAGATTAATTCCCTTGCTTGTTTGTAATTCTCGATTGTATCAAAGTTGTATTACCTCGAAATTGAATAGGATAATCGATTTCATCTGTCAGAGACAGTGTTTAAAATCATAATATATCACACTTAGTTCCTTTAACCTGTAATTATAAATGAGGCATATGATTAAGATATTATAACAATTGATTGAGAATATGGTTAGCAAATATTAGCAACTTCATTGATTTTTATTTCACTGTAATCTTTATCTCTAAGTAATGTAGGTATGTTAGTTTTTAGTGAAAGAAAAAACCATTAAAACAACAAGCTCGCTTATAACTTTCCTCCTGTAATTTGATATCGTACAGTTCTGATTACTTAGTTTTCTTTACTGATATTCATTAATTTATAACCTACAACTAGTGCATTACCATACAATGCCTAATATCCGTACTAAGGTACTTTCAAACCGGATCAATCGGAAGTCGATTATTGCACCGTACCGAATAACTATACTCCAAATCTGTGGTTAAGCAGCAAACTAATCAGGCGAGCTACCACGCCGCGACGCAACTCAAACACCGCGAGGATCCGAATCTAATTTCCCGCTTGAATTAAATAGCGTTCTGGAGCGGATCGCATTGAGCGGCGGCAAACATGCGGGGCTGCGACAACGCTCTGTAATTGTGTTCAAGAGCGGCATGTAGCGTAAGAAACGCGCGGACGCGTAGTCTTGCTGAGGCGTTTGTAACTGCAGTTGACGTTTGGTAGCAAGAGCTGTCGAAAATTCTTTATTCATATTATAGGCCCTTTGAAATCGGCAGCGTGTAGGCATCTCGAGAGCCTTCCGCTCACCCGTGCAAGTCCGGCGATGATGACGAAGCTACTCTAAGCCATCATCGTATGATATATCGTTACTTAAGTTTTCATATGGAAATTGATCTGCATAATCTTAAATTTATCGAATAAAATTTAGTATATCAACTTTCAATCTCCTGCGTTTGTACAATAGTTAATAACGGTTTTTAAAAGTTAGGTACTGGTGATGTTGTGATGTTGTGAAATAAATGAATCTTGAATCTTAAGTGCCCGATATAAAAACGAAAGTAAAGCAACTCCAAACTCCCATTGCACGGCCCAGGCAATTTCATATAGCCAAATGAGACTTTTTCAATAAAGTGTCAGTATACTACACAAAGTACCGGGTTCGGTATTAGACGGTATCCAATAAAAAGGAACAAGTGACGCATTAAACCGATTGCCTGATACACAATGTGCTCGCAGCAAATCCTCACTCCGCATAATGAAGCCTCTAATGTGGCGGCTCTTTAAACGGGCCAGACTCCACTCTTGCGAATTAGGTATCAAAGCTTTACGTATTAAATAATATCGGAGTACATGACGTAGACAAAGTTAGTTGATGTTAATATGATGATGATGAAAGTAAAATAATAGGTTAAAGCAATTATCCTATGTATGTATGTTTGTTACTCTTCTACGCAACTACAGAACCGATTTTGATGAAACTTTACATTACTTTAGTTTACATATCGCATTAACACCTAAGTTTATATTTATAAAGATACTTATAACAATAACTCAACTTGTTCCAAGTCAGGGGCGGCCACGAGTTCAAAAATAATATCTGAGAAAATTAACATTAAAACGTTAATAATATACTATCTTATGGTAATTCATAAGATAGTATATTATTAATCATACCTATGTGAGGATGATGTTGATACTTCAAATATTCACTTCTTGCATTAAGCACTACCGCCATACACAACGTAAATGTTACTCTATTGCCTAATATTTTGTATTCTGTTCCTATAACAGCATAATGGTCTTGCCTTGTGATAGTTTTTCTGTTATCTTTTTTCCAGCAGAGCCCATTCTTTGTAATGGGTAGAGCGCCTAAAATACACCATTAACTGGTCAGAGGGAAACATGCGAAGATTTTGTTTGTTCCTGATATTCTGATGTTTGTAATTCTTTTCAACGGGAAAGCTCAGTCAAATGTGTTGTAGAATTTCTTTTTTTTTTCAATTTGAACAAAGTTTGACACCTAAATGCAAACCGACACTTCATTCTTAAGTCGTCTTTAGATATTTCACGTGTTTCCGCGCGATATGTTTCACCACATTTTGGCCGTTAAGTACATCAGAAGCTTTAAAACTCAACCTTAGATCACAAGCCAACGTTCCTGTCCAATGAGCATACTTACTTCACTTTAAAACAAAATAAACAATATAAAATAATAAAAAGCAAAAGAGAAAAGCGAATGGTCTCGTAACTGAGCAAAACACAAACAAAGCTTTTACGAGAAAATCATTTTCTCAATAAACGGGCGATGTGTGCTCGCTCAATGGAAAAAAAATCAAAAATGCTTTGAGTTTTTCTTTTTGCTTTATGAGACACGTTCATAACGTAGAGTCAATGCCCTATTTAAAAAGTGGCAGTACCTTTTTTAATAAGTGTTTCTGGGAAAGATTTTCCGTAGTTCGGAACACTCTGTACTCATTTACTGAAATGAGTGATATTTCGTAGTCGTTTTCTTGCTAGACACGTGACACATTTTTCATCGCAGCGTACTAGATTTATGCTTCCGTTAAAAGAATTCATTGCATCCCTTTTTTGTGCCAACATTACAACCATATCGATGGCCCCACCGAATAAACGTGTAATAGCCATTGCACAAAAAAATTTTTTTTTGGTATTTCGTTACATTAGCCTCTCCTCTACCTCCCCAATTTTTTTTAGAATTTTTTGATCATAAACAAGCCTGTAATTGCATTAAAAACCTTTTTTCCACGGAAAAAATATATTTTTTTGTCACAAGAATATTATTATAAGTGACTATTACATGCTTCATACTCTCTCTGTTTCACAAGAATAAACGTGTATAAACAGCAAAACGTTTGATATTGTTAGTTCATTGTTGTTAAGTATAGGCAATATGCGTTTGCACGTTTATTCGTGTAAATTTTTTTGGTGCTTTTTTGTGTAATGTGTCTTGCACGAGAAGTAACTTAGCAAATAATTTTGCATTTTTTCTTACCATAATAGATAAGTTTTATAATTTATTCCTATAAATCAAGCACCAGTATTCCATTATTCATAATAAAATAAAAATTATAGTAAAAGTGCCTTAACCAAAGATAAACGACAATCAATTTTTGCAATCGGGTCTCGCAGGGTAATAATAGATAAGTTTTATAATTTATTGCTATAAATCAAACATTAGCAGTGTGGTGTCGGCGTAAGAATACAAAGTGTTGAAGTGGAAGCTATGTATGAGGACATTAGTAGGGGCCATACATAGCTCCAAAACACATTTCACTGTTGTAATGGGAGACTTCAATGCAAAGCTGGGTCGTAGAAGCGATGGTGAGCTGAAAGTGGGACGATTTGGATATGAGCATCGGAATCACAGGGGACAGATGCTAGCTGACTTTATGGAGAAAGATGGACTTTTTATGAAGAATTCATTCTTCCGAAAGTCGCCGCACAGAAAATGGACCTGGTTGGGTCCGAACGTCTGAACTAAAAATGAGATAGACTACATCATGACCATTAGGAGACGTCATTTAAACGACGTCTCTGTGATCAACAGGATTAAAACCGGAAGTGATCACCGTATCGTTAGAGGCACATTGAATATCAACGTCAAATTGGAAAGAACGCGTCTGGTGAAGTCTGCGCTCCGACCATCGAAGGCACATATCCAAAACCCCGAGAGCTTTCAGCTTGAACTGTCGAATCGCTTTCAATGGCTGGAGAGCTGTTCATCAGTGGAAGATATAAATAGCAGGCTGTAAACTGAAACTGTTCATACGGTACGGTCCAAGTTTTTCAAAAGCCACCGTAAAAAAAGACCTCAAAAACTATCCGACCATACCCGACACCTCATCCTCATCAGGCTAGTCGACGTTTTTTGACGCTGAAAACTTCGGATGAAGCTAAGTCATATAGGCAGCTGAATATACTGATTAGGAAGTCTCTGCGACATGATTTACGCTCCTTTAATACCCAGCGTATTAAGGAGACAATTAACCCTTAACTACCCAGTAAGCTTTTGTAACGTAACTGACCAGTAGTGTCCAACAGACACTACTGGTCACATTTGATAAATATAAGGTGTGATGAGTGAAAAACAAGTTATTTAAATTAAAAAGATATTAGAATGAACTTCAGTAATGTATTTTTGCACTTGTATAGTTAAAGATGTATATTTTTTCAAAATTTGTAATAGTCATTATATGATTGCACTTATCACAGCACTTGATAGAGACGCTGTTAATATTGAAGAGTAAACTAACAACGCTTATCCTTTTTACAGCAGATTCAGATAATTGAGTAGGTCAGCTTCTACATGGTTCATGGCAGCTAAGTGCTTACTTGATGGACTTTCCTTACTTTGTCTCCGTGTATGAGGTGTTACCAATACTGTTGCAATTTCACGCAAAAATAGTTTTTTTGTATTTTTTATTTTGCGTGTGTTCCAGTCATATAATAACATCTCATCATCATCATAAACATCATCAGCCCATTTCTGTCCACTGCTGGACATAGGCCTCCCCAAATGCACGCCACTTCTCTCTCCCCTCGGCCACTCGCATCCAGCTCCTACCAGCCGTCCTGCGCAGATCGGCACACCACCTGGCCTGCGGGCGTCCTACACTACGTTACATAATAACATCTAATATAAATATATTTTGAATTTGCTAGGTATCTATTCGTTTCATACTGAACTCTACTACCTACACTCATGAGTCATAATCATCACCCTCACTCTAAGAATTATAACTATAATTCGTTCATAACCGTTTACAGTTGCTGGTTCTGTCACATTTTTTCAATATCGAATTAGTATGCACAAAAGTATTTTCATCGTTACTGTAAACATGTTCAAGTTGAAGTTTACGTCTTATAGGTTGCCCTTTATCTATTTATCTGAATAATACTGAATAAGAGGACTATTATGTGGTGTCTTCTGTGTCTAATCACTGATATGCGAGACGAAAACAAAGACGACAATTATAACACAAAAAAGTGGTGTCAGATTATTATGGGTATAAAATATTAATCGTTATGACCCACCCGACATCATAAGATTATACGTTAATATAAATAAAAATAATCTTTGTTCACATTCTCAAACAAAATGTTATTGTGTCTATTGGACACTTGTGGGTTGATGAAGTACTATTTTTGTATATTTAAATTAACTAATAAATCTTACATGTTAAAAATATTTTAAAAGCACTTTTAGAATCTTAAAACATTGGAGATCAAATAGGTAAAAGGCTGATTCATAAAAATAAATACTTTAGTTTTTATCAAAACTTAAACGCAAAAATGTGTCCGCGAGACACTTGTGGGTTGTTAAGGGTTAAGCGGAACCAAGGCTCCAAAGTGTTCGCAAGAGACGCGTCTATCGGGCAAAGCCAACTGACAAAGCTGAATACTGAAGATGGACGCGTGACGTCAAACAAGTCAGAGGTGCTACGGGAGATAGAGAGGTTCTATGGGCAGTTATATACCTCGGTCTGTGCTGAGCCAGCTATTGTGGCGACAGACCCCAGAGCCAAGCTAACCCGACACTATACCGAAGACATCCCGGACATCAGCCTGTACGAGATAAGAATGGCTCTCAAACAACTTAGGAAAAACGAAGACACCGGGTGAGGATGGAATCACTACAGAGCTCCTGAAAGCGGGTGGAACACCGGTACTAAAAGTCCCTCAGAAGCTCTTTTTTTTCTCCCCGCTCGACGGCAAAACGCCAGAAGCATGGAACAGGGGTGTTGTGGTCTTGTTCTTCAAAAAAGGTGACAAAACCTTACTGAAGAAATACCGGCCCATAACACTGCTAAGCCATGTCTACAAGCTGTTCTCTAGAGTCATCACGAATCGTCTCGAACGCAGGCTTGATGACTTCCAGCCTTCCGAACAAGCCGGTTTCCGAAAAGGCTTTAGTACCATAGAGCACTTACATACGCTGCGGCAGATTATACAGAAGACGGAGGAGTATAATACGGCCACTATGCTTAGCGTTCGTGGACTATGAAAAAGCCTTCGATTCCGTCGAAATTTGGGTGGTTCTTAGATCCCCACAGCGATGCCGTGTAGATTATCGGTACATTGAAGTGTTGAAGTGTTTGTATAACAGCGCCACCATGTCAGTACGAGTACAGGAAAATCGCACGAAGGAAATCCCCTTACAAAGAGGAGTACGACAGGTAGTTGTCATATCTCCGAAACTGTTTACTGCAGGCTGCTCTGGAGGATTCCTTTAAGCTGCTGGAATGGCAAGAACTTGGTATCAATATTATTGGCAAGGCAAAATACATCACTCACCTTCGATTTGCTGATGACATCGTAGTCATGGCCGAGTCGCTGGAAGATCAAGGACAAATGCTCGATGACCTCGATAAAGTTTCCCAACAAGTGGGTCTTAGAATGAACATGGATAAAACAAAAAATATGTTTAATGTTGCACCCACCGTACAAACTGTTGGGAACTTTACTCTCGAAATTGTGGACGAATATATCTACCTCGGACAGGCAATCCGTTTAGGAAAATCAACTTTAGAGAGAGAGGTCAGTAGGCCGATGCAAATCGGCTGGGCAGCGTTCGGGAAACTGCACAACGTGTTCTCGTCCAAAATACCTCAGTGTCTCAAGACAAAGGAGTACAACCAATGTGTGTTACCTTTGATGACTTACGGTGCTGAGACGTGGTGCTTCACAAAAGATCTTTTTGAAGACTCAATGTCGCGCAGAGAGCTATGGAGAGGGCTATGCTCGGCATTTCTCTACGTGATCGAATCAGAAATGAGGAGATCCGTAGAAAAAACAAACTTGCTGACATAACCCACCAGATTAGCAAACTGAAGTGGCAATGGGCCGGCCACATAGCACGAAGATTGGACGGTCGTTTGGGCCGAAAGATCCTGGAGTGGAGGCCACGTACTGGAAAGCGCAGTGTGGGACGACCACCTACCAGATGGACCGACGACCTGGTGAAAATCGCTGGGTTTTGTTGGAAAGCTTCGGAAGAGGCCTATGCTCAGCAGCAATGGACTGAGATGACGACAATTTTATTAAAGATTATGTTGGAATTTATTTAGTTCTCAAAATGCTTATAAAATAAGCTGTTTGTTTTTTTTGTTGATTTTTGCTCAATTTCTATAGTAATGAGAAATATCTCTATGAATGTCAAAGGCTGATTATTATAAAAAATAGTTTCATTGTTATTATTATGATAATAAATAAAAATAATATATAAAAACAAAAGTTTTGTTTATTTTCCCTTTAAAGATTATGCAACATTTTAATATTACATAGCGTGTATTCATAATGTTAATATGCATAACACATTGTTAAGCTAACTTAATGACACGAATATAAATGTAATTTTTATTACCATCCATAGATCACCAAATATTTCTGTAATACAAGCGTGCAAACAATTACAGCCGCCATCAAAAGACGCGTGATTTCCCTAGAATAATAGTGTATCATTGCGTTATGTTCATCAACATCGTTTAAATTCACACGAATAAACGTGTAATGATCTATAACAGTCAACTGACTACTCTAATTTCACTCGAGTAATTGTATAATATGCATTTTCATGATTATTGACTAAATTAACGACTATTCCTTAAAATAAATTATATCAGCTAAAAGATTATTTTTTTATCTTTAATTTCATTATACATTGTTTAAACCTACCTATAATAATACCCGAGATAGTAAGGTTTAAACGTTTTTATTCTCTCCTGTAAAATTGACGTTTTTCACATGCACGTTTATTCGGCGGGGCCATCGATATATTCTCACACTGTCTTGCGTATGCCTGCTTAACAGCTGAATATTGTAACTAAAATTCAATACAGTTTTTTTTGTCAAATCTAAATATGTAAAAGGAGAAACTGGCTGACTGACTGACTTATATAATTATCAACGCACAGCATAAACTGCTAAAAGTAGGCTTTAATGTGTAAAAATGATGTATGATGGCTGTAATGTGAAAAAAAATGTAATGTTTTACCCTTTGTATGAAAAATCTGAACCGCTTAAGTTAGACGCAGGGTAGTACTTTAGTCATTTTAAGGCTTACTTGCAAAATTCCTTCGGGAACGGGAGTTCTTGGGAAAAAACTTATGTATGTAAAATCTTGTAGTCCACGCGAACGAAGTCGCGGACACAACTAGTATATTATATTTATATTGCAAGTACGTAGTGGTCCCTTTTTCTTCATAATAATCCTGACACTAAAAATCACAACAAAAAAAGCGAAATCGGTTTAGTTGTTCTCGAGGAAAAACATACAGGGATTCAATTTTGTACTATAGTCGCTATAGATTACCTTCTGATTTTTTTTCCGTAAGACAAGATAACTTTAACTACACTGTAGCATTAAAGAAAGTGCCCTTATAAATCAAACTATATCGCTGACATTATAAAAAACTAACATCTGAATTTAAAAACATTATAAATCCTAATAGAACACAACTCAAGTGAATGTTGCTATAATTTACGGTGCATAAGACTCTCAGTTCCGTAGTAAGGCGTTATATTTTCCTTTTAATACTCGCTAATGCCTGTTGTAACGGCCAGTTGCCTTTATTGCTTCAAGAGTATGTGCCATAACTATTCCAGTATATTATATTCGTATGATGAAACGGTAGTAAAGGCTGTTCCGTATCTTTTCCTTTGTTAACAGAAGGTCTGGCTGTGTTTTGAACGGGCTCATGGGATATTAACGCCTTAACGGGGTGCTGGTTTTGTAACCATTACGGATGTTAGGTTTACAAAGGGTGGTTGTGTTGTTTGATGAGGCATGATCTGAATGCGCGATGTTGTTATTTTCTTATTCATTTATAATTTCTTATTTCGTTCATAATTTTGAACGAATTGTTTATTTCGTATTGAAATGGCAATTTGGCCACGGGAAGTGATGATTATTTGATTTTTCTGGGTTTCTTGAATAAGTAACGGAAATATCTTGGCAACTTATAGATAACTAGTGACCCGCCCTCGCTTCGCTTCGGGTAAATTTTACATACAAACCTTCCTTAAGAATCACTCTATCTATAAAAAAAAACCGCATCAAAATCCGTTGCGTAGTTTTAAAGATCTAAGCATACATACGGACATACGTATACGTATTAATATTGAAGACTAAAAAAAATATTGCGAAGAACCTTTGCGGCCGCACAAAAGCCCAAGTATGTATACAGTTCATCCGAGTGAATTTTCTAAAAACTTAATTCCTTCAAAGCTCACTAATATTACAATCTCACGTAGCAAACGTCTTCAAATGGGAAGGGCAACGTACAGTCAACAGCAACGTAAAGTAAATAATCAAGATCAGAATACAATTCTCTCTATCCTTACCAATATTATAAATCCGAAAATAACTCTGTCTGTTTGTCTGTCACGCTTTCAAGCATAGAGTACTGAACCGATTTATATGAAATTTGGTACAGATATAGTCCAGAGCCTGAGAAAGGACATAGGCTACTTTTTAGCTGACCGACTGCGCTATAAAGATGTAATGTTTTACCCGTTAACGTCTCTACGCGGACGAAGTCACGGGCAAAAAGCTCGTTACATATAACATTCATTTTTATAAAAAAAAATACATATTAGTTGCAAAAAAGTAATTTTTTCGTATAATTTACAATCACTTCGAAGCAAAGAATTTTTGACGCTAATTCCGTTAGTTAGTATTGATTTGTTTTCGTAACCGACTACGATGATAGACTTGGAGTTGCCTTGTCATCATCACCGGAAGTGCGTGGATGGCTCACACCTCTGCATCTACTTTGCTGTTGACCGTACCCAGGCTCAGATCGTGCGCGTCTACACGACCCAGCCAACTTACCAACGCGCATCTCTCGGAACCAATGCATTATGTATAACTGGTAAGTCGGTAATCACGCTGCATGCCAGCGCGGCCGCGATGCCAAAATCCAATACATTTGCAATGCATTACACAAATTGTTGGTCCACCGTCGGTTCAAGTGGGAGCTGCTGGCGTTTTGAATATTTTATGCTAATAAACTGTACGAGGTAACAGGGCACAGATAAATTGGGTTTACGGAACTCAGCCTGTGTCTTAACTCGTCTTGCTTAGACCTCGTTGTGCACAAAACGAATGATGGTTGGATGGCACTACAAAACAGGATCGATCGGTCACATTTCAAATGACAGCTTAGCTTAATTTAAAAGACCACTATGGCAAATCATGTTCCCCAAAGCCCCATTAATTATAATTTCGTATTGAAACGAAACAAACCGTGAAGAATATTAAATGTAGCGTTTGCTACATTTAATATTTTTCACGGGTGAACAGGTTTCCTCACGATGTTTTTCTTCACGCTTAAATCGTGCATATGATTTTCAAACTCGAAAACACAGTGGCACGTGGCGGGTTTCGAACTGGCGACCTCTCGCATGGCAAGCTACGACCTAAACCACCCGGCCATCGACGCTTTTACACAAATGGTATAACGATTACCTTTCCGGTGCACATCTCTCACCACCCTTATCTGTTTTGGGTTCTCAAACAACGCGTCCAAAAACGTAATCCAGAGATCTTCTTCTTATCGTATGGTTGATGAACAACCTGGTGTCAGAGTTTAGACCGCCTGTAGGCCTCTGACATGACTACACACACCGTTGAAAAATCTCTCAGGTCTACATGTTTCCTCACGATGTTTTCCTTCACCGTTAAGGCGTCGAATGATAGTACTATTATGAATTTCAAATTTGAAAAACACACTGGTACCTGGCGGGGTTTGAACTGGCGACCTCTAGCATGGCAAGCAACGACCTTAACCACTCGGCCATAGACGCTTTTAATCCAAAGATGACTGGCCAATATTTGCCCCAACGTTGGCCCGACTAATGTTCCTTGGCGTAATCTTAATAACGCTGACGTTAAGTTATTATGTTCTTACGAAGTTTGCTTGCTTGAATAATAAAGTTTTGTTTGCGCTGTGAATTGTAAGCTTCACTTGATACTTAGCTGAGGTTATGTAACTGCGTGTAAGTGAGACCACTTTATGGTTTCGCTGAAAGTCAGAATGAAAACTCGCTCGCGACCATGATTGGTGTAACCCAGTCGAAACGCTTGCAGTAAGTAGCTATGTATTTGCTAGGAGTACCTAATATTGCGTGTACACCCATAAAGACATTATACCCATTTGGGGAGACCTATGTCCAGCAGTGGACGAAAGTGGGCTGATTATGATGATGATGACCCATAAAGACTAATATTTAGCCTGAAAGTTGATGTCATCAGTCCTCAATTATAATATTGTAATAAAAAAAATGCCAACAGATTCAAAACTCTCGTTCAATTTGTAGCTTTATTAGTGTTCACACAAAATAAAATCAGAATCATAAAAATCGAATACTACAAACTTAATAAAATTTAAGTGTTTGTTTATAATATTAAAATAACGACTATTTACTAAATGGGTATGAATCTATATCAAGTACCAATAACATAAACACAACTAAAAAATTTTTTGTCTGTCTGTTTATTCTTGCTAATCGTCTGGACCAAATTTGGATGGGATTTTCACTAATTCATAGCAAATTTTACAAGGTACATTATAGGCTATTTTAATTTCCACGCGGGCGAAGTCTTGGACAGCCACAAGTTCTGAATAAATCAACTCACAGACCAGTCAAAGTACTGCCATCGTTTTCACAATGTTAGAATTACTCAAATATGACTATTCTCTGCAACTTGGTTGAACATTAGGCTTTTAACCCTCCAGAAACCCTGAGTTAGTTCACACAATGCAGGAAACCGTGATCAAAATAAACAATTGGTGGAAACATGTCTGGTGCGACCCGAAGCTGTACAATAACTCATACATCAAGTTGAAGTAACTTGTTGGATACAAAGTACAAATATTTGGTCCAAGTACGGCTTATATTCGGCTAGGGTTGTCGGCTGCATTGTTATTTCTGGCTAAGCAAAGCTTTGTAGGGTTAAGCTATTGTTACGTTGCAAATGTTCGCTATTGGACTGAAATGCTCGAGTATGAAGCTTTTTCGAGATTTTAGTCGACAAAACCGGCATTCTGAATCATGCTATTGCTATTATTATTTTCAAGAATTTATAGGTAACTGAAACTGTCCGGAATATTTACCATGTTGACTTGTTTTAATGAGCTCCCGACATTTCGGCACTGTTGTGAACCCGTCACCCGTGATCATGGCGCTTGCAACAAACAATACAACATGGTAAATATCCCGGACATGTTCAGTTTTCTAATGTGTGTAACCATGAGTTTAAAATTATATAATTTATAGGTATATAAAAATGAGTCGCTACTCGTAATTTTGTTCAAATTATCGATGGAATTACTCTGACCATATTAGCTGCTTACGGACCACAATTTGAATGATCTTATTTTCATAATCGAATAAAGGATTTATTTATTCGTATACTTAGGTGCTTTTCATATCGTAATTGTCTTTGTATTTTCTTCAATCCTACACTAATAACGAAAGTAACCCATAATTTTCCAGTTTCCGCCACCTCTATACAACTTTTTATAGTCCCCTAACCTCATATTTGGTAAATTCTTGTCAACCCTAAACTCAACATCGCCAACGATATATGTATTACCGCTACACTTCGCGTGAATATGTCTTAATACGTCTTTTGTGTTGCCACGGATTAACCCTGCGGCGGTCGATGCGGGTATTATAGACCCTGAATGGATTTTATGAAGCCTCGATTTCTAATAGAGTTTTGGCACTTAATTGACTGGTTTGAGCCTTAGCGACAGCCTTTGTGTGATAGATTATCGGTAAACTAAGGTTCGGTAAAGTAATTTTAAAGGGATGCTGAGAGAAAGCTTATTATTAGTATTTGCAGACTTTGTTTACTCAATTTTTTTATGAAATTATTGTAGATTTACTTTTATTATTAGACGTAACAGTAGCTTACAAAGCGAAAATAAAAGATTAACAAAGTAAAGCTATTTGGGAAAATATTACAGCAATACATTTTAGTTGTGTAAATAAGACTGTAATGATTTAACTACAAATTCATCATCATCGTCATCAGCCCATTTCAGTCCACTCCTGGACATAGCAAATGCTCGCCACTTCGCTACCTACTAATTATTTCAAACGAATTGTAAAGATAGAAAATTTAATAAACACATACAAAGAATCACACCTTTTTCCCAGAGGAATAGGCAAAATTGAATATGTCCGGGATATTTACTATGGGTCAACTGACCCGTGATCATGACACCTGCAACAGTGTATATTTAGCTCACTGTAATAAAACAACATGGTAAATATCCCGGACATATTCAGTTTTCTAATGTGTGTAACTAAGACAGGAATTTTTCAAATGTTATTTAATATTTTTCAAATGTTGTACAGAGTACCTATTAACCAAACGAGAGATTTACTCGAAACCTATTGAACGCCGAACTGAAAACAAATCATTCTTACCTTCAAAATAAAAATGTTTTACGACTCGGCAAGATTTATACGGTCCATACACAACACCCATTGTTCAAACTTTGATACGTGACCAATAAATTTTGAACTGTGGACCTAGCTAGCTGACTACCATATTTCTAACCGCATTTCAAATTGATTGCGTTGCAATCCAGCCGGTCCGGTTGTGTTGGACCGAATTTATGTTATTTGCCGTGCGTTGTGCGTCAACAGAGTATGGTATGATCGAGTGCACCTTACATTGAATGTGATAGCTCTCAAAATTGCTAGTGTCACAATAGGTTTTATTTTTATTATTACGAGGGTACATAGTGCGTTTCTGTTTGATTCGATCATCGAATTTTGAATAAGAATAGAATAATAGAATATAATAATAGAATAGAATAATAGAATAGAATAATAGAATAGAATAATAGAATAGAATAGAAAAGAATTTATTGGTCACATAATAATATCACATATTACAAGAAAAAATAAATTTAACATAAAATAATACTAATTAACACAACATAATATATAAAACGAATATTTCACATCAGTGACCAACAAGGTACGTGCCTCAGCATAGACTGCAGAAGCTCAACGCTCCTAAGAAAAAGAGAATGTAGCACTCTCAAAATTAATCATTAAAAATTTAAAAATGGGTTATAATACACAAGAAGCTGTCAATGAGATACAATAATCTCTATATCACTACATAGTATAGCATAGTCGCTTCTCGTTTCTCTCTGTCAGTCTGTATGTATGTATGTTTACTTGCTTAAGTCTTTAAAGCTACTCAACGGATTTTGATGGTTGTTTTTTAATAGATAGAGAGATAGATATACCCGAAGCGATGCGAGGTCGTCACTAGTAACTTATTCTATAAGTAAACATATTTTTAAATTTATAACCATACATGACATATAAAAGTGGTTCAATTGCCAATTTAAACATTCCTACAATTTACATAGAATTGGTTTTACCCTTACGCTCGACAAACAAACGTTTGAATATTGAAGCCACATTTCGAACTGCCAACGTTGCAGTCTTGTTGCACCGATTGCGTTGCAATTTATGTTATTCCCCGTACAATGCGAGCGCGGGGTAGGACAGGCCTGTCGCTAATTTGGCTGTCGCGATATATTACTGGATTTGTGACGGTTGACTGGAGTCGAACCCGTTTTGATGTTGAATCGTATTAAAAGAGAGGTCCTGTGACTGACTTTAAGCTTAATTTGCACGGACATGTCAGCCTCTGTGTCCTCTGTCAGGGGATATTTCATAGTATGAACGCTTAGTGTAACTTTTATAACTGATATAACTTGGTAAAATCATAATTCAATTTAATTCACAGTAGACATTGACTGGCTCGGTGGAACAGTGGCTGGCGGTTACAAGAGTCGTGGGTTCGATTCCCAATCCGGACAAATATTTGTGTAATGAACTTTGGTGTTAGTTCCATGTCTGTGATTTTGTATTTAAGTATATATTTAAAAATATCTATAGATGTATATCAGTCTCTGACGCCCATAGTACAAGCTCTGCTGAGTTTGGGGTCAGATAACCGTGTGTGGAAAGGTCTCAGTCCTAATCAGTTATCGCTTAACTTTTAAATAAGTAAATATCTCACAACATTAGATACATCGTTCCGTTACAGAAGTGATTTGCTTAAACAGTCACTTCCGCCCGCTTCCTTCGCTAAATACAAAGCATTCTAGTAGTACTCTACTCATTATCAACCAGCGTTTGATACCAAGAAGATGAATCAACAATGGTGGTATAATAGTTCGCTGTTTACCGAGTAGCGATTATCCGGTATCGTCCCGAGGGAGACCGGTAATTAGTCCACAGACCTCAAACTCCCGAGACGCGTAATTATTTGGATTAGTAAAACCGCGGTCTTTTGTTAGCGGGTAGAATAAACAAGTGGAACGTTGGAACTCAGATTTCTTGAGTGTGTCACAAGTCTTTGGAAGTGTTTGTCACATTAAATTGTAACTCTGTAAATGCCGGAAGAAAATTGGTGTACAATTAGCTAACATACGTATAAGTAAATAGGTACATCTTTTTTCTTGCAAAACTGTCATGGTACAATATTGGGTGGATTTTCATAGTCTGGACATTTTTCTTACTTACTTATAATGTGCTTAGGTATGCAGTAAGTAAATTTTTTGCACTAAAAATATTATTCAAGTCTCTTCATAAACATGATTTAATAACACCTTAATTCGTTTAATAGAAAAAAAAATCCATTTTGGAAAAAAAAAATTGTATGTCACACCTTACGTTACAATTATTCTAATTCCAAAATTCAAACTTAGAAAGCAAAATCTACCCGTAAAAATAAAGTGACAAAAACAGTCCCTCCGCTCTCACACACGCCACGGTCCCAGAGACACAAACAAGTGCTCTAGATTTGTGTAAATAATACTGTCTGTCTGTGGAATTCCTCCACGAGTGTTGAACTAGACATAATATATTCGAGTTGTCTATACAACTAAATAAAATTGAAGTGTCTGCAATATTTGAATTACGACTTTCTACTAAATGGGTATGAAAGTATATCGGGTACCAATAAAAAAAAACACATTTTTTTTGTTCTGTCTGTCTGTTCTCAGTATTCTCCGAAACGACTGGACCAATTTTGGCGGGACTTCACTAATAAATTGCTAATTTTACAAGGTATATCATAGACTATTTTAAAAATCATTGATGCCCAAACCATTACCCCGCGCATGTAGTCGTGAGCGGCCGCAAGTCTGCAATAAAATCGCAATGATACTTTGCAAACTCAGTTTTAGTTGGGACAAACGCTGAACGCGTGACATGGAATAATATACATGTCGTGTTCCGTTGAAATTTGAAAGTAGCCAAGTTAGAGCTGAGTTTTGAAAGTTTGACTGTGACTGTTCAAAGAGGGGCCTAAATTGGTTTAAAATGATAGAACAACACAACATTCTTAGTTACTAGGTCAATTTCGTTATTCAAAGTCAAACTCGCGAACTGAGATAGTTGACGGACATAGAATCGAATTCTAAGCAACCATTTGATATCTGTAAAATTGGTCATAATGTAACTATCTTTCATCGGGATTTTGGTTTGCAAGCTTAACAGACATACTTAGTTCATTCATATTTATAACTTTTGAACGTCTTTATTAGAGACGTACTCTAGTTTTAAATCCAAGTCTTCATTTTCTAAACTCCCCATCATAAATTCTTACCTCAAAACGAGCCGTAGTCAACTGTCAAGTGGCTGCGAATCGCAAAGTGCCCGTATTAACTCATTACCGTGAACCAGTCGACAACTCCCAACAAATCTGCGTTCACGTGCTTCAACAAAAACAACATCCAGAACTATGTACTCAGTTGAGCAAATAGTTGGCTTGCATTGCAGATTAGCCGGCCACAGTGTAGGGGAGGCAGAGGACTGAGTTCACTAAGATGGCTGCCATTACTCTTGGCTTAGTTGTCTATAGAGTAGTGATTCAAGACTTAAAATTCTTTAAATGGGTTAGTCTAGAAATTTGGCTTAAATAGTCTTGACAGACAACCTTCTTTAATGAATGAAAAGAAAAGACAAAGTTGAATCTAAATATTGTTTTAACAATTGAGTTACCGACATTACGTTTGTATTGATTTAGATTATCAAAAAAAACGGTTCGTAGTTTTTAATTGTTTGAGCATGTAATATTAAAGTAACGATTCGAATGAAATAATAAAAAATCGAATCAAAACCATTAATATAGACAATTTTCATGCCAATGAAATGTAATCAAAAATGAATATTGCACTTAAAAATTTGATTTTTTTATAAATCAAATCGTTAATATGTATGTAGTATGTTTCTACCATATTCTACCACATAACACATCTACTGAACGGACTACTACCGAAATAACTAATAATGTTACCTAATATTCATCGCACTGGTCTACGGTCCAAGATTTCCTGTCCGTACCTCGGTCTATGCTCAGCCGGGCGGAATGCGTCAGTCCTCTGGCTAGCAAATAGTTGTGCATATGTTACCGGAAATGTATGTAATCCGTCATTGTATACAATTCCTAGGAAATGTATGTAATTCCTAAAATCGCACGGAAATGTGTGAAATAAATTACACATTACACATTTCCTAGGAAATCTATACATTTCCTAAATAGCAATCGGAAATGTAAAAAAATTAAGATATTAGTGAGTACGCGACAGTGAGACGGAAGGTATTGCTTCGCCTGATCGGGGGATCGCGAAGTTCCTTGTAAATTTCCTCTTATTGGTGTAGTTTGGACTAAAACCGATGATGAACTCTATGGTATTGTTACCAAGAACGGTATCTTAAAACAATTATATTGACGATCTCAGAATAATGATTGATTGCAATACGGTCAGTTGCCAACTTATGATACACTGGAACCGGCCAGGGATTTAAGAAGTGCCTTTGCAATACATGCTGTGCTACAGCATGATATCTGTGTTTTTAAAATAATACACTTAAACACGCTTCTATTTGTGCACGTAAAAGTCAAAAATAAATAAAGGGTCGTTAAAGTTGTCTCTATTTCTGAGCTGAGGTGTAAACTATGTGCTTTTAATTATTATATTTGATTGCAAAAGCGCGGGGCGCTGGAACAGGTAGGATTTTTAGTATACCATGCTGAAAAATCAAGTTAAGCGATGTTTCAGGAAGCAGATTACAGAGATCGGTGCTTTAATTAGAGTTGCAGCACGACTAGTAGGAGGCTCTACATTAAACAATCTGTTCAAAATACCAGTCAACAGTGGCAAAATATAGAGTTCTTATTCGTGTATTTGTTTACAAGAAAGTCTTTCCTGCTTTTACATTCAAAAATATAATTAAAAGCACATAGTTTACACCCCAGCCCAGAATAGAGACAACTTGAACGACTCGTAATTTAATTTTGACTTTTACGTGCACTATTTAATATAGAGTTTAATAGTGTTTTTGTACACTTTTTAGTATTTGCTCATAGTATTAAAATACCTTTCCAACCAGTCCAAAATAAGGCTATGATACGATCATCCATCATAAAGTTCCAGTTCATATCTTTCGGCTCCATTATCAGATCAGCTCGACAGTACCATATTATTGTATTGTCATCAAAATCACATACGACTGTAAATTTTCATAACCCTTCGATCTTAAGAAGATATTTCAATTTATTTTCTTACATACATACATACAGGCCAACCTAATAAAACCAGGTAATAAAATCGGGATTTTTTTAAATAATAACGTGTTTTACTATAGAAAGCATTTACTTTACACATTTCCTAATACGATTTAGGAATTTTATACAATTCCGAGGAAATGTACACATTTCCTAGGATATCTATGCATTGAATAGTTTTTCAAACAATATTTTATACATTTCCTAAACAGTTTAGGAATTGTGCACATTTCCTAGGAATTGTATACAATTCCTTGATTTAATACATTTCCGGTAACACATACATTTGAGATTAGCGTCCGCGCGCAAACAGGGCGGAGAGACGCGAATGCAATTAGCCCTTACATGGCAGCTGCAGCTATTAGCAACGTAATTTGAACCTTATCAGATCAAGATAAAGTCTAAAATATATTAAAATTGTACAAGGTTCTGAGTCTGAATGCGAGACTAAGATCTGTTTTACTAACTGAACGGCATGAATGCTGAAATCCCATGTTCTTACAGTACTCTGGACGGTTGTTAAAAACGTCGTTACATTGTAAATACATTTATGTTTATCTTTGTTTGTATAAAGTTATCAACCTTTCGATACCTACTATTATTATTCATGTAAATGCATTTTATTTTGCGCTGTAGGTTTGAGTTTAATCGAGCTCAACTCTAGGGATTACAATTTTTATGGCTGCACAGATTAATGCAAAAAATGTCAATGCACACGAGGATTAACTCGGCTATTAATCAATGTAGATAACTGGGTGAGTACTGACCTACATCGATTGGGGATTCAAGAAGTCCTAGATTCCAGACAGTGACTTGCCATGTTTCAAAGAAGGTATATGTAGAATAGAACTTATAACCTTCCCATGATGATCCAATAAAGTCCCTGAATAGAAACCAATTCGTATCTGCGGCACGTAATCTTGTCCGAGACTTGCCGAGATCTGCATTCAGTGCGGGAACTAAACTAATCGCGCTAAACGCGGCAAGTTAGCGCCATCGCGATTATTAGTCAGGAGTTGAGGGTTAGTTCTGTAATTGAGTTGGCGGAATGACGCAGCTTTTTGTCGGGTTAAATTAGTATTCAATTGTTTTTGAGCTTTAATGGCAGGGCGGTGTAAGCTTGATTCATATTCAATTCGATTCAGAGCTTTTGTTTTCAGACTAATTTAAAGGCCATCAAAAATATACAATATTTGGTCAGCCTTATAAGATAATTATTTCGAATGTAAGACGCAAACAATCATCAACTAAATTGAACTTGGAACTCTTTGTAATAGGTAGGTACTCAGACTATTAAGTCTAAGCCTACAAAGTCACAGATCATGTATGACAGAAACATTTATGACTTGACACTTTAATACAATGCAAATACTTTATTAACAAGTACAAAGCAGGCTTATGAAAAATTTGTAAAAAAAAAACAACTTTTGCCTCTTGACCAACCTACGAGCGTAAGTTTTAAGAATAAAAGTACGAAGTACTCAAAGGATCTAGAGTCCTCTACATTTACTTACATTGTATGTATATTTAACCATATTTAAGAAATTGGCCTCATTGTGAGACCAGTTGGCAACGAATTTTAGGAATGCGATGTATCGCGTTCATTCAATTCGTTCAGGTAATGTTTAATCGAGATCAAACTAAGCCTGGCTTACTTACTACTCCTCATTTGATTAAATAACACTAGGATAGAACTATGGTAGACTTAGTTCAGAATCACCAGTTAATTAGTTTGAGCAAAAGCGCTGAGAGCACGTGAACCGCCCTGGATCGTTCACAGCTCAAGTTGAGCCATGCCACAGTGTAATTGGGTTACAATGAGGAAGAACTGTGAACAGAAGTCGTGTTTGGTGCGACAGGTCGAAATGGGTAGCAGAAAGTGACTGACGGATTGCAATACGTCATCATTATCATCGGCAGCCTATAATTTAGTCCACTGCTGGATGTAAGCTTCCCCAAATTCACATCACTGCCACCTATTCTTGGCTTCTGGCATCCAACTCCCACCAGCCGCCCTACGCACACCCACCTCTGACTGTCCCAAGGGCCTCCTACACTACGTCTGCCGAGACGCGATATCCACTCTAGAACTGGCTTATCCGAGCGGTTGTCAGTTCTACGGCTGATATGGCCAGTTCAATGCCACTTCAGCTTGCTTATCCAGTGTCCTATATCGACGACCTTGGTTCTCAGACGGATCACCTCATTTAGCAATACATAGATGTTTGCAAGTTATGCATTTCTAGACACAACAACAACATTTTCTATTTTCTTCAACAAAGAATCATACTATCATGTATAGGTTAACTAGAATAGGGTTGCCTTTAAAAATCTAGCTCGCGATGGCTAGTTTTTGAACTAGTCGCATCAGATATAATGCTAGTCACGAAACACAGTTGACATAATCTTGCAAAAGTTGTGTAGTAACAAGCCTCCAACCTGTTTACGCCTATTTATCTACCTCTCTACTTCTTCGAAACACAAAGCATGGAACCCAATTGACACGTTTCAGTTTTAACCAGCCGGCGTGCCAATTAGGCTAAATTTTAAACCCAAACTAGAACGAAGCTTCCTCACTGCCCGCCGCGCTGTGCACTTCCCGCGTCGCCGAACTAAACTAATTTGAGCTAAACACTCTAGCTGGACCCGCGTTTATTTAGCGAACAATTGAATTTAGCCGGCGAGGGCTCGCAGTCAACTTTGTTATCAGACTGACTGCGGAATATTGTCAGGATGTTGGCGCGACGGGGCGGTTTGAATTTTTTGCATGGAGAGCTTGAAATGCTTATGTACTGGTACTCAATAGGTATTCTGTCTTCACATTATTTAAATTTTTTACTTTTTAAAATTACATCACTGCTCTTATTAAATAAACTTATGGTAACCTGATAACCAATTTTATTTGCCTATAAAGTTGTCAAAACGAAGCCCAAATGTGTTCCGCTTTGCATATAACTAACGTAACCTCTTCAAAAGAAGTTCAGCTACTGGATATTTACTTACGTTATAATTTTCAAAAAAGTAAATTAGAAAGATGTAGAAATTAATGTGACAGTAGATTAGTATAAAAAAAATTCAAGCCTCCTTTTTTTGGACTTACTCTCTATCTTATGTAACATTGATACTATTACTAAGGATACTGCATGCAAGGAGAAGTTGAATCCCTCTACAAATAGCCGTATTTATAGGCAACACAACGGTCACCGGTCAGCCCCGCCGAACAACTCTCGGCCTGAGTGATGCTGCAATGCAAATGAGTACGATCGGCCGCATTTCCATTTGGGATTGTCCCTTGTTTCCGATATCAGTGCGCTTCTGGTGCCGTGTGACGCGCTCGTTGTGACGTCATTCGCTTCTAAAACTATAATGTCCATACTTTGAGTGTTTGACCCAATTTTAGGTTATAGTTGCAAATCTAGGTACAGGTTATCCGTCACCCAATTCAATTTCATAGGTCCAGCAACATAAATTGACGACATTTTGATCCAAATGAAATGTTTAATTTATGTACTACAACATAGTAGAGCTTCGTATGAAATTTGATGCCTGTCAGCACAATAAGTGACCTGAAGTGTTACCCTGAGAATTATTATTATTATTTTTCGTGCAAAAGCCGAAAAGTTGACAAATTAGTTTAGCTGGTTCTTCGTACTTTATGAAACTTAGATGTCCCACTTTATTTCAGTAAAGCCAAAGTATAATAAACAATTTATTGCTAATTTATTGGTTCAATCCGATTGCCAACCCAGATGATGGCCGTGGACGAAGTTTTATGATTTACAATCGTATTACGAGCCGCTTTAAATTTCATTTAGGATCCAAAAGCAATAGATCACGTTTAAAGGGGGGGGGGGGGTGAGTAAATTCGACTGCGGTTGCCAAGCTACTTGTGACTTGTGTGTGAGCAACTTTGCTTACAGCGACCCGATAAATTCAGTAGGTGCGATTCGGGGCACTTCAGCAAATGATATTTTACGATTTAGGAGAGGTAACTTCAACTTTGAACACGGTGTGAAGTTTCAACTCATGTAGAGATGATTTATGAGTACGCAGGACGATTTTAATCAATTCGAATCAGGTAGTGTCTGCAATTATCGGTAGATGCACCAAACTAAGACATGTTGTTCTTATGTAAATGTTGCTTAAGTCTTTAAAGCTAAGCAATGGATTGTGATGCGGTATCGATGCGCAACAAGAGCTGGTAGTTAAATTATTAAATAGTTTTCGATTCAAATCAAGTTATTTTTGTAAAATGATGTTTTTAAGTAGGCAAAGTACCCATCAAATCGTTTTTTCGCAATCATAAATGGCTTTTTAAAATTAAAACATTTAAATCTAATAAAATAGAATAGAAAACGTTTATTGACCACATAACATACACAAATAGGCATACAACAGATTATATGAAAACAAAACACAAAACTTAAGCAAAAACACACATATATGACAGACAAAAGAAGTACAAAGAATTAACACGAACAGATAAGAACAGGATGTGACTAATGACTTCGACTATGACATACCTTCTAAAAATCACCAGTTAAGTAAGGAAACACATCCTGGCTACATTATATAACCAGCAGGCACGTACTCAGTATATAAACCTATCCTCTAAGGCCACACCCGCTCGATAGATAACGCATCTCCCAAGATAAATCAAACAAGAGCGCAACACTTAAAGTGCTTTAAGGCCCGGCCCCATCTGGGCCCATATCGACTGCGATCGCGTAAATATTCCCCAAATTACGCGGCCCGATAAGAGTCCCGTAAATTATACGCCGCAATTTACGCTGTTGCCGGAAACCGAGCGTTTCCCACCGGAACAGTCGGGTTAGGGATCACGGTTCTTTTTGTTGAGCGATGTGACGTCGTGTTGTGTTTGGTAACGTCACGTGACACTTATAATCCTGGCTGCTTTCTTTCTTGACATTAAAGTTATAACAATAGGTAGTAAGTAATCGAGTGATGGCGTTTAAGCGACGTTGAGCCGGTAGTCCTAGGCTTGATGTTTCATCGGCCATGTCGGAGTGCCGTCGCACAGAACTGTTAGAGTCAGGCGATAGAGAGTACGCTAAAATATGTTCTCTCTATTCAGATTGGCTACTATCATATGGTTGAAATAGTTCAGATACCTTATAGTTTGTGTAGTAGAATCTAATCCAAAATTCTTCTAAAGATCAATTTTTCAAGCTAAACGTACCAAATTTTTCACAGGCACACAGCCATTTTAATGAGAAACCCCGCTTAATCGTCCGGAACAGATGATTTCACTGTCAATCCCATTGAAATATGACGTAGCTGAATTTCATTATATTCGAACAAAAAGAATCGCGGCAACCAGAGTGAAAACGACTTCGGAAACTCATAAATCGAGGTGAATATCTTAAACTATTCAAAATCACTCCCCTTCCATAAAAGGAGGCTATGCGTCTTCGCAGGGATTAGGCGAGATTTAGTATGCGTAGTCACGTGGTGCGACTGATGGCGGCTCTGGTAGTACAAAGATTTATGCTCACCTGTGTTGGATGTTTCGATCAGAAGTTAACGCCTTGAGACAATAGCAGGTATCTTTTACAGGCTATTAAGGTAGCTGTAATTAGTAGGTACATAGGACGATACAGATTTTATCGCTGAGTGTAAATGATAGAGTGTATTATAACTATGTATATGAAATAATAGACATTTCTTAAGAAAAATAATCGCTTTGCTCTGAATAGTCAGCATGCTAAATCATCAAACAGAATGACCCAATTTCCGTAGGACAAAAATGTTAGAGACTCAAAATTGGAAATAATCATCTTTGAGAGCTTTAAACCGTATCAGCCATATAGGATAAATTCTATAGCGATTGACAATCTTCAAAACAGCGCCATCTATTAGCGCAACCATGACACTTAAATTCTTATGCTTAAAGTAACAGTTGTATACTTTCTGAAAGATCCGCTGTCACTTTTTTCCTGATGATGACTTGGCCATATCATTGTAGTCAGTAAGGAAAAAAAGTTGACTATCAAGGTAGCGGATCGCTCTCACGCCTGAAGCGACTTTCACCGTTAATCCGTCGGCACTGGCGCCACACATCTCACCTTAGATCCTACGCGGGCCGCTGTCCGCGCCAAATGACTCCGATTCGTCATAGTGACAATGACGGAAGGACGGACGGACGGACCGATGGCCTGATACGGACGCTATTGTGAGCGTACCTGCGCATCCGGTGAGTTAGGGTTGAAATTAATATATTTTCCGGCGTCACTTGGTACACAGTGGCGTAACTACAGGGTGGCAAGTCGGCAAAATGCCACGGGCCCCCAGCCGAAAGGGGCCCCCGGCCTTAGCAGAATCTCAACTGCCAACACACATACACATTTAGATAAAAAAAAGAACGTGTCGTGCACGGGGCCCCATCCGAAGAATTTTGCCACGGACTTCAACGGGTATAGTTACGCCACTGTTGGTAGAGCTATCTTAACATATTATTATAATGATAACTTTACCAGAAGTCATCGTCATCAATTTGTAGTAAGCCCACTGACAGTTGGTAGCTTTTCTCTATAAAGATATCTCAGGATTTCCTCACTCCACCTGATGCTAAGCGGTCGTGAGTTCCACTTGAGCCTGTGGACCTCACCCTGAAGGTCTGCTAAAGATGCAGTTTTACGCCCCGCCCGAAGAGCCCGGGGTTATATGAGCTCTCATCAAGAGTACATATTACATAATTTTGAAACATTGAAAAATCAAAAAAACCTGCAACTCATATTAATTTACTCACTATTTACCGCTTAAAACAGCGAACGCTTAATGATACGATTATAATTATAAAGAGTTGCAAATTAGACACATGTTCAAAACCTTTCAGAAACCTAACTGGATATATTGCAGTAACTCAGCAAATGCAAACCTTATCGGGGGTATACACAGCTCCTTATAGTTTTAGGTATGCAGAATGGAGGCTTTGTCTAACAGGGCCGCCGCGCATAATCGCCTTTGATCTGAATATGGAGCTCCTTTGTGCGGCAAAAACACGGCCAGGGCCGGACCGAGGGTCGGATTACGTTTATTCAGCGAACTACTACGGCCCGGGGAACAGCATTCGCAATTAATTTAAACAGCATTTAGCAAAAAGGAGAAATTGGGATAATTGAGGTATCTTTCGGATGGGTTTATTTTGTTTGTTCTTTGATTAGTTGCGGGTGAAGACTGGACGATATTTTGTATGCGACTCAAGAGCTTATGTGAAGCTAATTTGAGCTAATAATACCTGAATTGATCGACAGATATAATGGACCCAGGCATCATTCACATTATAAATAACCCTCTATATGCATGCTCTACGCATTGCGAGTAATAAAATATGTAATGTTTTTTTGGTAGTCGGTTGATAAGATAAATAACATTCACATTCATCTTTAATCTAAGGATATAGTAGACTTAGTATTCTAAACAGTGAAAGCCCTTAAAAAACTTTAGCTGAAATTCAATTAGATCATAAAAAAGAGTGGCTAACCCGTCTCATAAAGCCTAAACATTTTACAGCATACTTTCAGGGCACACGCGCATTCTTCTCGAACCAGTTCAACCGTTGCACGGTACATGCTTGAAGTGTAAACACGAAACAGCTCTCGCCCGACCGAAATCGCATCACGCTCCCTCACACGGCGTAAAGTTAAATAACTCGACTCGTGTGTAAATAGAAAAAGAAATTTTATTTCCACTGCGCTCATAACATGGTCCGTGCGGACTGAAAAAACTATTCGGAAAACAGATGCGAAGGGGTAAGTTTGTCCTCGTTGAATATTTGCTTCGGAACTGGCGTTAGGGGTGGGCGTTCCAAATTGAACTTCCTGGTTTGAAAAGGTTATTTTTTTAAGTGAAAGGAGTAGACACAGAGCTGACGAATAACAGGCCTGAATATTTCACAACATCACATACTTACATTGATCCCGTGGTAAGTAGCTTAAGCACTTGTGTTACGGGTACCAGAATCAACAGTGGATACACAAATATACGTAAATATATTTAATAATACACCCAGACACGGAACAAACACCGATGTTCGTCACACAAATATTTGTCCCGAGTGGGAATCGAACCCACGACTCTTGGAACCGTAGGTTTTAAACCTGGGTCACACTGTTCCACCGAGTTAGTGAATGGAAGTATACATGTTGCGCCGACCCCACTTAGCGTGGGACAAGGGCTGGAGAATGAACTTTTCATTAACACCCGATTTCAATTATTGAAGAGGTAATAAAGAAACAAATACACAAATATGCAATGAGATACTATAGAGTGTGCATCATAATTTAGTGTGTTGAAATAAGAACAAGTTCTTTAGCTAATAAAGAAAGAAAGAAAAGTACACAGCATGTCGAATTTGAAACAAATTGTTAATTAAACAGTTTCCAAAGTGAGTTTCAGCTAGCTAGCCCCTAGCTAGTCACCGTCGCACCGCAGGATTTTCAGCACATTTTTTTATTCAGATATAACGTATCAATTTTCTCTTAACTACCAAAGTGTGTTTAACGATATAAATAATAATAAAAAAGTCAGTTTATTAAATAGCTACTCACATATAAAGTCAAAGTCAAAGTGTTTATTGCCAACTAAGTGTGATGTATTTACAAAGATCTTATTGTACTTACATAGAGCTTGTATACTTAGTATTCTCAGCACTGTACCATATTCAAGTCGGTACAGAATTCCCTTCAATTCACGTGCAATCGGTGCAATACACCGTGAAATTTTAGTGGTTGTTTTCCAGCAGTAAAATGATTCTATCTTAGTAGCACAATAGATTTCTGTACCCTCCGTGAACAGTGATATAAGTCGACTTATATCACTTATCGTTTTATTGCATCATTGTAAACAGAAAAATATGGGCTATTTTTCTGTCCAATCGGCGTAGTTCTAGCCCTAATAGAACGGGAAATACGTTTTGTGACTCTTGATACAATTGTCTTTTTGGGATACTTTCAATGGTTTCATAAATGTATAGTGATTTAACTTAACTTATATTAAAATACATTTATTTTTTTTATTTTACAAAAGTGTATAATAATATAACTAGCATGTAGACCTGTTGTCACTAAAATATTTTAAATTCAATTAGGTGTATAATAATATAATTTTAGATGTATTGGTAGTCACAAAGGTCTTGTGATTGATACAATTTGTGAAAATTGATATAACTGCTATCGTATCATTTGACACCTATCACAAATTCACAAATATTCGTGTATTTTGATACTATTTCAAGTATATCAAAATTTATATTAATTTTTTGCAATTTCAAATTCGTGTAAAGTAATACAACTTAAGTTAAAGCAAAATTATATAGCCAAACGCGACCGTACAAAATACTTCCGCATTGTGTAAAATGATACAAGTAGAAATCCTGCCCTCCCCAAATCTTGCTATCTTTGTCTAATAAGGCGTGATAGTAGTGCATCCTTTGTCTGAGAAGGATTTCTGGATCTCCATTTTTTATAGATTACTGCAAAAGCAGGAGCTTTTTTACAAGCTTTTATTTAACTTGCAATGTATGTATGTATGTTTGTGTGTTCGGGTGGAATTTTATAACTCAATTTTAAGGCACTTGCCCTCAACCGATTGAGCTGAAATTTTGCATGCACGTGTATATCCGATGACAATGCAATATTATTATGACATGGAGCTGATCTGATGATGAAGTCGGAAGATAGCCATAGCAACTCAGTAATTAAATAACATAACCACATCGAGTTTGGGCTCATTTCATTCGACTAGATGAGTACTTTGGTGCTAGATAGTAACCAAGGTCTGATGATGGAGCCGGAAGACAGCCAAAGGAACTCAGTACTTAAACGACACAACCAAATCGAGTTTGGGCTCGTTTGATTCGCCTAGATGAGTACTTAGATGAAAAAAAAGTATGAAATAAATTAAGGTAAAAAAATCTTTAAAAACAAGCTTTTATTTAAATGCGCTAAAAAGAAAAAAATAAACTTTTACACTATAACTTTACTGTCAACTTATAACATTTCAAATTCAACATATTTGACACAATTTATATGTTTTAAAAGCTTGTCGCGAGATTTAAGTACCTACTCGTAATTTTAAAAGCAAGTTTTAAAATACCTGCCTATTAAAAATTTTAAACTAAGAAAGTAAATACGAGTACTTAAATCTCGCGACAAGCTTTTAAAACATATAAATTGTGTCAAATATGTTGAATTTGAAATGTTATAAGTTGACAGTAAAGTTATAGTGTAAAAGTTTATTTTTTTCTTTTTAGCGCATTTAAATAATTTTATTTTGAAAAACTTAGTAGAAACTAAGGAAGATTGCTTAGAAACGGACAGAAAAAATGATACAATCACATAAGTTGATGCAGAAAAGAGTACAAGAGATATTGAAAATTGCTCTGGAAAAAAGGCTGTATTATCTCACTGACTGATTGTATTACTGACTGACTGTATTCTCTGACTGAAAAACAAGTTTTTGATGAACTGCAACCATACATGGGTTTTTAAATATATAGAAAGTGTACGAGGCATAAAGAAAAATAATGAAATACATATAGATGAAAAAAAGGATAGTCTGATTTTATATACATCATCATAAAAGGGGAGATGATATAATGAAGATGGAAATAAAAAAAAAGAAAATTGCAAATACAGATGATATAAACCGTCTGAATATCGAATCGCAACATGAAAATGAAGCAAATTTTGAGGTTAACTCAAAAAAAAAAAATAAGTCAAGCAAAACGCTATTACATCACAGAATAAGATCATATTAGTATTACAGACAAAAAAATCCAATCAAATAACTTTTTGAGAGTAATGTTATGAAAACGTCTGAGGAAGAAAGGGTCACAAATACGACAAACGCTGATTTGGAAGTAAATATGGTCTTTACATATGAAATTGGCGTTTTTGTATGTTAGGAACAAAAAGTCGAATATTTTTACACAGCCAGCCTAGGTTGTTTAGCCACAAGCTTTTCCATCATGGTTTGAAATTGCTTACAGTAGACATCAGCCGTTGTCCGGCCAGATTTGAGAAAACTGTAATGAACAATGGCGGCACTGGTCCACCAAACGCTTAGGGTTAAATTTCTTTTGGGACAGGATTTGACTCGCTGGCCAGGATCCAACCATTGCGCTGAGCGCTTCCGATTGTCGTAAAGAATCCGTTTTTTATCACAGGTAATAATTCGGTTTAAAAAACAATCATTATTGTAACCGTTCAGTAATGTAACGCAGCAGTCGACACGCGTTTGCCGGTTTGCTTCAGTCAATTCGTGAAGTACTCAACTTTCAAGATTATTAATCTTCCTAATTTGCTTCAAGTGAATTAAAACCGTTTTATCACTAACATTGCAGCCTGCAGCTAACTCGGACGTAGTTTGCGATGGATCTGCTTTCACGATAGCCTTCAAATTCTTCATTATCAACTTGGGGCTTGTACTGCAGGTCGAAATTTTCAAAAAGAAAATGTTGGAACCAAAAACTAAATGTAAATGTGTTTTCTTTTGCAACACGACCACCATACACATTATTCACCCTTCGATTCATTTCCGAAGCACTAATGCCACGGAAGAACTCGTACTCGTAAATAATCCGATATTTTAATTTTTCCACCTTGTAAATGAATCACGCAAGAAATAAAAATTCTTCTTCTTCTTCTTCTTCTTATCGTATGGTTGATGTACAACCTGGTGTCAGAGTTTAAGCCGCCCGTAGGCCTCTGGCATGGCTTCACACACCGTTGAAAAATCTCTCAGGTGTGCTGGTTTCCTCACGATGTTTTCCTTCACCGTTAAAGCGTCGAATGATGGTACATATGAATTTCAAATTTGAAAAACACATTGGTACCTGGCGGGGTTTGAACTGGCGACCTCTCGCATGACAAGCAACGACCTTAACCACTCGGCCATCGACGCTTTTTAAATAATTAAATAAAAATTGAAGAAAAGAAACTAAATAAATGAAGGTCATCAAAGCTCCAATACAAGATTAAATAGCTGTAAAAATTTAAATTTGAAATTCCTTACCAAAGTGGAGAAAATTGTAACTAAAGAGGCCAGTACTAAAAACGCCAATTTCATATTTAAGAACCTAATATTAACTGCGATATATTCTAATATATGAGAAACTTTTGTCTACATTAGTCTAGAACAAAAGGAAAATAACAATGCGAATGACTTAGAATTAATACAAAAGAAAAATATTGTAAGGATTCAGATATAGATGAAAGTGCCACAGAAAATAAAATAATTGATGAAGAAGATGAAACAGATATAGAATGGAAGATAAGATCAATTTTAAAACTGAAACTAAATAAATTTTACTAACATGCAGTTGGAGGATGCAAAAGAAATAAATACTATTGAGATATTAAATAAAAAGAAACGATAAGAACATAACAAAAACCATTAAATGCTGAACTAAATATTATTAACGAAAAACCTATAACAATGGGAAGAATATAAAAAATAAACGATAAGAACGAAACAGGAAGACCATTAATGCTGAACCAAATATTATTAACGATAACCCATAACAAAAGGAAGCAATTTATCTGATGCACCAAATACGTATCTACAAAATTCTGTAGTTATATTACTATACACGAATATTTATGCGATATAAGTTAACATGAATCATTATACACATCTTTAGTTGCATATAAATGCGGTGTATTTTAATATAAGTAATTTCAAACACATATATTTTGAAAAAAGATATGGGTACTGCAACCAGGACCTTTCAATTAAAATCTTTTGTTCAGGACTTTTTCTGTTTCATTCTTTCTACTACTTTTAATTAAGTAATAAAAGAATATGTATCATTAAACACATTTGCGTTACAAATTGTGTAAAATGATGTATATTAACTTGTAACATTTTACACAATTCACAGGTTTTGTGGTCATTGATACAAATTATAGTTTATAATTTTTTTTAAAATATATAAACAAATTTATAAGAAAAAAAACATATTTTCAGATACTTCTTTTTATAACATAATAAAAATGCTTTTATTAGAAACGCTACGTTTAATAAGGAGACAACAGTAATTTTTCAAAATTTCTAAAACTTTGAAGTCGATTTTCTCAAAACTTGATTTTTTGACTTATATCACTCTTCACGGAGGGTACAGATTTGTGCAGTTCTTTTTTATTAAAATCAATAATTGCCGGTTTTACGAAAGGTACAACCGAAACTCGAAAGCACTTTCGCCCCGCTTTATTACTTAGGGCGTAGATTTAGATCTCACTTCTTTTGTCGTTGAAGTCAACAACCAAGGCAATTATCATAATATTGAACTTGGCTCTCATTTCACAGTTATGTTTTTGATTGGATATCATTACTTTTTGTAGAAAAGTATATATCATCGTAACGCCGTAGGTCCTTTGAAAAGGACAAATTCAAAACTAAAACTAGACTTTATAAATATAAAACAATTGAATCAGTCACTGTATTTTCCTACGTTTACGGGGTATAACCCTAAGTAATAAATATGAAAACCGACTATAAGTACCTACTCTTAATTGTAAATAAGTAAGTATGTATACCTAAATATATACTTAGTGCTCTGCCTTCCCCGGTATATAGGCGTGATTAGGCAATAATTAGGTATTTATGTTAAGCGTTCTTATTAGAACCTAACCGCAGCATGGTCTATTGTGCCTGTGGACCTCATAATATGTGGATCTCACTACCGCTTACCATCAGGTGGAGTGAGGTCATCTTGTTAGCCTCTTATAAAAAAAAAAAAACGTAATTATTAAAAAATTGCCAGTTTTTTTATTTTTTCCTTTGTATTCATGTAATTACCTATCTGCATACCAAATTTTAACTCTCTAGGTCATTTGGAACTGGGTTAGAATTTTGATCTGTCAGTCAGTCAATGATAAAAATGAGGATTTTTGGACATTAATATCTAAATAACTGTTTGAGATAAGCTTATGAAATTTAGAACACATATTTATCTTGCAAGTCACAATATATGAGCCAAATTTGATACGTTTATGTGAAATAGTTTTTGATTTATGAGGGGTTCAAAAGTGGTTCCAAATGGTTCGTGTAATATTACACACGGTGCGGCTCGCCAGTTCTGTTTCTTGAACTTGGCTTGACACGCTACCGCGTGTCTAGATAATATCATTATTGCAGACTCCAAATAAATTTCTTTACAGAATCGAACAAAAACAATTAACAATAAATATTAATCAGAACAAAATTTAACAACATAAACGAACTGCAATTAAAAAGCAATTAACATAAATAGCACGCACATTTACCTTCTAAAAAGCTGTAAAATTTAATCCCATGCACAACTCTGGCTTATTTAATAGAAAGCGGAATACAAAAACAGTTATTTACATGCCAATACTCAAACACGGGTTATTCGTGTGTTGTCAAACTTTTAATAAAACCCGCGTAGTTTTCAAAAGCTGTCGAAACAAAGGCATGTTTTGATTAAGCTCTATTAACGGGCTTCGAAAGTCAGTTTAAACTTTACATCAACGTGGAAATAACTAGCGCTAGCAGAAGCGAGAATGGAAAGCTCGGTAAATGTTTTTTTTTTGTTTTACGCGTAAATGATTATTTTAGGTTTACAACGCCTTTTTAGCAAACCTATTTATTTAATTATGTATATGAATAGGCACACGAACAACATACAACATACATTTATATTGTAATTCTAATGATTTTTATTTTAAAAAGCTTACATTTGACTCTTATTCTAATAAACTTGTGACAAATATATCGAATATTTTAGTAACAAATATAAATTAACTAAACCTCTTTTAAGAAGCCTGTTACTTGACATAAGATTACATAAATTCTCCGTTACATACTACCACTTAAGCTTGTTATCGCCAACACTATCTCCAAGATCAAGTTGAAACGTCTCTATCATTTATTATTCCGACATACCGCACTCGGCGTCATAAAAATCTCTTTATTGCATCAATACGGTATCGGCGTGGGTTCCCGACACGTCGACTGTCGTGAATAGCGTTAGGGAATCCATTACGGCCGGTGTCTCGCGTAAATAAGCCCCAGGTGTCGTCTAGCAAAGGCACCCTTTAAATCCACCGCCTTGTAAATTACATCTAGGTTGTAGAGACTCCATGCGTGAAGAATATTTGGGATAACTTTTATTTTAGAATATTCATTAGAAAATTATTTTTCCTGTTTAGGTGAGGATATGAAAGTGATTTCTTTAAATTAAATTTTAGTAAAGATTTTGTAAATAATATTACCGACTTAAAACACTCGGTTAAAAATTAGCCAGAATTAACTCTGTACCAAATTTCATTTGAATCGGTTAACCAAATATCATTTTGATTGATAGCGCGACAGGCAGACTGTGTAACTTTCACACATAATTTTCGGGAAGGAAGTAAGGAATCTAGCAATGCAACTAGCATATTTGTAATATAATTAAGCTGCCCTAATTTAACTTTTTTCTAAATGTCATACGAAGAGTGATTCCGGTCAACCAGCTTTGGTATTAGAGTTCCTATCAATGTCAGTAAGCACCCAATATAAGTGTTTACCCGGTGACCGCAAAATTCATAAATCGTGGGCACCATACATTGTTTGTGAACGATATTCTCTGCCATATCGTCTGATACGTTCGGGAACGATAAAACAGCTTTTAAGTCTGCATTTATTTACATAACATTCAACTGTACTTAGCTTCAAGTTTGTATGGAAAATTCAATTTTATGAAATCAACGCCCATATACTGAAATCACAATGAAATATTTAACTTTTTAAGCGAATTATAATGTATAAATTTGTTTGTGACTTTTGAATTTGGAGTGTACTTAGGTAGTTGAAGTAATTAATTACGTAAAACATAATAATATTACTCGCTTACAACCCGGTCGGTAAAACAGTAGCTTAAATCCTATCTCAATCTTCAGATCTTCTACCAAATTCAGTCCGATGGTTTTGGCGTAAAATCGCGACAATCTTTCGGTCCTTCAAATTGAACGAATCGATCCAAATTACTTTCGCATTTATAGTAATACTTTGAAGGATTAGGATAAAGAACATATAAAACTGGGTGGAACATACAGTTTGACAAACGCGAGCCAAATTAATTCCACCAACATTCCCCCTAAGGAATGGGATAGTGATACACCGCTTTTACACCGTTCGTATTCCTAATAAAATAAAAATATCCCGCAGAATCCCGCGATGTTGCTTATATTTCTCAGATTTACGAGAGCGATATATCCTGACGCCTCCATAAAAGTGCCAATTACGCTTGATTTGTTAGTGTGGGTAGTACAAAACGTTGAACAAATCCTGGTGTTAGTTTTATCTGATGTATTTGTTAGCATTTCAATTGGATTCGGAGATGCGCTCCAAAATGAACTATAATGTATGATACGTATGCGGTACGGAAGAAACATGTAGCCTCGGGGTTGAAACAACGCGATACAAGAAAAAAATGTAGTAAAATAAAACAGGAAATTTAAAAAATAAACAGAAACACGATAAATACATGAAAGATAGTAGAATAAATGAAAATGTAAGGAACAGTAAATTAAAATCACTTTCATATTAAGAGTAAAACATTGGTCATAAAATTATAGTTTTTTTTTTTCATTATTTTGATTGAGTTGATTGAGAGAGATTTATTTATTTATTTATTTATTCAATCATAGGTCACATACTGGCTTACAGTTACAGTATAGTACAGAGATAACAGGACTAACAGACATACCTATGATCCAAAGTCAAAGTCAAAGTTTTTATTGCGAACTAAGTGTTGTTACAGGTGTTATTGTTAAACAGGATCTTAAATACTTAGTTACCCTTGTCGGGTAATGCAATATGACAACAATTCAAAAGTGTACCACAAAAACGTTTTTTCGAATGCGAACCACGCAAATTGTTTATCGGAAACTCTTTAATTGAAAAACGTTGAATATTCAAATCGAAAACCATTTCTCTTGTTAGTTCGCACGGTCACATTCTATGGGAGTAATGGGAATAGCTTCAGAAACACATACGCTTCGTGAACCGTCTATTTGTTTCGGGCGAAAGGGACATTGTATGAAAATAGTTTTGCTAACTAAATTCTGATTCGTTTCGAGCGTGGACAGGCCCAAAAATGTGTCTGGGTTCGTCTGACAAGAAGTTTCTCTGTAGCCGCCTGGTATTTGGATTGGTTAAACACGTTTATTAAGCTGTCGGTCCTGCGTCTGATGTCTGCCCCATTTAGTTGGGTTGCTGAGTCAAAGGATTTTGCGAAATAACAAGAAATGAGTCCCAATTGCAAGCTTAACTGAAACCGGAATTGATTTTATTGCACAGGAACGGTCGGCCTTGGTCGGAGATTGACAGCATTAGAATGAAAAGCCTTTGCCCAGCAGTCGGACAGTAGAGGCAAATGAAATACAAGGCAAATGAAATACAAGGTATAATAGGTTAGGTAGTTTAGGCTCCAGTTTCACACGCATTTAGTTAGTTCTCAAAATATTTTGAACTTACCTTTAAAGTTTTTAAGTTATGTGTCAACTATAAACTTGCGTGTGGAATAATAAATGTTTCTTTTTTAAAATTTGAAATTTAAAATTTGAAAAAAAATTTTTGATCTTTTTATTTTATTATTTATAGCTGTTCCAGCGACTTCGTTCGCGTTTCCCCCGTTTTTTACACATTTTCCATTGTATCTTTGCTCCTATTGGTCGCAGCGTGATGTTATATAGCCTAAAGCCTTCCTCGATAAATGGTCTATACAACGCAAAAAGATTTTTTCAAATCGAACCAGTAGTTCCTGAGATTAGCGCGTTCAAACAAACAAACAAACAAACAAACAAACAAACAAACAAACAAACTCTTCAGCTTTATAATATTAGTATAGATTTATAGGCTAAGTAAAATATCACATCGTGGAAATTAACTAATAATAAGTTGCTGCTCGCCGTCCAATCAAGACTGGCGTTTCAAATTAGTCTGCAAATTTTGATAAAATAAGATTTAGTAAAGCGATTTCTTTGTTAAAATCCTTTCATATAAATATATATTTTGCAAGATGTTGTAGAAAATTTCTAATATATTTTCCATTCTAACGAGGTATGACCTGGCGTATACGAGTTGCCTCAACATCAACGATTTATGAAAGAAATATATTATTCCTTTTAATATTTTATACTTGTTGAGAGAGCTCTATCTGGTGTGATGCATGCAATTTTGGCTCGTATTACAATGGCGTTAGAGTGATTTTTCACTTTCACTCGTCCAGTGTTGAGGGAATATTTTTGAAGAGATTTCCCGTTGTTGCGTGATTTATTCGGATGCTTATTCGTGTCGTGCATAATTGATTCAATTGCATAGCAGTTTTGCATTCTGCGTTGCACCGTGGTTTTTGTTTGGCTGATGGATGTGTTTTTCGATAGGATGAGTGTGAAATACAACAATGGCACTTGTATCATACTGTTTTGGTGGTTAACATGTGATTCATTGTAAAAAAACCTATAACTGTTAACATTAACGATAGAATTTAATGATATATACATATTTATATAGTATGTTGAAATAATATCTTTCCAAAGCATAAAACTTCCTGAAAAATAATTTATTCGGATATTATAAAATAAAACTATGTAAATTATAGCAAAATAAATATATGTCTAAATAAAGAGCATTCGTAACTTTATAGGGCAGTTATTCGCAAAAAGTACCTAATATGAGGCATTAAATAATAATAACAATACCCAGAGTTAATAATACGTTCAATTCCAAAATGGAAACCGAAAAGCCTATCTACTACTAACTCTGTCCGTCAATCAAAGGTCTCGGTACACAGCAAAAAGTCAGTATCACAGACGCTTTTAGGTTGACGGGACGCCATTTTGAAAACAAAAAACGAGCGAACCACTGTTGCATCTATGCCGGGTGCAAAAAAAAAACCCGCAAAATAAACGGAACGCAAAAAAAAACGTACAAAATACTCGGCCATGAGGTTCAGGCCGTGAGAAATATCCAATTTAACCGCGTTTTCCTGGTAAATCGACGCCATTTTTCATTTTGACCTCCGCCATTTTGTCCAGTGGTGCCGCGGTGGCATTTAGAAAAAGCTTCAAAAGTGGAACGTCTAACAAATTACTGTTCTAAAGTAAATAAAAGCGACACGTTCGTTAAAATAGTTAAACCTCTGTGTATGATAAATCTATGTAGAAATGAAAAAGCAGGTAAACTCAAATGGAATGAAAATATCATCATACCCATCCTCTCATGTCACAAGGAACATTATTGCTCATGTATCGCGTTTACAACTGTGAACTTCAAATGTAAGAAATTGACTTTATTGTTAGGTTAGGTTAGCCTGTAGATAACATTTGAGTCTAGCCTAAGTTTTTTTTTAAAAAATCATGGGGCTTATGTCCGGCGAAGAATCAAAAATCAAATTCAAGAAAAACTTATCACCAAACCTAGCTTCTACGCGTCGCACCTAACAAAGAACATTCCCGGTTCCTTTTCCAGAATCAAATTATATTTGCTCAATTGCATTACCTTTCAGGAGCCACAGGCTTCATCAATGTTTAATCGCTCGCTCGCTCCTCTCGCCCGGTACTTTCGCGGCACGTGATTGGCTCTTTAATTCGATTCCCTCACACCTCCCCAATGCCTCTCTGGGCCCCGCACTCTTTCATATCTGTAGCCTGTATTTTATTTACTTCACACCGCTCGATTCGCTCTAAAAGCGCTGCCTTTGTACATACCATTTCGACGAAGCAAGTTAAATATGGTTTCGTTAAAGGTGAGCCGAGTATTACTGCCGGTTCGGTTAACGTTTTGATCTCGAAAGGTCTGAGAATTCGTTCATTAGTAGTGATGGCTCTTTTATTTTGGTTGCCATTTATGTGACTCCTACTTAGAGTGAATAGAATATGTCACTAAATCACGTACATTGTTTTATGTTATTTTGCCAGCCATTTATGTGTCGCACGCATAGAGTAATTAGAAAGACGTGTGGCACTCGGGGACTGCCGCGGTATAGCTATTGCATAGCATCGTCCGATTTCGGAGCAGCTCGTATCGATTCGTGCGAGTTTCGTAGAGTCGTACAATACGTCTAACCGCACGCACACAAACACCGTGCCGAAGTCTACCGAACTGAAACGACGTTAGACGATTGTGAGGTTTTTCTTTTGCGGAATTTCTTGGTTCGGTCGCCGCGCTCAAAGCGCGCGATAAAAGCTATGCAATAGCTTAAAAATATCAAGACATCACATACATTGTTCTGATAATGAGATAAGTAGCTTAAACACCTTGCGTTACGAATATCAGAAACGACGGTTGGTTAACAAATATACTTACTTAATAACACAACCAGACACGGAACAAATACCGATGTTAAAGAAACCTAAAAAATACTAACATGCAGTATTTTTAAATGCATAAAAATGATTTAATACCTACATACTTGAAAAAAATCACATTACGAAAATAATCCAAAAGACATTTGGTACATAGAAATGACAATGCAATTTGGCCATTTCGGCGAATTGATTAGTTATTAATTGGCTTAATTAATCATCATAATTGCCAGTTAATCAACGACCCCAAATTAATTCGGCGATTTGGCGAACCACAAAATAATCGAAGTTGATGTTTCGATTTGAGAATTTGAACCAATTATAAACTTCAGATTAATTTCATGGGAACGTGCTTAGTTCAACTTATGATTCATGTAAGTTACAAATTCACAACCTTAATTGAACTGCCGAAGCGCTTGTATTAGTAACTAGCGACCCGCCCTCGCTTCGCTTCGGTATACCTCTATCTCTATATTTATTTATTTATTTATTAGAATCTCCAACATAGAATACACACATGGTTCAGATAATATTTTTTTAGAGATAAAATATTACATTAAAATATAATATTTATTATCAGGTACTTATTTACCTACGAAACGAATTTAAAGCGAATTCAAAATTCCTTCAAGTTAAAATCAAAGTGGCAACCACGCGACTTTTTTCTAATACTTGCATTTTTTTATTCGTGATATCTTCCGAAAGAAATGTCCGAATTGAATAACTCAAAAAGTTATTTAAAGGTACTGAAGCCGTCTTGAATAAAAAAAAATATTTTGATAAGGATTAACACCAAGGTACAAATAAAGAGCCTTTTCAAGCGGCGATATATAAATTAAATTTTTAGAATAAAAAACCGCTTACTGTGACATAACTATAATATTTAGACATATGCTGTCACTAGAAAGCATCTGTATCGATGGTGCCTTTACGCTTTGCCTTTACATTAAGCTATATCGACTGCACTAAATGAGAACCATGCAGGGACTGGTCTGTACCAAAAGGCTCAGTTCCATTTTTCTGGCCCGTGGCTGGCATGGTACGCCACTCCAGCTCATGATTTCCCTCCCTCATACAATCCCGGGCTCTTCAGGCGTGGCGTAGAACGGCTTCTAAGCAGGTCTTCAGGATGAGGTTGACAGGCTTAATAGGCGGTCTATTGTGCCTGTCGACCTCATATGAGGACCTCACAACCGCTAACCTTCAGGTGGAGTGAAGTCATGCTGAGAGTCTTAAAATAAATGTATAAATAAATAAATAAATATCTGGGACATTTCCACACACGGACATCTGACCCCAAACTAAGCAGAGCTTGTACTATGGGCGTCAGAGACTGATATACATATATAGATATTTATAAATAAATACTTAAATACATAATCACACCCAGACACGGAACAAACACCGATGTTAGTCACAAATATTTGTCCCGAGTGGGAATCGAACCCACGACTCTTGGAACCGTTGTCAGTGAACCTGGGTCACTAACCACTGTTCCACCGAGCCAGTCAATATATGTATAGCTTCAATGACTGCACTCCACTAACTATTACAAACTACCAGGGAATCAAGAGCCAGTAAATATTAGATATGTATATTGTTATTACTGCATGTACCTAGTATTCTGGCTAAAAGCAGGTACTATAGGTATATATAGAATACATGACCTCTAAAGTCTGATAAATAATAGACGATCCTCATTCTTATTACAGCTCATAATAATTCGCTTTCTCAACATTATTGATACCCATGTCTCGATGTTTCGATACCCATTCATTTCATTTTCTTATCTTCCACTACGAGGTAAAATCGCTGGAAGTGGCATAGTGATAATTTATACATCTTTGTGACGTACCTGGTCACGTTTTTTTGTTTGTTGAAAAATTCTACGACTTGCATTGCTTCTTCTTTTTATTTTTATCGCAGCATGTGCTATAATCCTCATTATAAGTTTTAAACGCATGTAAACGTCATATTTAAATAAAAGAAATGAAAAGTAATTTAGAATAAACATATCATGAAAATTGTAGCAAAACACACATTGCCACACGATCTAAGGCACAAAATGAAAATGCCTATCTAACCTTCACGTCACTCTCAGCCAATACAATACCCTGTATTCTAGAATACAGAATATTATTTGATGCCTAGGTATCAAATGTTTGCTACAGATTCCACCTCATTGGGCATGTTCTCCTTGTAAGTGAAAGTCAAGAATGTTTTCGGGTCGTAACCCGGTCGAGTCGACGTCCTTTGCTAATATTTCACTACAAAAGAGCTAAAGCTAAAGATATTTATATATAAACACATTATATACCCAGGGAATACGAGAAATCTAGATAGATTAGTCTTGGACTTAAAACTAAGAACCACGCTGATCCAAAAAAAATGTGATGCGATGTGCATACATTTTTTTAATATGTTGCCAGCACATTTAGAGGATCTACCATGATTCCGATTTTAAAAATATCTAAAGAGTGGTTAATAGATAAAGCGTTTTACACATAAAAAAACATAAAATCACGCCTTTTCCCCAGAGTGGTAGGCAGAGATCACATCCTGCCATGTGCTACGGTCCTGGCACACCACTTTCGCTCCATCCACATTCATCAACCTCTTCATGCACGCTACACCATTAGTGATTATTTGGTGTAAAACGAATAGTGTGTACCTGGTAGTTTTTTATAATTATCATATTTTATGTTGTTAAAAAATATTGTTGGACATTATGAAATTTGTTAATATAATTTGATTTTATATAAATTTCGCATACCTCTCCTTGGTTAAGTAGTCGAACTATATTTATAAACGTCAACTTCGTGTACGCTATTTTACTCGTATGTGAAATAAATTTCATTTCAACACGTTTGAAGTCTAGGCTTCGCATTCGCCAAGTCGACCTTAGCATGCTATCTTTTGTGAAATTTAGTGCAGAAAACGTTTAGATAAATAAAGTGCTGGTGTGCTGTCGGCTACAGATATGAAGCCGACGGTAATCCTAGGACACGATAGCTTCACTTTGTAACTGTCTCGATCGAATTCTTATCTGAATTGGAATATATTACAACGACGAACGTAAGACAGAATTTTAAGGTTTTCTATTATAATGTATCAGTGAATCGAATGTGTAGAATTTCATGAAAACACTTTGTAATATTACAAAACACATATTTATGTGTAACTCTGACGATGAATGTAGTAGTATATGCTATAGATAAGCTGTATTATTTTCTTACCACCATGTTGTTAAATGCCTATATCAAATAACAATAATGCAAAATGAATACGTTCGTTAAAACACTGCTAACCGAATCAAGCTTGCAAATAGACACGCTGACAAATTCCAACAAAAACAAATTCCTTTCGGAAACGAATCCGAATTCGAGCTCGGCAGATTTTATAATAACACGTGCGAAGTTGCCGGAGCGATAAAACTTGAAGATTTCAAATTCCACATGTGAGCTAAATTTAAACGGCGAAAAATGCCACGTTCGCTACTGTAACAGTTGTCAGTTCCAGCTTAGCTGGCGTCTCTGTGTCAAGTTTGCTAAGACTTGACATTCTAGACACGTACGCGGGGCCAGTCTTATTTTATTACATCATTAGGCTTGGCATCGTGTCCTACGCCCAGGGGCGGACTGTAACGCTGGCACTGGACTAATATAGGATCTGTGTAGCCAACAAGTCGAAGTCGTACCACTTTGGACTTTGTACAGTCCTTAGGTTGTGGACATAAGCGTTTAGATCGTTAATGTTACGCCTAACATACTGTTGACAGTACATAAACGTTACATTTTAAATTGTAACTTTACATCTTTCATGTTAGGTAGTCTGTTGCATCAAGCATACCCACACTAAGAACTCAATAGTTAATGTAATTACATCATAATTCATAAACTTGTACAACAAAGTCAGATGTAATAGTTTTCTTTTTAACTTTGAGATATATAGGCACTATTACCGTGACGTTTGAATTTCTGATAATAACCGTTTAGTTTTAAAGGGTTCCTCTAATATTGTTTACTACGGAAACCTAAAAATGTAATTTTGCAACTAAATACATCAGCCACGCGCGCTGCTTGGCCCACCTATTGCGATATCATTTTGTGTTGGCGCATTGTTTATCCAAAAAACGCATCAGTTTAAAGTTGATTGGTGTGTTCATTCTCGTTGCCAGATCACTCACTTCCCAAAGTCTGTCCCTTATATCAACAGAGCCTTGTTGTGTCCGATCCGTCCCTGCGTGGCCCCGGTCTATCAATACAGTATTTAATGGCCGCCGGAGTTGGCTACGGGCTTACAGTCCGACTTTAGGTTCGATGCCGGTTTGTGTGAGGATTTGGAACTTGTCAAGGCATTGTGTACTGAATACGATTATTGGAGAGTTTGTTGTTGACATGGTGTAAAGGATTTGAAGCTTTAGATACGCTTTGAGATGGATATAAAGAAACATGAGCAATAAATAGTATAAAAAACAGTCGTCGTCGCTGTCTGTACATCCTATGTGTTGTAGGCATGCCTAAATCTTTAGAACTATGCAACCGATTTTTTTTTTTGAAGAGGGATTCAAGACAAACGTTTTTAAGTATATTATAATATACCCAAAGCAAAGCGAAGGCGATTCAGTACTGATTTATAAGACTTTACACGCGGTAGTACTTTGAAATCAATAAGTGCAACCATCACGAAGGCTTTTATACTGGTGTATGAACTTGTATTGGTGTCTTAGAAGATACAAATAATTCGTAGGACTTTATGAAACTTTATTCTACAAAATGTAACCTTGGGGTAGACTGAAAGAAGTATCACCATCGACAGATAATGACACTAGAACAGTTACATCTGTGGTTTATATTTATTGGAGCGACAACGCCATAAGTACTATTTTAAGTTATGAAGTAGAAGCGATATAATTGCGTGGGCGATTAAGGCTATTCTTTAAAAAAAAAAAGGTAATTAAACACTGTAGAATGTCTGACACAGCCACAGCTACCCAAAAACTCGTCATTAAGCTACTTGTACATACGGGTTATGAACTAAATGACATCTTAAAAGCGCCCTCACAAGTAGTCCTGAAGCCGTCATACAAGTCGCCCTTAAAATTTGTGGCTTCCACAAGTTGGATACAATTAAGTCGCCTCAGATCCCTCCGAAGGCCGTGAGGCAAATTCCGTGCTTGATCGAATTTGAGGCCCTTTTCAACCTACTCCTAAAAAGGTTCTCGATATTTCATTTACAAAAATAGGCTTTATTGCAAAAAGAACCATATTTTCCGTAGGTATATGTTCTTACAGTAAATATCTCAATGAAATTGTATAGTTTTATTCTGAGAGTCCAAAAATTCCGTCACCAACCATGATCATCGTGATCATCCCAATAGAATTTGCACTATACCTTTTGTTTTGTTCAATACATATTTCACAACATCACAAAGTAACATTGATCTGATCCCGTGCTAAGCACTTGTATTAGGGATATCAGAATCAACAGTTATATACCTAAATATATTTAATAACACACACAGACACGGAACAAACGCCGAAGTTCGTCACACATATATTAGTCCCGTGTGGGAATCGAACCCACGCCACTTGGGACCGTAGTAGCTACGCCAGGTCACTAACCACTGTTCCATCGAGCCATTCAAAATATAAGATAGTAAGGTCTAAGAGGCTTCGAAAACAGTTCGTAAATAATGCTACCGTCTTCTGCTATACTTATTTATTTATTTATTTATTTATTTAAGGCACACCAACAACATATATATTACACATTCACAACACAATAACATACTCTTATAACCACAGAAATAAACAAATACGTGACAAACTTTTCTTTTGTAAAGTATTAACAGTTTGTCTTCGACAAACAAGCAGTAAGCTTGTAGCTACTCTCCTTAAAGTATTTACTTGTAAAGTTCCTTTTCCATATTTATTTACTTGAGACGAAGTATTTTGTTGCGGTAAAGTGTACTTGTAATAATTATTGTATATGTCACTTGTATTTGAAATTACTGTGTTTCCCATGGTCTTACTTTCCTGGTATGGCATGTCTCTAACATTAGAATCCGATGTACTTTAAACACAATTTGTAATCTTATTGTGTCACAGCCCATAATTGAAGCGTCGATGGTCGAGTGGTTAAGGTCGTTGCTTGACATGCGAGAGGTCGACAGTTCAAACCCCGCCAGGTACCAATGTGTTTTTCAAATTTTGAAATTCATATGTACCATCATTCGACGCTTTGACGGTGAAGGAAAACATCGTGAGGAAACCAGCACACCTGATAGATTTTTCAACGGTGCGTGTAGCCATGTCAGAGGCCTACGGGCGGTTTAAACTCTGACACCAGGTTGTTCATCAGCCATACGATAAGAAGAAGAAGATAGTCCATAACTGATCTAATCTGATTTTGTACTAACACCAGTAAAGGACATTTGCTAATGCCATGGATACTGAAAAGCTAACTATCACAGTATCCGAGGAAAGAACCCGAAAAGCAGACTACGAGGCAAACAATGAACGCCAGTACAACGACTAATGTAGTCAAAAATAATCAGCAACAAAAACAACCGACCAACTTACCACGACTTAACTCAACAACTTCTAAGAAATATGAACTTGGTAATTCGTGATTTTGGCGAAAACAAAAGATGCTAATTACAAAGGAGGCAGTTGGTAAGTCCCCACTAGACGGCGTCTCGGGCCTTACATTGGGCCATGATTATGTAACCGCGTACACCGCAGTGTAGGGCCGCCATATTACATACGTGAAGGATATTTTAACCGACTTAGGATGGAGAGAGTTCTATAAACAATTTTTGTATTTATGATTTTAAGTTTTCGCGTTCCATTACACACTAGATATTAGTCTTTATGGGTCTACACGCGATATTAGGAGTAGCAAGTACATAGCTACTTACTGCCAGCGTTTCGACTGGGTTACACCAATCATGGTCGCAAACATGTGTGTATTTGGTACTCTTATATCGCGTGTATATCCATAAAGACTTTAATATTTAATTTTTGTATTTGTTCACCGAATTCTCCTCCATTTGGTCATTGTAAGGAACCATTTGTATCATATTTGTCTTTTAACTATAATCGTAAGGACTTCCCAAAATGTAGAGCATAATCCGTACATCACCATCATCAGCCCATATACGTCCCCACTGCTGGGGCACAGGCCTACCCTAAACTAGAGCGAGAAGGCCTTAGTCAACCACGCTAGTCAAGTGCGGCTTGATTGACTACACAACCTAAGAATTTCTTCGTAGGTGTGTTTATACGTTATACGTATCAGAAACGAATGACGACTGTTGATATAGAAATAAGCATTGACCAGCAAGTATAGTATTGTTTTGAACAATCCTTTTTGCTACAATATCATATAGAACTTAATAAATCAGCCACAAATATTCCTGTACTTGTCCCAATCCGTTTAGTGAGCATACGCACCCCACTCTCGCCCTCAAAACAAGTGGCTTCCCGAAGGTCGTCTAGGACTCCAGGCTAATATAATCGAGTGCCAACTGGATTGAGACCTAATATTATACACATAAGGTTCGAACTTGTATGATAAAAAAATATTCATTTTTCTGCGAATCTAGATTTACATCGTAACGAGAAGGATTTTATTATATTTTATTTATGAGGACAACCAACAAAACAAACATACCTATTATAATTATAATTAAACCTTACAACATAGACCACAATAAAATTAGTCTTTATCGGTACACGCGATATTAGGAGTAGCAAATTACATAGCTACTTAAAATCTTACATAGACTACAATTTTGATGAGCGTGTGAAGTGAGAGCCATTTGCTCCCCCGCAAGTCCGGTGATGATGACAAGGCTTCTCTAAGCGATCGTCATAGGCAGCTAGGAATAAAAAGTTTTTTGTTGTATTTCTGCTAAACCACATACATTTTATTAACTAATGTATATACCTGTTGTGGCAGCTTTATATATTAGTAGGTGTGCCAGAGACTTCGACAACGTTTTCTCCAGTTTTTTACTAATTCTCCATTGTTTTTTTGCTCCTATTGGTCGCAGCATGATGTTATATAGCCTAAAGCCTTCCTCGATAAATGGTTTATAAAACACAAAAATAACTTGACTCGAATAAGTAGTTCTTGAGATTAGCGCGTTCAAACAAACTCTTCAGCTTTATAATATGTACCTATACCTATATGTATTTTTATAATAATACTCTACAAAATTTGTATAAAAGAAATTATTGAACATTGGTCCTGTAATAGGATTACTTTGTACATACAAATGCGTGCTTGGTCAGTTTTTATTGAAATTAAAAGTATCTTTTGTCGGAATCGGAAAAATTAAGCCCACCTCCGCGTAACGTTATTTACACACGAATAAACCTATTCAAAATGTTATTTAATATTTCAATATTAAATTCTGAGTAGCATTTTGTATTCCAAGTTCCATTTGGTTCGGTTTTCGCAAATTGAATTTATCAGAGTATTGGGAGGGTGTATCTAATGGAATTAATAGATTTTGTTGAAATTCGTTAGATATTACAATGGTGGCCGAATAAGTTTTTAGGTAATATTTCATTTTAATTATACAGCTCGTCATAGGCTACCTAAAATACGTGTATAAATTAAACACAGTAAGTCTGCTATGACGAAATTGCTTCACAACGTACCTACTAAAATTAATTGCTTTATCATCAAGTAAAATACGTAGTCGGCCATTTTCGTACACTTTACTTAACAACTTGGTTGTTTCAAACTTACCAACAATAATAACGTAAAAATATTTTCGAATTTATTAAATATTTTTATATTCGTGCGTGAATGTTGAAACGAAGAGCAAAATGTTTTTTTTTAAATATATTGATTCCCGTGTCACGTAGTTGAAGAAAGAAGTTTCTTGTCTATGTACATTTTAAAAAATAAAACATAACAACTTTAAAAAATAAAAAGCAATAAAACCAGATAAAAAGGAATAGATTCCATTATTTTTGCACTTTTGATTAAAAAACGCTAACACATTTATATTTAAGGCCTTGGCCTTGGATTAAAAAAATTATCTTTAGTACATGCATCTTTTTTCAAAATTTTGCCAGTTTCAATCCTCTACCGTAAAAAGGCACATTTCAAATCTAATGATAGACATAAACAGCGTGTCAATTAAAAAGTTTATTCTATTCTATTTCGATTTGTTCCAGCAGAAGCACCCACATGTGATCTTCGAGGCGCGTACAAAGGCGAACAAGGGATGCGGCAACAAACTAGAGTTCCGGCCGAAGAGTAGACGCACTAAGCACGTGGCCTTCGTGGAGCAGCCGCTGGGAGACGACCCTGGGACCATGTGAGTAGCCAGGCAGTGTAGGAACTAAGCTAGCTAGCTCCTTTACTATTCTCGTGCACGCAACTACAGTTGCGAGTAATCTCATGTGTTTTGTATAGGGCGATATTTATATTTTTGCACATGACTACCTAATTTAATCAAACGAATAGACTAGACGACTAAAAATTAATTCGTTCGTTAGTTAGATTAGTCAAAAATGTTGTGCACGTATTTTTTATTATATTTCACAGACAACTTAATGTGAAGATAGAAGGTGACGTAAAATTTCGGGCGACGTCAGTATTTTGTACAATTAATGCGAAAGTCATAAAGCTCAGTCAATTTTAACAATATTTATCCAACACATAATAACATTTTGTCTGACATCTTCTATAAATTTGACACATTTTCCTTTCATACAAAATATACATTGATTGTGATTTACAATTAAATTTTACGTTTGAATGTAACATTTTTATCGTTGTGCTTATCGCGACGTAAAATAAATTAAACATGCGCTCATAACCTTCAATTATGTGGTTGGAATATCTATCTAAATATATAAAAGGGGAAACTGACTGACTGACTGACTGACTGACATATCGACGCACAGCCTAAACGGCTAGACGTAGGCACTTGAAATTTGGAAGGGACGTAGCTTAGGTACCGTAGAGGTGCACTAGGAAAGGAATTCCCGAAATTCCCACGGGAACGGGAATAATCGGGAAAATCCCTTTGTATGACAAATCTAAACCGCTTGAGCAAGACGCTTGAAATTTGGCAAGCAGGTAAATTAGTAAACTTTAAGCTTAGTTGTAACAGGATATTGTAAAATTCCCACGGGAACAGGAGTGAGCGGGGAAAAACTTTTGTATGAATAAATCTAAGCCGCGTAAGATAGATGTTTGAAATTTGGCATGCTGGTACCTTAGTAAACGTAAAGCTTACTTGAAACGCGATATTGCGAAATTCCCGCGGGAACAGGAGTAACTGCAAAAAAACTTTTGTATGTAATGAAATTTGGAAGGGACGTAGCTCAGGTACCGTAAAGGTGCACTATGAAAGAAATTCCTAAAATTCCTACGGGAACGCGAATTAACAAAAATCTAAACCACTTATGTCAGATGCTATAAATTTGGCAAACCATATTAAACTTAAAGCTTAGTTGGAACAGGATATTGAAAAATTCTTACGGGAACGGGAGTTAGCAGGAAAAAACATTTATATGTAAAATCCTGTAGTCCACGCGAACGAAGTCGCGGGCACAGCTAGTAAACTATAACTATCAAAAAGTACAATAAAAGCTTGGAAAATCATTTTTATTTTAGGATTGAGTTATAATAAAACTCGTATCAAATAAAACCTACCATTTAATATGCCAGCGAGCCCGACAATGTTTATTTATGCAGGTAAATTATAATAAAGATATAATTACATTCAGTGACTTGTCTATGGTGTCCAGCTCACGCCCATTGTCGATCGACTGACTTGATAATAAAACAATTAAGCTTCACATTAAAATGGTAAATGTATAAAGTTTTAACATATTAAATGCTACAACATATTATTCCGTTCTCAAACGCAAAACGCTCACAATCTAGTTTCCGAGATAATCCCACACAGGCAGAAATGCCCTGTAAGCTTGCAAGCATAAAGGAACTTAATATACCCGTCATTCCTACGTGTTTCCTCATAATGAACACGATTCGAAGGCGGACTTAAGAATGTCCTCGAATTCTGCAAAGGCTCACATTATATGAAACCTGGGATCTTTCACCTCCGGGACTAAGCTAGGATTAGCGACAATCTAGATGATGTGTTGAATTCAGAACCGTAATCGGTTGGTTTCCGTTAAATGAAGACTCGCTAATCGCAGGATTGGGAGCTTCCTTCGGTCTCTTTGATATTTCAATCTGAACTTTTACTAAAAATTATAATGATGTGTGTGTATAAAAGTGTATTACTCTGTATTAGTGGATATAGAAGCGACCCGAGCTAAAGAACATATGCGTGAAACTGACAGCTGAATTCGATTCTTAACAAAATCGTCGGTAACTACGAATTGACCTGTACTAGAATAATTGGAAATCCGGAATAGTCAATTCATCCATCCTAGCTTTGGTAGATTTATTTGCAGACCGATCTAAACAATCCGACGCGGACTTTCTGATATTAACAGCTGTCGCTTTTCACAGCGACCACGTAATCATGTCGGCTGATTGAATAAGGCGCGTGTTGACGCGTCAGACGATCAATCCGATCCGGCCGTCCGATCTGGTCGTCCAACGTGGTTGTCCGACGCTTAATCGCAATCCGAGTGTGGATTAGCTGTTTGCGCAGCGGTGATAACAACATTGTAAATAAACGGCCACCGCTGAACGTGTTTAGTGATAAATTATGTTTCGCTGACTAGATTTTCGAATGGTTAATTGTCTATTATTTGCGCAGGCACTACATGCTTCCAATGAAACGGAAAAGCTCAAATTGATGCGATTACAAATGCAAATGTGCTTTAGGTGTGTTAGTATATAGCTTTCATATAAGGATTCATGTTTTGTCCATAAAATGCAATATGATTTTAAGCTGTTACAAATTGTTGACTATAGTTATACCAAGAACTACTGACAAGTTACCCGTTTCTCAGTACTTTTTAGTAGTTTAAGAAATGCAAAGAAAATTACACTACATTGGAATTTATTAAGTCATAAACTCTCCATTTGGCCTCCTCAACTCGAGTCGAGATCATTGATTCTGAACAGTGTGTAATAGTCGGTAATTGGCAATGAAACGCAGTATCACAACTCGACCTAACCTAAAGCCGGCTAATATTTCACGCTTCCTGCATTAATTCTTTATCCCGAAAGCTAATTGGGTTAAAAAAGGTCGCTGTCATTTTTCTATTTGTAATTAACTCCACAAGTTCCTAATAAGTTTCATTAGGGCCCAGGGGTCCGGTGGGCAAAAAATACGCTGCGTCGGCAACTTTGGCTCACGATGCATTATTCAGCCAAGGGAACTAACTAATAACCAGCCAAAGTTCCACACTTTTTATATGATTTACCGGTGTCCCAGCTAGTTTCTTGTTTTGAAGCTTCCGCGAGTTTTTGCTAAGTCGAAATAGTAGTTTTTTAGGGTTCGTTGCAACATTTTCTTATTAATAAGATTGTTCAGTATTCTGCCTGCATTGTATGCAGAATAGAGAATTGTAATATTGCCTACCAGTTGGATGAAAACTTATCAAACATTTCAAAATGTGCGAAAGTTATAATACCCAAGCCAATTACGGGTACTTTTTAATTGGAAGTAGAAATAGAACAAAAGGCGACTGAATGAAGAAAAATCAATAATATTGTTCATCAACCCACTTGTAACCCCCACATGAAATACAGCCCTCAAATCCCAAGTATTTTTCGTATATTTAATATTATATTAATAAATAACAAAATCCTTAATTTACTATACGAAATCAATTATAAAGAAACCAACTCACACTTGGCCCAAAGAATATTCTGCAAGAATTGTGCAGAGGATTCACGGCAAAAGTTACTTAAGTATAAGTTTTCGTCTTCGCCTTTGTCTCAATTTTTTATCCGTTATTAATGGTTGTTGTGGCCACCACATCCGGTGAAAGAACGAACAGAGTATTTTTGTGATGAAATTATTATTATAGATTCGCAACTTTAATTTATCAAGCCAGGGACAATGGACTGTCATCAGTGATTAATGTATGAATCAGCGCTTTGTGTTTGCTGCAATACTATAATAACCTTTCATCTGGAAGTAAATTTTCTTACAGTCATTGCTTACATATTTCGTGGGTAAGGAAATAACGTTTATATCAGAATATCATATTGTAACTCGACAGATTTTCAAAAAATTTGCTAGATCCATAATGTATTTCGGGCACAATAAATTTGACATTTAGTTAGACTATGTAGAATAATAATTTTGTCACTGCGTCATTAAAATATGGTCTATGTAAACGTAAATCAGTTTGTTTCTCTAAAGTAAGTAGATAGTAATACATTTTACTCCTAAACTTACAATTAACCGTTCTCAGAAACCCACTTGTGCACTTCGCTTTGAGCGTTGCAGTCGCAATGCTGCATTTGAACACTAATGAAATTATACAGCTTGAGATTCCACTACATCTTACCATAATTTTCCTTAAAATAATGTTTAATTTAATTGAAAAACCTAATGGTTCCAGTTTAGAGTGAACCAGTCAAAGTCATTGTATAGTTTTGATAAATTAAATATTATCAATGGAAAAAGCGGCTTGCATTAGACAATCCATCATTAACTTGATAACAACCGACCGTGTCATAGAGGTCGGTCTGATATTTATTTCCAAAAATTTAGATTCTTCTTATGATTAGGAACAGCACATTGTATAAACTAAGTATTACTAATCAATCATATACATTGACGATATACTCATATTCATGAAACCATCCCTGTGGATTTATCAAGCTGTATTTCCACCGCGGAGGCTGTATTCGGGTCAAGAGTGACCGCAAAGGGGTCAAGACCACACGCGCCTCGGGAAATCAAGTCTATATTCCGTTGAAGCCTTAACTTACATAGCCCTAACTTACGTAGCCAGCTAGTGCTTAATTACGTACATGCTACATGTAATTTTATTTGATTAGCTAGTATTAAATTGCATTGATTAAGTATTTTATATGGGTTATGTTGTTTAAGTAGCTATGGAAGTTATTGAAATCTTTGTTTTTACAATTTGGAAACAGTTCACTATACGATCATTCTATCGTTTATCTATCTGTCATCATCATGACCATTACACCCTAAAAAGCGTGAACAAAATTACGGTAAATCTAGCAATCGTTAGTCAATTTCATTTACCACTTTGTCCAAGTCCCTTTTTTATTGTTTAGTTGACGACCACATTTGTAACTACATTATTTCAAAATCTTCTTCATTGTTGTGCAAGCTCAAATGTTCACTTATATTTACCGTTCTTTTTTCATCATTCGGCTTCATCTACTCACAATTGATTATCCCCAATATTTGCGATACACGTGCCATCACCGAGCATTGTGAATCCACGGCTTATGTCTCATAAATCATTCAGTCGAACCCAATTTGTCGGCACGGACTGATGAAAAGGCGCCCGTTAATATTCCGCTGAGATCCCTGAGGAAGGCCGGTTTTATTTTGTCGATGGTTTTGCTTGCGGCTTAGGGGGTTATTGATGGCGCTAGTGCCACCTGCAGTTTAGGATAAACTCTATATGGGTGGATAAACTCCCGATAGTGAACTTAGTACCCCCCTTTGTGCATGGCACGTGACGTAAATGTGTTGTATGGGCTTCGTCCTTCATAGAAATTCATCAAGAAGGTGTATTGGGCCCGTGTTGCTCTTGTAGTGTACGCGGCGTATCTAGGAGTTCCAGGAAAGCGGATTCGTATATCTATATGAAGCCGCTTTCCTAGAACATAATAATTAATTAGTGACTTAGTAATGTCGAGATATTATTTTGTCGGTTATTTGATGCTTAGTATCTGTTTTGAAATACTAATACTATTTTAACGCCAAAAGACCATTGCGTCGTCGTCACCTTTAGTCAAACCATCACATCCTTCTAATTATGTAGCCCAAACTATTTCTCTCGCCACTTACAATATTTTTGTATTCTGAACATAAATTTGCCTATATGCTCATTATATAAAAATGATAAGATCATCTATACTCTTTTATTGGAACTTTGTAAAGTTTTGCTTTAATTATTGCAAACATCCTTCCACCCTAACCAACAACCGCCCTAACAGAACAATCTATCCCTCAACAAACCAGTCGGAAACAGACCGCCGATACAGATTAAGGCGTGCATGCAGAGTGCATCCATTATGCAGCCGCTTCAGTTTACCCGCGCACTTGCTCTTGACCTGCGCGGTCTCTTGACCCGGATACTGCACGTCACCTGCAGAGGAATTAAGATGCATTTCGTACGACCGAGCTATGTATCGGTTGAGTAAGTTCGCTTCGTTATGTGGAAGAAGGCCTTTGGGGTGAGAGTGACAGGCTGAATAGTGTCTATTGTGGCTCCTAAAGACGTGTCGACCTAAAGAAGACTTCACTACCGCTGACAACCTGAACGTCTAATTTACAAAATCAATAGAACACTGAACGTACCTGGGTACTAATGCACGTCATCTGCAGAGAAATAAAGATGCATTTCGTGGGATCGAGACCGAGCTATGTATCAGTTGAATAAGTTTGCTTAGTTACGTGAAAGAGAAAATTTAAAAACTGAATATGTCCGCCGGGAAATTTACCATTACCATGTCAACTGTTGACGAGTTGACCCCGGATAGCGCTTGCAACAGTGCCAAAATATCGGCAACTACTATCAACAACAAATGTCGGAATAAGAAAACATCCCAAAAATATTCAGTTTTCCGACTACTATAGAGATCGGTCGTCGGTTAAACTTAGCTACCTCATTTTCAACAAGATATCGTCGTGAATTGAAGCAATTTAAATAACGCCTACCACCACCTCCTCCAACAATCTACATTCCTTCATCATAACGATATCTCGACTGTCAACTGTTTTAATTAAGTCTCGAAAACCCTTCCCGACTCGGATGCTCGGCCGATCCGAAATCAAAGAGAATTCTCGACGATAAACGAGTTTCTTTGATGCATCGCCAACGCTTACCACTAAAGGAACTGCTCTAATAGGCCATTAGTTTGAATTTTATCAATTAACATTTGTAAACCATGTCCAGTGAATCAACCCGACCATTACTCCGAGCCATTGGGTTCAAAAATCCGGGCGAAACGTCAAAAGGGCATCATTAAAATGTCGCGACGAATATCAAAGTGAAATCGAACGAATGAAAGAGCATCCCTATCTTTGAGGCGCCGATTGGATCTGAAGGTAGGACGGCATTTTAAAATTTCTATTCCAGGTGAGTTTGATTGGGAGATAGGTTATCTGAGATTTCTTTGAGCGTCGCATCGCGTTATACGGGGTGTCTTTGGAATATTAAAATCGCGGATTCTAATTCGGAATGGTTTAAAAAAAATGCTGAGGTAGATAATATGTAGATTGGCTGAAATTAGAAGGTAAGGAAGTGTATCAATTTTATAGTTATTTTGTAAATCATACATCAGCCATTAAGCAAAGCAACTAAGTTATTAAATTCGAATAGTTTGCTTGTAAAATTTCTTACGTGGTTAAATAATGATACACTTAACATGTCCAGCTAAGTTATTCAAGCAAATTTAGGACTCAAAATTTAACTCCACCGAGCCGAACTCTGTCATTTTAAAGCCCTCATAATAATAGGTAATCTCGAAAATCTGATAATGTTCCAAATAATGTAAAAACCAATCCCAAAATAAGTTCAGAGCCACTCCAAAAGTGTATTTCCGTCTAAATATTAGTATTTCGTAATAGAAAATCAGAAATTACAGCTGCTGTTTACGTACCAAATGGATAAGAGTCAAACAAACATTTCACCGCGTTTATACATTTTGCACGGCAACAAGAGACCCCTTGACAAATCTCGACACCCCCCCCCCCATTCCCCCCTCCTCCAATCTTGTACCCAGGAAATAATCCCCGAAGGGATTAATTCCCCCGTTAAATTATACTCAGGCTTTTTCTAAAGCAGATCGTGTAAGCAAATGTTGCGTAGCATTGGATTCGCCCGATGGGACGACGTTCCGATCCAAAGCTCACGTTGCTCGGCGAAGCTTTGTATCTAATTCTTGAAAGCTTTTTCATAATTAAGGCTTAATTCATTCATCTACATTGAGATATTGCTCTTGACTTGGTATACTGACCATTCAGTGCATGAAAAATGCCTTTGTGAATAAAGTACATTGGTATGTAACCTAATGTGTACTGTCTAAAGAAAAGATGTTTCACATTCCCAATGGCAAATGGCGACATAGTTATTTCCATAGACTGAGGAATAAAAATATAGTATACAAACACAGAGATCAAATAGGCAGCGCCTTTTATGACTAATAAAATAATATAATACAAGTATTCATAGAACGCTCAAAGCGAAATATGTTGCCTGAATATTCTGAAATCATTCGGAAAACTCATAGAAATGTAATAGTACCAACATAATATGGGTAATGAACAAAGGTATTCCCGGGAAAGATACCTACATTACGGTCGGCAGGATACTGGGAATCAGTGTCAAATTTGTAATATGGATTCTCAGTACCAAATTATGTAATAATTTTAGTCGGTCAACCACATGAAAGCATTAAGTTTTAATTATTATTGTACCAAATTATTCGCAAGAATCGAATAAATTGGAACTGGTGGTATTGGGTTACTTATATAGTTCGAACTGCCGCTGCTGCGTTAGGACCGAGAGGTCCCCAGTTCGAGTCCGGGGTCGGGCAAAATTTGCGTGAGTTTTTCTGTGAAGAAATAACTCAGCCCGGAGTTAGGAAGTTGGCGTTTGAACGCCCGTGCCTCGGAAAGCCGGTGGTCCTGCGCCCGATCTCTCATCGGTCATGTTGGATTGCCGTCTCACCGAATTATGAGAGTAATGAAATTGAGAGTGCACTTGTGTTTGCGCGTACACTTGTGCACTATAATATGTCCTGCGCACGTGGCTGATCTCAATTGAGATCGGCCGCTATGGCTGAAATCGGTCGGACGCCTTATTATTATAGTTCGTACACCAATAACTATCTACACAACTAAATAAATATGAAGTATCTGCATTATTAATATAACAACTTTTTACTAAATGGATATGAATCTACATCGGGTACTGATAACAAAAACACAATTTAATTTTTTTTTGTCTGTGTGTCTATTTGTTCCCGCAAATCTCCAAAATGGCCAGACCAATTTTGACGGGATTTTCATTAAAAAGTAGTTAATTTAAAAAAATATATGGTATAAAGTACAATGTATTAGAAAACTAAAACTGTCCGGGATATTTACCATGTTGTTTTGGACGATGTCGTCGGCTTCCCTAGTATAAAATATTATTCTTCCTTTCTTCAGTACTATTGGCAACTGGCTCGCCGGATCATTTGATAGTGCCCTTGTTTATTGTACCAGGAGCCGTGGATTCGATTTCCACCTGGGATAAATATTTGTGTGATGAACGTCGGTGTTTGTCCCGTGTTTTGGTGGAAGTTTATTTGTAAATTACACTGTTGTGTCTTAACCATAACACAAATATAAGCACTAGTGGTGGAATAAGAGCAATATTTTGTAATGTTTTGATATATTTATTTATAATAATTGTACACAAAAAAAACTTGCTGCTTCCGCTTGAAAAGAGCCTTATGCGTTATTCCATATACTTAATGTTAAAAAAGTACTAGAAGTTTTCAATAAATATTTCCTTCCCTTGAGAAAGCATTTTGAACTGTCGGAATTTGCTACATAAACAAAGTATCGGGTAATCCTTTTCCGATTACATCAGAGTTGCTTTTTTAAAAACTCTGAGGGTGAGGTTTCGACTGGGTTACACCAATCGTGGTCGCGGGCGAACTGAGTTTTGTAGTTTGGCTCCGCCCCTAATCCCAGTCCCGAACATCGGTCAATCCGAAAGCTACCTAATTGTGCGTTATATTCTTCATTTCTTTTTCAGGGACAACAACAGCCACAACAAGGAGGAGCGCGCGTGGCGCTGGTGGCACGACACCGGGCTGCGCGCGCTGAACCGGCGCAGGCGCGACGTGCGCGAGACCACTAAGTACATCGAGACTGCCCTGGTCATCGACAAGGCGATGTTCGACCGGCGCAACGGCAGCACGCGCTCCGAGGTGGTCCACGACGCGATACAGGTCGCCAACATCGCTGACCTGGTGAGTTGCCTTCCTAGTTTCATGTTATCCTGGTATTCGAGAATGATAATTGTCTATGTCTTCTTGACTAGCATTCACTGTAGATAGGTCACGTTTCAAAGGGTTCTACCGTTTCTGCATTCACCTTCACCGGTTCACTGTCCAAGAAGTATCGTTGACTTGGTGATTAGGACCTTCTTTAGCTGTTTTCTTTTCTCCATTGTATCTGGTCTTGGAGATACCCCGGTCATCGAAATGACGATATTCGACACCCTGGCTTAAATATGGTACGACACCGGACTGCGCGGCTGAACCGACTCAGGCTCACTAAGTACATTGAGATTTAGCTTCATGGTCTCCTGGTATCCAAGATGCTGGAATGGTGTGATTATCTACCTGCCTACCTGCCTAAATGTCTACCTGCTTATACCTATGTGTTTTTGACTTGCTCCCACTGTATCCGGCCACGCTTCAAAGATCACTGATCTGGTGCGAATCAGCTGAAAACATTTTTCTAGCTTCATAGTATCCTGGTATTCAGAGGCACTGGAAAGGTCTAACTGTCTATCTTTCCGCATCTAGGTATTTCTTACTTGCTTCCATTGCATTTAGTCATGCTTCAAAAGGTTCTATAGTTTCTGGATTTACTTTAACTGGTTCAATGTCCAACAAGTATCTCTGTCTTGGTGAGTAGAACAATCCACAACTGCTTTACTGGCTTGTCTTCATTGTATCTGATCATCGACACGTCCCTGGTCTATTGATAAGTAGATCCTTCTTTAGCTGTTTTTTTTCCATGGTATCTGACCATCGAGCCATCTATACCTGGAATGCAATATGCATTTATGTGAAAAATGCCAGCCTCGGTATTTATGCCGCATTCTGCTTCATATGAAGTTTCATTGAAATTCCTTAGCCACTAGCTTCAAGCAATTTCACCTTGCGGGTAAATTTTCCGGCAAATATTGGGAATCCAGTATATTACTTTCTATACATTTATTAACTCTATTTCATCCTATCGTGAAATAACGTTATACTGTTTTTTCCCTAAATAACCTATCACGTTTTAATATCTTCCAGAATTAAAACTCCCCTATAGTTCATAGTACCATCGATAACGGAATACAGAATACTAACCCTTTGTCTGGAGAGATCGCTGCAATGCATAATGAAGGCACTCGGGGCCTCGTACAATTGAAACCACTCGACGGCTCCGTGAAACAGATTTACGTACAGCACGCGTTCACTTTGTTAAGCAAACAGAATTGGCAGCAAGCAACAGTACAGCCACTAACACTTCAAACGTATAAATTGTAAATAAAAGCTCGCAGCGTACGGGACAAAATGCACACAATGATTATGCGATAAAATTGCGAGCGCCCTCGTGTCGCGAGCGGTATTGTCGTCATAAACATTTACTCTAGATGCGCCGTTATAGTCGAGGCTTAGCAGGCCGCAAACGGGCGCAGGCATTCCTACCACTCCCGGACGATCTTACCGCCCCGATATAAAGGTCATAATTGAACGCGGATATGGCTCGCCGGCGGGCTGACCGCTTCGGCATGAGACGATAAAAAGTGGGGATTACACAGGGCCCAGCTGTAATAACACTAGGGTTGACACTTTGAGGTTGCGCCCGAAACGGGATCAACGGACCTGACGCCATCCGCTGCGGTGGACGCCGATGTCTGCAATTCCCTTCGTCCCCTAAACACACAATGGGTATTGTAACATTTTATTAATATCTGGCGCGATGTTTTGCACTGCTAGAAGTGTTTTGTTTTTGCGTCTCGCTAATTTAGGAGCGTTTAAGTTTTGGCAGCGCACCAAAAAGTTCTCGTTAAAATAGTAACTTTGTTCCGACTCAGGAACTATTGTTGTTTGTGCCGTTACGTACATCTGTTTCGTTTGTTACATTCTTTGCTTACGAAAGCAATTTCAAAAACGAATGGTCAAGCAACGTTTCAAATTATGCAAAGTATTTTTAGTTCACACAATTTAGTCAAAATGCTGTAAACCTTTGGGTTTAATTTGGGAAAATTCCGACGGAGGAATTGCTTTTGCAAATTGTGTTTAAATGAATACTTAATGGCAATAAAATCCCATGTGTCCCTGAGTTACAATTTGACTCAGATGATATTACACACACGGAAATTCAATTGATATGGTTGGTGGAAATAAAATTTACCATCAAGCTTATCATTTGCAATTAAGTGTAAAATTAAATACATTTCAGTTCCATTTACAGTCAATGAAATCATTTTTGTTGATTTCCACATTCGTTTTCCAATTTTACGTACCGTACATATTTCGTTGTCTGCAAAAACTTAACTCACTCTGCCTTTCGCCAAAACTATCCTCTGAACTGAATGAAATAAAATTTGGTACACAGTCGTAATACTGAGATGACTGAGATTGTTTTACGTGGGATTTATTTACCGACTTCCCAATAGTGATGAATGTATGACGCGATAATCTTCATACTAAGCCCCTGGGGAAACGCCTGTGGTGTAAACTGACCAACACTACGACCAGAGAGTCAGTAGTTTGTCTGTGTGTGAAAGCATTACAATTGACAATGTTGTAATCTAAGTGTATGTCTAACCAACCTGCTAATTCGGCTTATTCACATTGCTGACATATTATATCTGCCGATTTAGTGAGTTCGCATCAATTTTTTTTAAACATGTCCTCCTGTGACAGCCCTTGATTTATTAATGCTCAGCCCAAGCGAAGCATCTATTGTGTACACGGCCGCGTATAACATAGTTTTTCATACATCTCCCGGAATTTATGGCGGGATTTCACATGAGCCGCGCGAGTTATTCAAATAATATGAGAGTGAATGATGTCAGGGGACGGCGACAGACCAGAGGGGCACGTCAAATTTAATTGGGAATTTGTGCCCGTGATCCAGGCCTTCGACTCAATTTGGTGTTTTAACTTATTATGTTTTACGAATCCTTACTACCTCGTTGGGTTGAATTAAAAAAAAAATTTTTTAGTATTAATAGTTTTTATCGGATGTGGATGAAAAATAACATACTTCTTGAATGTGGATTTATTAAACAGAGCAAGGGCATAATTAATCCCTTTATCAATTGGCCATAATTTGTTCGATTAATAATTGGTCACTCGTTACCTTCAATAAATTCTTCATATCGCCATAGGATAGAACAGGTCGATTTTGGACGATATTTCTATGATTTGCTAACTCTACATGTGGTTTTGTAGTGTGCTAGTCATCAATGTACTTAGAATCCCAGATAAAACTAGGAGTACACCCTCGGATATGTATCGACAGTCTCTGGACAGAGGCCAAGTTTCTCATCCAATGAGATGCCGCCATTTATTGCTCTTTTAATTCCGCAGCTCATGCGATTTCGAACTCTAAATGCAGCCGCATTAAGGCTAATGTTCAGTGAGCGTAAAATTAATTCGAGATTTCGATCTAGCGTATCCTTTTCAAATCAAACTTCGCTCTATACGTCTAAGTCGCAAGTTTCAGACGAAGTTGGGACGTTGAAGGAACGAGCGGCAATCTCCTTGTTATCTGAACAAGTTGACTCTTAGTACTTCCAGTTTCCGTGCAGTTGATAAAACACCCTTCTGCAGTTTGTATTGATTGATACTTTCGGGATCGCTTGCAGACATATCGTTATACTGGTTTATCTAATTCTGTGGTTTTATAGCGAATTCGGATGTAGATAGACGTGCATGCTAGCACATTTTGTGCTACACGAGGTTCCGGAGGCAGGTCTAATAAAATCGTTAGCTCTTTTACATTTTCCTAACCAAATCTTGGTTAAGACAGTTCATCTATAAAAGCTCTGATTTTATTTGCCATAGGATTCAAATTATTAATTTTGTAAGTTTCATGGATTCGATGGGGTCATGAATGCGATTTAAGCTTACATTAGAGCTTTAAATAGCGCTAAAACAATAAATAAAAATATAAATTAATGTAACCCCTTAAAGTATTTCCGTGAATTTACAAGCAACACCTTACAAAATATAGCATTTGGTTAGCGAAAAAAAAATACGCAGATATTAGATAAGAGTACACAAAGGTGATACTTGATACTCAAGGTATTGATTACCATTTTAAGAAGTTATAGATCGATTTTATGAAGTGTAACGTCTCTAACCCCGCTCCTCTAATCAGATGATTTTTTTTTTGTCACACATCTTCTAACCTTTCACCCCTTCCGCAGTACTTCCGGACCCTCAACACGCGCGTGTCCCTGGTGTACATCGAGTCGTGGCAGAGTGCAGACCAGGCCGACATCGACCGGAAGCAGGACATCACCCGCGCCATCCTGAAGTTCAGTGACTACACGCTCCGGAAGCTCTTCAACATCGAGAAGGATACTACCCAGCTGCTCACGTGAGTAGACACCCTAATACCCTTTACCTTTTAAATAGTTTCCTCGACCACGTGAGTACTGAGTAATATCCTCATCATCATCAGCCCACTTTCGTCCACTGCTGGACATAGGCCTCACCAAATGCTCGCCACTTAGTACCACCCTAGTATGCCAAAGCTTTAAAAAATGATTCGTCGACCACGTGAGTATTTACCCTAATATGCCTTAAGCTTTAAAAAAAATAAGTCTCGTCGACCACGTGAGTCCCTCTTACCCTAATATGCTGTTAGATTTGAAAAAAGTTTTCATCACTCTTAAGCCACAGCACTTACATAAAAACGTGGGACTTTACACTACAAACCAAAAAATATCAAAAATAGATTTTAGCGAATTTTCCCTTAGTCACTGCATTTAAAAAATGTTCTTGCCACTACCAACTATCGTAGAATGTAAGAGAGAAGTAGATAAGATACGATATGATACACGTAATACCTACAGAATAAACTTTACACGAGATTGCAAACAACATCACAGATACTGATCTAAACTCGTGGATGCACGAGTATAGTGAATATCAGGAACAATAGTGGTATACACAAATAAATATAAATAAAACAAGACAAGGATCAAACACCGATGTTACTCATACGAATAAGAAGAAGTATAAAATCAATACATAGTATAAAACAAAGTCGCTTTCGCTGTATGTCCGTATGTATGCTTAAATCTTTAAAACTACGCAACGGATTTTGATGCGGTTTTTTTTAATAGATAGTATGATTCTTAAGGAAGGTTTGTATGTAAAATTTACCCGAAGCGAAGCGAGGGCGGGTCACTAGTATTTACTAAAAAACTAATTCTTCCGTTCGGCAGCTAAAATGTTCTAGCGCTGATTAATCTCATGTGAACTTGGACAAAGCTACTTAGCTCAGGCAATATTCGTAGGGCAATGTCGATTAGATCTGTATGTCCGTAGCAGTTTGATATCTCGGCGTTAAATTGCTAACTCAATTTGGGTGCAAGCCGTAGGTCCTAAACACAGGCTGTGCGGTCGGGCTGGTTACCGAATACACTGAAACAGCTTCTACGGTGGGAACATACATACATACATAAAATCACGCCTTTTTCCCAAAGGGGTAGGCAGAGATCTACTTTTCACCTCTGTGGGAAACGTGACGTGACTGGTTGTGGACCACGTCGACGCCATTTCTGCCTTGTGCATTGTTTTAACAAGGTCATTGCGTTCCCACGAGTAGCAAGGATATATGACGGGGTAAGGAAAAAGGGAGGAAGGATACTATCGCCTCGGATTTTTTGGACTGAGTCGATAGTAGCTCGAGGAGCCGGGGTCGCTTACCCGTATACCGTTCACTAACCACCGGACAGATAGTTGTGACTGGTATCCCCTGACTGCGGTGGGAACGACTAATGCTAACTGCTAAAAGCCTAAGGATAGGCAATACTGGTGCCGTAGACAAAGTAACAATATCAAAACGATAACGAAGTTCGAAAAGAATAAAATGTATGGGATTGACATAAGACGCCATAAATCACGTGGTCAATCTAATGTCTAAGCCCCCTGAGCAACCTTTTCTGACTGGCTCGGTGGAATAGAGGTTAGAGACCCAGAATCACTACCTACGGTTCCAAGAGACGGGTTCGATTCCCACCCGGGACAAATACTTGTGTGACGGTGTTTGTTCCGTGTTTGGGTGTGTTATTAAATATATTTAAGTGTATTTGTGTATCCACTGTTGATTCTGATAGCCGTAACATAAGTGCTTAAGCTGCTTACCACGGGATCAGATCAATGTATGTGATGTTGTGTAATATTTTTGTTTATTTTTCTAATTATTTGCGCAAACACTTCGCTATAGAAACAAAATGTCACGGGAACTTGTCACTCTGTAAAGAGCTCTTCCTTCTTGTATCATTATTGACCGTCAGTCAAGGCTTATGCAAACTTCAATCAGCATGGTAGAGCAGATTTTAATATTTTATACCAACATACATGATATGACAATAAATGTAACTAAATTTAATTATACAAATAACCATTTTGAACACACGTTTCATAAGCGATTCCCGGTACCTACCTAATTACAGAACAGCAATTAATATTCAAACTACATTATTTACGCAATTTAACTGGGATACGTGTATGAATAGCTGTAATTATTGAAGTGAAATATAATATTGCGATCGCTACCAAAACTTCATCGGCTTAGCGAAACCACAGCGCCAAATATACATCGAAGTAGTTATTATTTCAACTATTCTCGTATGAGGATTAAGCTTGCCGTAGCTCAACTTTTGTACATTAAACTACGCCACCGCTTCTCAAATTTGCAAACAACCTCGGGATTGTTTCACGACGTGTTTAGGAAGTATTTCTTTATTTATGCGCATTTCAGAAATTGGTGCTTCATATTATACATGGTAGCGAAACATTTATTTGGAGAATGTAGTTAAAAATGTCTTTGTTGACCAAACATTTTAGTTCAGCAGAGCGTTGGTATTTTTTCTATTAATCTTTTTTTAAGACGTCAATGTTAAATATCGTAAGGTACCTTCATGAAAATTGAGGAATTAGTTCCAAAAGTACTTTGTTAGTAGGAAGGTACATGATAGACATTGGAACTTGCACATGTACCTACATAGGTTTTGTGCAGAAGAATACCGCAATAAAAAAAAACTAACTAGTATAAAGCATTCGCAAAAGATACTCGAGCGCTGATCTTTCATCCCCCCACCGGCTGTATTTAAAATTAGAATATTCACAGTGAAATTAATGAGATTAATGAGGATCCGCGAAATTCCCACTTCAAAGTGCTTGCCGGCCGAACGGTCTATGCTTTAATTAAGATATGACCGAATCGCCAGCAAGAAAAGATAAATATTTTTGCAGAGTCGTCGAGAAATCTGCTTACGTCACAGTGCGGGCGGAGGACCGCTACATAGACACTCGCTAAGCAGCAAAATTAATCCCAAAAGCGGAACCAGTCGTATTAATTCAGGCGATAAACGAATCTGCTTACCAGATGAAAGGCACTCTGGCGGCCGCGACACTAGCGCGCTCTGGCGGCCGCGAGTGCATTTTGCGCTTTAGCACTCAAATTTTAAGGCGCGTTTTCGCTTGGGCGTGGTTGAGCCGCGTGAAACAACTAGTGTTGCTAGTTTTCAAGTCTTTTTCCGTCGAATTCATTTGATAATCTGGAGTTTTGGAGCCATGCTGTTGTGTTTAGCTTTCCTGAAACGTTGGCGATTTGTTTATTAATATACACACACATACTGTTATACTCCAAAGAGGAATCTCGGCTAGCCTCTTGGGCACGATGCCTATGGACAGCGATCTGGCACATATTTTATTGATAACAATATCGTTTATCATCTATAATCATCAATCTATATACTGATCTATAGAAAACACCTTATGCCTACAAAATAACTCCTAAATCTGAAATTACCATGTCGCCACTAACTCAAAATACTTTCAGACAGACTCGAATGTTCAAATTTCGAGTTCCATCAAAACTGAACGAAGCTACAACATCGTCGTTTATCGCGCTAATTTCAACAAATTAGGAGCGAGATGCGATCGCGATAAAACCCGACAGATGGAGGAAATCCCGTCATAATTCAGCTCTCGACGGATCGCCGTGTTGATACCGGATGACGACCGACTGACGACGATGTATTTTATGTGGTGCCCCGGTTGTGTGTGAAGTAGGGTATTTGTGCGTCAAGTTTATTGCAGGCTCTTGCGTACAATAAACTTAATAAACAAGAATAGAATAGAATAGAAAATATTTATTGATCATAAAAACATACGAATCTAAAATCAAACATACACATAAAAAATATATTTATGATCAAAAGGTTCTGCCTCAGCCTGTGCCGTAGCAGCCGCAAGGACGCGACGGCGCTGATATTCTGGCAGAACCTTTGATGATGAACAAGAGTATGGCTTTGTAAGTTATAGATGTCGATAACCTGGTTCAATTGCCGTTCAAGTTTTAAGACGATCAACGAAAGTAATGTATAGAGGAAGTGTAAATGGAAATGTTGACTAGGGAAGGCCAAGAAAGACAACATAGTACCTATTCATGAATCATCATCAAAACTCAATATCAGTTATCACATGTTATCCACATAACAGATCAGTGCAAAAGCTACGCAACGAACGGAACGCATAGGGTTGCCATCTCTTAAACTGGCGTCGCCGGACAAACACGACCAAAACCCCGGACATAACGGTCCGTTGTCTAAAAAAAACGAGGCGTCTTTAAAAAAAAAGACCGAAGATACAATTTTTCCCCTAAATTCCGAAATCCGCTATCTAAAAAAAACGGAACCGTAAAAAAACAAAACCCGGACACTTTAAACACCCTTGCCCGGACGGCCCCCGGACGGCTAATCCGGGGAAACCCGGACGGATGGCAACCCTAGGAACGCACAAAATATCTTACAAAATAGCGGTAGCGATTACATTTTTAATACAAGACAACTGTCATCTCTAGTCTTTCCCGTGACCACGAGCGCTGTAAAGAGCTCGAAACGTCGGGTCTCTAAATAATATGTTTAAAATAACAAATCACGCGAGTTCAATCCGTTAGATTAGTTTTATATCAAACTAGCTTTCCGCCCGCGACTTCGTCCGCGTAGAGACCTTTAACGGGTAAAACATTACTTTTTTATAGCGCAGTCGGTTGAAAAGTAGCACATGTCCTTTCTCAGGCTCTGGACTATATCTGTACCAAATTTTATTTAAATCTATGCATGAAAGCGTAACAGACGGACAAACAGAGTTACTTTCGGATTTATAATATTAGTAAGGAAGTAAGGATATGTAAGTAGTATTCTCGCAAATAACAGACAATACTAAGTGCAAAAGCTTTTAATAAAAAGCCCTCTTCCTACTTTGTTCGAAGCATCTGCGCAGTAACACAATTACCTTCGCAACTCGATTTAAACATAACAGAAAGAGCACCGAAGCCTATAAATAACGACGTTTATTAAATATTTATTTATCATTTAGCGGTTTTCACGGCGCGGAATGTTCCGACACACCTCATTATATTGAACAAGTGAAAGGTAGGAAGTTAGATAAAATTGTCTGTATTTTCAGGGTCTAGCTAAAGGGTCGGGTTCTAATTTGATTGCCAAAGGTTAAATTAAAGGTTGATTTGTAGAAGGCGAGGCCGCCGGCGGAAAAACAGAAATTCAAGGTTAGGAATAAATCGATGGGACTGCTTTTAGGGAAGATTGAATTGAACATTTTCTATGTGAAGAGTTTTAGTTGTTTTTGTGATGGTTTAAAAAGTAAATTAGTGCGATGGCCGACCAGCTAGGGGTCGGGGATAGAATAAGATGTCTTCGCTTGCTTACTGGGAAAGTATAGGCTGAGTAAAAATAAAGTGCTGTGGTCTCTGGGAATAACTAATTACCAATTAATAAATATTAGTGAGTAAGTAGTATCAACAAAAGTCTTAAAGCGAAACCTTTTTAATTATTTTACGATTTCTAGACGAATCTAAACGCATTTGCATAAAACAGCCAATTATTCATCTTGTTTAACCATATGCACGTACGAGTTTATTTACAAATGTTCGAAAGGCAACGAAGAATCGATTGACATCGTAAAATGAGATACATCGAGATACAAACAATCGTATCGAATGCACCGGGATCGCATTTGTTGTCTCCGCTATCGCATAAGGTGGGGATCGGGGGTGCAGTTGTCAGACACAGGGTTATCCCTTTTGAGACAGTCGTAGTAGGGTACTGTAGGATATCTCCTAGGAACGAGAATCGAATAAAAACCTAAACCTATAGTAGATGCTTCTTATACCAATTCGATTCGAACCAAATGAATCAAATTAATTGACTGGCTCGGTGGAACAAATATTTGTGTGACGAACATCGGTGTTTGCTCCGTGTCTGGGTGTGTTTTTAAATATCTTTGAGTAAATTTTTGGTTCTGAAGTTTATATGTGTATACCTGTAACATACGTTCATAGATAAACTTATATTTAAGCAATTGGATCAGTATTTATAATGTTGTGAGATATTTGTTCACTCTGCATTGAAAAAACTACTGAAATGAGCTACATAGCGCTGAATCTGAGCAGTGTATGCGATATTTAGAAAGAAAGAAAGAAAGAAAATAGATTTATTCAGAGTATTAAGGTAGAAACAGTACAGAATAAAAACATACTAACAAAATATTAATAAAATATTTGACACATTACAATGAAAAAAATTAACTTAATTTTTTTTTTCAGTAGCTTTTTTGTCTGGCAACCCTATTTGTGTGAGTCGGCTTGTGCCCGTACCAGTAAGCAGGTGCACTGCGGGATGCCATTTACAACTTTGTCGCTGAATCCCGGGGACTACGTTAGTTTTTGGGGGAAATTGTTAAGCCTTCATCCGTGATAGTTTTGACAGGTCATGTGAAGAGTCTCGTTTTGGATAAGTTATATGGAAACGGTAGTATGCATGTAGGCGGTAAACTAATGCAACGGTATTATTCTATATTTTGAAAAACGGAAAAAAATATTTCTCCCCTGGTGATAGGGGATTTGAACACTCGTGTGCCAGGACCGTAGCACATGGCAGGAAGTGATCTCTGCCTACCCCTCTAGGAAAAAGACGTGATTTTACGTAAAAACAGCTAGTACAAGCGTTACACTTTTTTTTTAATTCGCTTGAATCTTTATGTTAAGTTAATGTTATCTTCAGTATTTGTATAAAATTCATAGCAAATTCATATGACCATGCATGCCGTTTAAGTATGTTTTAATCCAATCAAACGCATACAATTTAAGGGTCCTTTTATAAAATTTTTGGGGTAAAATATCTTGCATTGCTTCCGTATAATTTTATTCTCAAACTTACCTTCAAGTTACTTTTAATTAAATTTGATTGTCTTGTCACCCCACGGGCGTGATCAAGGACATTACGAGGCCCACAATTAATATCTCACAAGGGAAGTTATTAAAAATTACGCTTCCTATTTAATTTTCCATTATTAAGGGCAGGGACGTCATACGGCCATTACGACCCGGCGCATATGTGTTTAACGATTTTAATCTGTTTAAGGTAGAATAATAGGTCTATAAGTGCACCCATTATATATTTTACGGTGGTAGTAATTGGGGGGATTAACTAAAGACAGTTAACACTAGCTCCGGTCATGGTTAAACCGAGATAGCATTACTACGCAGTAAAACTGGCGATCATTGCGTTAACTCGGATTAAGTGCTTACAAAGTGCCGCGAAATGCTTGAGAAACTTGGTCTTCTTATTGAATGAGCGGTGATTTTATTGCCAATATTATGAAGATAGTAATAAACTGAATATCTACAACTTCTCCCCGCTGAGCGATCTTGGTGATCCAAGGTATTTTTCCCGGTAGAAGGCTCGTGATACTTGAAAAAAACCGCCTTCAAAAACCCGACTCACTAAAAATTACAAAATAATATAATACGAACATTAATCTGGGTATGAATTTGATATGTTGTTGAAGGCGGTGCCGTTTATATTTCATGCAGTTTTCCTCAAAAATTTAATTGGCACCGCCTTCAACAACATATCAAATTCATACCCAGATTAATGTTCGTATTATATTATTTTGTAATTTTTAGTGAGTCGGGTTTTTGAAGGCGGTTTTTTTTTTGTTTACAATTTTTTTTTCATCCTTTTTAGTGTTAAATTTTTTTTTACACCCTATTAGTTCAGCTCACCTATAATTCTGCTGATATTATAACTAGTAGTATCAATATGTACACAGATTTGAAAGAATTATCCCTTTACTCCCAACTATTAAGGAGTTGACCTTCCATCATCAGCTCAGCATCATAACATTATGATTGCCAGAAGCAAATGCCAATATAACTTCAGAAAATATGTAAAACGCGGTAAATGTGCCTATAAAATTTGAGGGTTGCCCTCGATTACTCCTGGATCCCAACATCAGATCCTAGACTGGTCAACCTAATAGTTTAGCTCACCTGTAATGCTACTGATATTATAACTAGTTAGTCTCAATATGTATACAGTATTGAAATAATTATTCTTTTACTCATAACTACTAAGGAGTTGACCTTCCATCATCAGCTCAGCATCATAAGATTATGATTGTCAGAAGCAAATGCCAATATGACTTCAGATAATATGCAAAACGCGGTACATGTCCCTATAAAATTTGAAGGTTGCCCTCGATTTCTCCAGGATCCCATCATCAGATCCGAGACTGGTGAAAATGGGACCACCTCGGAAGTGAACTCTATCCAACCAAAAAAAAATTTTTGAAATCCGTCTATAATTGACGGAAATATCGGTGAACATACATAAAAAAAAAAAAAAAAAAAAATATTATACATACAGACGAATTGAGAACCTCCTCCTTTTTTTGAAGTCGGTTAAAAATGACATTGACGGCTGTTTCTTATTTATCTGTGACTGACCGCTTTGGTAATAATTAACAAATACAGTTTAGGGGTGAGGGTCATGCGCTCCCACGCAAGTCCGGAGTCCTTAGAAATATTCTAACATCAGGCATTAGTAATAATAAACATAAATGAGAACAAAGTTTTTATTTATATAATTTCTGCTAGCATTCTCTTCTAGATTAACCTCAATAATAGTAGGTACTCTAAAAGTATCTTTTTCTCGTAATAGGAAATTATGGCTATTCTAGCGAATTATAGGAAAATACTTTTGCATTCCAAGAATTTGCATTACTGGGTAAAGCTTTCATTTACAAGTTTTTCGTTATTTGTCCCAATCTTCAATTTTATTTTAAAAAGGTTCGTCAGCTTTCTTGATTTGGAAGTGTAAATGAACCTGGCGAACTTTGCACGTTTTTTAAAATAAATCTTTGTTTTTCAAGCTTTCTGAGAGACTTTCTTAATATTTTTTTTCCATAAGAGCCTTCTACAGAGTATTAAAAAACATCATTAAAAAAATCAATCAAACCAAATCGGTCTAGCCGTTTACATGTTGCATGACAACGGAAAACGGGTTTCATTTTTATATACACCGTGAAATTTTAGTGGTTGTTTTCCCGCAGTAAAATGATTCTATCTTAGTAGTACAATAGATTTGTGCAGTTCTTTTTTGTTAAAATCAATAAATGCCGGTTTTACGAAAGGTTTAACCGAAACTCGAAAGCACGTTCTAACCACTTTATGACTTAGGGTGTCGAGCTTCTTCAGCTTTAAGTATCAATTTCATGCGGCAAGCAGTACCTGATTACGTCACATCTTATAAAAGAACGATAGCTTCTCTCGTTTTCGAGGTGGAAAATAATTATTTTGAAAATTTGAAAAAAAAAAATATTTTTTCGAGGTATTATTTGCATGATTCGATAGTATTACTAAAGGCAAATCGTTCTGCCACGGGAAAACAACCACTAAAATTTCACGGTGTATACAGATATGTAAGTCTCCACGAACAAACATGTTTAACCCTAAATTTCCTTCACAGCGGTCTGACATTCCCGGGGGGAGAGTCGGGCATATCGGTCCCGGACACAGTGTGCACGCCCAAGTCTGTGGGCATCTCCGTGGACACGAACACGTACGAGCCCCATCTCCTCGCTGGGACCATGGCGCATATGATCGGACACAATATTGGTATGGACACCTTGGAATTATACGACTTATTTGCAATTGTTGTTTAACATTGCGCTAAGCTGACTAACTAGATTGGCGCAGTCGCCTGAAACTAGTCTTGGCCTCCGATAAAAGTTCACAATGTATAAACATTATTTATTATTCATGTTGTCATGTAAAAAAAAATATTTTAATCGTGTCTTAGATTAAAATATTTTTTTTTTATAATTTACGATGTTGTTAATTTTTTTGAGCCAGAGTTTTATAACAGTATCTGTATTGCCCATTGAACAAAATAATTTACAATGTTCGTTACAATAAGATAAAAGAGGACAATTTCGCCGCTCTTAGCCCTATGAGCTATTGTTTGTAGATAAATGTGTACTCGTACTTACGTAACTTCATATGATAATATTTACAGTGGAAAGTATATGTTCATTTTGAGTTATTCGTGTTGGTATTTTTATTTGTTGTTTAAATTCTATTTTAAGATCCAATATAAACTAAGTTAAAATTACAATCGTTTGGTCTGGTCTCCCGAAGTTGATTTTGAGTTATTCGATTAGGCTACACGAATCATGCTTGCCAGCGAGCTTCTGTAACCTGATCCTCTTGCCAGGCATGGGCCACGACGATGGCCGCGAGCAGTGCTTCTGCCGGGACTGGCACGGCTGCATCATGGCGCAGTCCATCGTGGGCTCGGACAACGTGCAGCCATACAAGTTCTCCGACTGCTCCAAGAATGATTACATCAACGAGCTGCGCATCGGACAGGGGCTGTGTCTGCTCAATAAGCCTAATGAGGTAAGCTTCTTATGCCAGAATAAGTATCATCATCATCATCATCATCAGCCCATACCTATCCACTGCTGGACATAGGCCTCCCCAAATGCGCGCCACTTCTCTCTCTCCTCGGCCACTCGCATCCAGCTTCTACCAGCCGTCCGGCGCAGATCGTCACACCACCTGGCCTGCGGGCGTCCTACACTACGTCAGAGTATGCAAGATATATTATGATACTAGCTTTCCGCCCGCGACTCCGTCCACGTAGAGACGTTTAACGGGTAAAAAATTACTTCTTTAAAGCGTAGTCGGGTAAAAAGTAGCCTATGTCCTTTCTCAGGCTCTGGACTAATATCTGTACCATTTATTCAATTGGTTCAGTATTCCATGCGTGAAAGCGTAACAGACAGACAGACAGAGTTACTTTCACATTTATAATATTAGTATCTATAATATTAGCAAGGATAAGAATTTTGCCTTTTATACACTACCAAATGTAAATAATTGACATTTTCGAATTGTATTACGTTTAAACTATGCATTATGAGTCTACACATAACTATAATTAATAACTGGAAAAAATATACAGCTACTTACTGCCCGACATTTTACAAGTAATGGTCGGGAGCAGACTAGCGTTTAGTATACAGAGTGTACCAAGAATTGATAAGGAAATAAACTTCATACGGGTGAAATATCTTGTGTATCTCTATCGTGTGTCTATAGCATAAAATATCACGAATATTCAAATTGTTAAAAGCGGTAACAGTGTAATGAAACTCGGTGTTACGATTTAGGCATGACTACGAGTATGTGTATGTCTGTTCTCGCAACAAACACATATTATGCCCCGTGTGAAGTAAATAGAATTCATGAAACATTAACTTCCGCGTACCACATTTAGACGACAAACATCAAACATGTAAACAGAACCAAACAAATGCCTTCAAAAGTCACCTCCCAACTTATCACAGAAACCACGGAACAAGAGAAACAATGCATAATAACACTCGCGTGTACAAGGCAGCCCGCGGGACTCCGACTATAAACGAGACCGAATTCAAATTCACCAACTCCCAATTTACATAAGAATCCAACTTAAATTACTTTACAAAATCATCCGAGACCACATTTGTGCATTAGATTAACTTTCCACCTCGGAAAGTTTCCCCACTTTGGCTGAGTTGGTGAAGTTGGACCGCGTCACTGCCACTCGGTTTGCCGAGTCCATGCCACACTTCATTCCAATGCAAAACAGATTTTCACGTCGAAAATTAATCAGCGTAGAGCATTGTTTGTCGCTGGGCCCGCCAAGAAGGCCCACTCCTTTAATAAAAGTTATGGTAATAGGATCTGTCCGCGGCCAGAATTATCTCTTCGTTTGCGAATATATAATGTCAGGAGCGCGCAGGGACGGTTTATTGGAATAAATTTACATAGCGCCGAATGATAATGCAATGCTCCGTACTTCGATTGCCCACGTTTACATATTTATCGAGAGATGATTGTACGGGAGTGCTTTATTTCAGCGCTGTTCCCAGCGCCCAAGGTCGCTGAAAGCTCTTGTACGTGTCTCGGGATGTGGATTCGCGCTACACCTTGTAACCGTACAAATTTGCCACGCCTTCGAATAATTCCGATGCGCTCTTTTGAAGACTCGTTCGCCGTAACGCGCTGCTAACAGGACCACGATAACGGCGACTGCTGTTGTTATTTCAGAGAGGGATTCTATGGAAATATCGTTGAATATTTCATTCCCTAAATCAGGACGTTAAGTATGTAAAATCTTTTGTAACATTTTCTTGGAACTTTTATAAAAAGAAGCGTTTCGAAATTTGCTTACAAAAGTAATGGGAACGGAATGGAGGACTTTTCAATTCCTCGCTACAATTAAGTGTGGAATGAAGTTTCCAGCGAATCAAATGGGATGTTTCTTTAGTTCGTTGGTTGGTATTTCTTTTGACTTCTTAATTAAATGAAAATAAAGAACAAACTTTTACTTTGCAATGTAGAAAGCATTAATGTAATAAAAGATATTCATTGTGTATAATTCGTAATTCCAATTATATTAAAATCATGACTAAAATTATGTTTTAAGAATAGTCAGTCAATGAACCGAGCTATTTGGGCGGAACTTTATACTTTTTACATAATTAAATGCACAAACAAATACATGAGTCGAGGACCTCTCCACCTCTTACCATCAAGATCATTCTGAGAGTTCTTTTTATTTTAAAAAAACCTGTTACAGACCGGTTCCCCTCGGCATAGCTAAAACACCAGACGTCCCTTATGTCTTTTTTTTCGAATCTGACAGTGCTAGCTCATGACATCTACCAGTACAAAAGAGGTTGTGACACTTATCAACCTGTTCCCTCACAGCTGGTGATCCACCGTCACTGTGGCAACGGGCAGCTGGACGAGGGCGAGGAGTGTGACTGCGGCACGGTCGGGGACTGCCAGACCACCGAGCCGTGCTGCGACCCCATCACCTGCCGGCTGCTCAAGGAGGCCCAATGCGCTTCAGGGGAGTGCTGCGATAAGTGCCACGTGAGTTGATACCTTATTGCCACCTGGCTTAGGTTCATTTTCCAGTGGCTGCTTGTGATTATCAAGTCTGATTTTCCATTTTTTTTAAATTGACAACATAACATAACATAAATATCTGGGACATTTCAGCTTCTTTTGTCATCCGACCCCAAACTACATTGGGTGTCAGAGACTGCTATACATACATATACAGGGTGTCCCAAAAAGTAGTGTCAAGCGGAAGTCCTGAGATAGAACATCCCGTGGGGCATCCGAAACACCCCCATGTATGTTCCGCGATTTTTTATAGTTTTCGAGTTATGATGTTTTTTCTAAAATTTTGAGAATAACTGACCTAACCGACTAAAAATATTGTAGAGAAAAAATTATTTGACTTTTTTGAGTAATCCTTTTTGCAAATCAATTTTTATAAAATGTGCTTTAATGCCTAAAATATTTGTCTCCATAACTTAAATGGCTAATATCAAAATTATGGTACAAACTGAAAAGTTACGTTCTGTAAATAATGTCTTACAATTTCAACGTTAAATTTAAAATATTAGGAGGTAGCTGCATGGCTCCTAAGTAAGTTTAAAAACTGCGCCAGACTCTCAGCTTTCATAATCATTATTAAAAACTGGTACTTAATGGGCTACTTTCGCTGATATCGGACTTCAAAGACAGAGAGGTGGGAAAATCATAAAATTTGCCATTGGATTACGAAGTATTATTTTGACATTTTATTATTTCTAAAGTTAAAAAGATTGTTAACAATCAAAACTATACCAAAAATGCTAAGAAATAACCACTAGAAAGTTTAATTTGTGATACTTAATAAAATTAATTAAGTTTAAAAATGGGAACTTTATTGAAAAAAAAAGTGTTGGTTTTTGATTATTTATTGTAAAAAGTTTATAAGTAAAAGTTTATTAAAGTCCTTAAAGAAAGCAAAGTTCGTCAAGTTCGTCGTAACAAAGGTATTCGTATCGTATTGCATGTGAAAACAGTGTTAGCGCAATGAAACTTAAATTAAACAAAAAAAAGCATCCAAATGTTTTCATCTGAGTGCTGCTACATTAAATTTAGGTTTGTTAACAAACTGCCTAATTTTCGAAATAATAAAATGCCCAAATAGTACTTGTTCATCGAATGGCTAATTTTATGATTTTTCCACCTCTCTGTCTTTGTAGTCCGATTTCAGCAAAAGTAGCCCATTAAGTACCAGTTTTTATGAATGATTATGAAAGCTGAGAGTCTGGTGCAGTTTTTAAACTTGCTTAGGAGCCATGCAGCTACCTCCTAATATTTTAACTTTAACGTTGAAATTGTAAGACATTATTTACAGAACATAATTTTTCAGTTTGTACCATAATTTTGATAATTTTCATATAAGTTATGGAGACAAATATTTTAGGCATTAAAGCACAACTTATAAAAATTGATTCGCAAAAAGAATTACTCAAAAAAGTCAAATAATTTTTTCTCTACAATATTTTTAGTCGGTTAGGTCAGTTATTCTCAAAATTTTAGAAAAAACATCATAAATCGAAAACTATAAAAAATCGCGGAACATACATGGGGGTGTTTCGGATGCCCCACAAGGTGTTCTATCTCAGGCCTTCCGCTTGACACTACTTTTTGGGACACCCTGTATATTTATAAATACATACTTTAATACATATTAACACCCAGACACGGAATAAACACCGATGTTCATCACACAAATATTTGTCCCGAGTGGGAATCGAACCCTCTCTCGGAACCGCCAGTCTGGGTCACTGTTCCACGGAGCCAGTCGATGCCGAATGTTGGCAACAACAAAAAAATCAAAGATTTGTTATACTACAAGACAGCTGGCAACCAACAGCATCTAATCCAATCTTCGTCTTCCAGCTGAAACCTCGCGGCGTGGTCTGTCGAGAGGCAACCAACGAATGCGACCTTGAAGAGACCTGCACCGGACTCTCCGGCACGTGCCCACCCGACTCCCACCGGAAGAACGGCGAAGCCTGCGAAGCTGGCAAGGGCTACTGCTTCTCTGGGCAATGTCCTACCCTCAGCCTTCAGTGCGAGAGGATCTGGGGCACCGGCTCCTTGGGAGCTGACAAGGAATGCTTCGAACAGTTCAACTCTAAGGGCGCGGTGACTGGCCACTGCGGGAAGGATAGCAGCGGGCATTACATCAAATGCGAGGCTGAGTGAGTGGATTCAACTGTTTCTACATACATAAAACATATACATAAAATCACGCCTTTTTCCCAAAGGGGTAGGCAGAGATCACTTCCAGCGATCCACTTTTCACCTCTGTGGGAAACGTGACGTGACGGGTTGTGAACCGCGTCGCCGCCATTCTGCCTTGTGCATTGTTTTAACAAGGTCATTGCGTTCCCACAAGTAGCAAGGATATATGACGGCGGAAGGAAAATGGCAGGAAGGATACTATCGCCTCGGATGATTTGGACTGAGTCGATAGTAGCTCGAGGAGCCGGGGTCGCTTACCCGTATACTGTTCACCAACTGTTTCTTATCGGATTATTTATATTTTTGGAATCGGTGTTGAGTCTGTTCGTTTTTTTTTTAATTTGTCAATATTTACCAGTTGCACTACCAAAGATAATCGATCTTGACCGTCGATCTGTAATAATCGTTCTTAAAACATCGTACATATCGTGTAGCAGTTGATGAAGTATTTTATGTATGTCTGAAAATGAAATCTGAAATCCTTAAATCTCAATCTGAAATCCTTAAATTTATATAAAAATATACCAGAAATAAGGAAGTAAACAAAATAAATTAATCAAATTACTTTTCTGATCTTTTTCGGTAAGACATCTAATATTCATTAGTTTTTTAATTTTTATCAGATTTTAAGATTAATATTTTGATATTTGAATAATATGCTACCCCATTCCTTAAAGTTGGTTAGCGAACATTATTATTATCCTGAGAAAGAGGTGAAAATGGTGTGCCAGGATGGTAGCACATGGCAGGTAGGATCTCTGCCTACCCCTCTGCGAAAAAGACGTGATTCTATGTTTGTATGTGCGTCTTATTATCATCCAATAGGGAATATATTTTGCAAATAAATAAATAAATAAATAAATATGCGCACATTTTTTTTAATATCGAAAATAAATCATTCATATTGAAATAATATGACTACAATTTTATTTTTCAATTTACTTTAACGACAACCGAGATAATATACTTGTTTAAAGTTCCCGGGTGGACAGAGAGATCCGATATGTCAGGTGACGTCATGTAACACTACGGCCATACGCAATCCATACAAAACTCTGTTTTGTAAGAAAGAGATAGAAAATTAACTTTGATTCCTTATAAATCCTTTGTTTTTAAACCGATTTTCATTTCACATGTTATTATATTTTAAGTCTATTTTCATAAGGTGTTAAAAAATTTAAGATTGCAGATTTATGCATATTCTTTATTGTCTTTAAATTGGTGCCTATGCTCCTACAGGAACGTGCGATGTGGATCCCTCCAGTGCCAGCAGGGTAACAGGTATCCGGTGATGAGTGGCATGGATGACTACTACACTAGGACCGTCATCACGATTAAGGGCACCGAGTATGAGTGCAAGTGAGTCACACCTCAGTCAATACGTCTTACATTATGTTTCATCATCATCATCAGCCCATATACGTCCTTTCTGCTGGTGCACGGGCTAACCCTAAATTAGGGCGATAAGGCCTAAGTCAACCACACTGGTCAAGTGCGCCATAAAGCTAGTCAATCAATCGTAGTTTTCTTACAATAAAATCCTAACCATTAGAGACTTTTGCCCAGCAGTGCGATGATAGAAAAAGTTTATTATGGTATCTTACATATATTACATTTCACAAGCAAACAGTATTAAGACTTCAGATCCTTTATCATTGCACTTAAGAATGGTGACATGATAAAGGCTCTAGTACTGTTTTGTATATATGTTGTTAAAGAACAACCCTTAGTTCGAAGCACGTAGTTGACATAGCTGTCAAGAGATGTCGTTATCCTTTTTTAATTGCGGTATCAATATTTTTCTCTAAGTACCGGAGCCTCGGTTTCAACAAATGTGTCCACTAACTGGCCAGTGTTTTTAATTCTATTTGGGTCATACCCCAAACATTGGTCCTTCAAGAGCCGGATTATTTGTGCTTTAACATATGTTCTGTAGCGGTACCATGAGTTGGCTATCGAAAACTTACGTACGTTAAAAACCGAGTTGTTTTTTTTCATACGACTGATTTTAGTTCTTAGCGTTACCACCAGGGGCGCTGTACAAGTTTTTCATAGACATATTTACGTAGGCGATATCGAGTCCGTAACTTTTAAACTCATGGTAGCGCTACAGTAGCGTCACTGGACCAACCTCATTGGCTAACCTCATTCCAGGGCAACCACCGGCCTGCCGAAGCACAACGAGATCGGCCCCCTGGGGCTGGTGCGTGACGGGACTCCCTGCGGGGACAACCTGGTCTGCGTGAACCAAACCTGCACCTCCATCTTCCCGTACATCGACCACACCAAGTGTCCCACAGATCATAACAACGAGGAGTGCTCCGGGAAAGGGGTCAGTACCATACCTATATTTTTTACTAGCTTTCCTCCCGCGACTTCGTCCGCGTAGAGATGTTTAACGGATTAAACATTACTTCTTAATAGCGCAGTCGGTTAAAATGTAGCCTATGTCCTTTCTGAGGCTCTGGACGATATCTGTACAACATTATATTTAAATCGGTTCAGTACTCTATGCGTGAAAGCGTAACAGACATACAGACAGAGTTACTTTCGCATTTATAATATAAGTAAGGATAACCATTTTTTTTTTATTGAAATAACTACATAGTATAAAGCAAAGTCGCTTCCCGCTTCTAGCTGTCCCTATGTTTGCTTAAATCTTTAAAACTACACAACGGATTTTGATGCGGTTTTCAATAGATAGAAGGATTTAAGAGGATGTTTTTTTTATGAAATATACTATTACGGGTCACTAGTAAGTAATAAACTACTGATCGGCAGAAGGGGAAAGAAATTGGGAAGGAATTTGCCCTGCAGTGGGACACTAACAGGTTAGAAAAAAGAATAGTAGTAATACCTGTAAGTTAAGTGTAAAGGACCCATAAAAGAAAAGAGTGGGAAATAAATACAAGAGCTACCCTCACCCTTAATACAGCTATAGAATCAGTTGCACGTTGTTATGCAGTAACGTTTAATGCACCAACAAAGAGTTTGTGCAAGCTAATACCTAACTCCGGAATTACTTTACATCGCTGACTTTTTAATAGTTTGAGTGCTATGGCGCGCGAGTGTTATTCAATTTTTACTTCATAACTAACTCCGCGCCCCACTTACGTTTTATGAAATACTAGCTGTGCCGGCGACTTCGTCCGCGTTTTCTCCCGTTTTTTACACATTTTCCCTTGTCTCTTCTCTCCCATTGGCCAGAGTGTGATGTTAAGTAGCCTTAAGCCTTCCTCGATAAATGGTCTTTCCAACAGAAAGACCACCAAGAAAAGGTTTTTTTCAATTCGAACCTGGCCCCGTAGACAATGTAGAACAATATATGGGATTGTCCACGTGATTTATCGCGTCTAATGTAAATCCCATACATTTTATTCTTTTCGAACTTCGTTATCGTTTCGATATTGTTACTTTTTCTAAGCCGCCAGTAGTTCCTGAGATGAGCGCGTTCAAAAAAACAAACAAACTCTACTACTATATTAAGTATATTATATTAACTTGTAACAGTACGTCTATACTCGGAACTAGCTTTAACGGAAAATGTTTAAGCATTTCGCTCCAAATTCTTGTTTATTCCCAGCTAATAACTTCCCTTCTGCTGATTTTTGTTTGAGAAATATTAATACCGTTTAGCAAATTGAAGGAGGACGGTTGTTAAAGAAACTGGGTTTTTTGTTTCGTCTTTTTAGCCAGAGATATCTGGACAATCTTAAGACCTCGTAAAAACTTATTTTCCATGCTGGCTTGGAACAGAATTAGAATGGAGCAAATAGCATTTCTTGTATTTACTTGGAAGTGTGCTTGCGTAACCGACGAAAAGATTTTTCTACGGTTTTCATTGGTCACTTATCTTACATCTTACCCCGTTAAAGGATAATATGTATTCCGAAAAATTTCCAGTGATTTAATATAGAAAGATGTTCTAAGTTTTTATACACCGTGAGATTTTAGTGGTTGTTTTCCATTATCAGAATGATTGACCTTTAGTAGTAATCATGACAGTTATTTTAAGACAAAAAAAAATATTTTGTATCAATTTTTCGAAAAAAAATAATCAAGCGTAAGAAGCGATAATTCTTTTAAGATATGTGACATGTAATCTGGTACTGCTTGCAGCATGAAATTGATGAGTAATAAAGCGGTTCGAGCGTGATTTCGAGTTACGTTTATCTCTTTCGTAAAACCAGTATTTATTGAATCGAATAAAAAAAACAGAAATCTAAGTACAAATCTATTTTACTACTAAGGAAAAATCTAAGGAAAGCAACCACGAAAATTTCACGGTGTATATCCATTAAAATCTGGAAGAGATGTCAAAATATATTTATATCATCATGACTGACCGATAATCATACTTATATCGTAACGCATCTCTTGTAAACAAAAGCCTGTATCGCACATGCGGTTAGGTATCCTATTTACAGTGCCCGCGCAGATCGTCATTAATAGTCCAATAAGTGGCACGGCGCATGTTTATTTTTTCTCCACAACACCGGACCACTGCTCATTATTTACTCACCCTCTCATTTAATTCACACCCGACAACGATGCAACTCGGCCACCCCTACTGCACTCGCAATAAAGTTTAAAATGATGCATTGAATTCTGTACACAGGTGAATGTTAAATCAGGTAATATGTTGTTTCCCGTTAATTCCCCCACTGTTTGCCGTCTGGTAATATTATTCGCTGCGAACGTCATAAATGAGGAGTCCCATGTTGAATTTATTTATTTACAACAAACAAAAGTGGGTGTAATTGTGTTCCCGTGTGATAACGGTCGGCTGGGTGTACGGATTCAATTTGAAGACTTACGGATGCGTTCAGAGGTAAATTTGCGTAGGATGTGCAGTTTGAAACAGGTCGAATTAGGAAAGGGTGCGTGTGGTGTTTAAACGGATAAATCGACTTTGTAATTCAATGTTTTGGAACGTAATACAGGATACGTTTTTACGAGTATAAAAATATCAGCTTTATTTCTTTATTTTTTACGTACCAGCTGTTTTGAATTTGTACTTATTTTTGTTTTTTTATTAAGGTACCAAAACTAAACGCGAAAACTAATCATCATACTCCACACTTTGGACTTTGCTTCAAGATTTATCACTCAAAATTCAATGTAACCCACATTACTACAAAAGTTCCAGATTCCAGTTACTTACACTATACAAAATTGAACTAAGTGACTACATACTTCACCCGTAGCCTTGTTGTGTATCTCGTAACTCATAGTTCGGAGCGCTGTAGCCGCTGGCCTGTAGAACCGTAGTCGCTGGCTCGTAGTACCGTAGCCACTGGCTCGTAGCGCCAGCTAACAAGGCGCTCATGGCGCGTGCTGTTTTAATTCAATTAATTGGACGGCAGTGTTCCGATCGCTAATTATTACTCGCCCGCTGCGGCTACGCTGAGTCGAGGCATTGTTTCATGTGAGGAAGCGATTTCTATAATTAAAGTACAATTATATTCATATGTTCAGATGACCCGTGATTATGGCGCATATCGGTATCAACGTGATAACAGTTACCTTACATATCTATTATGTTCTGCAGCAATTTGTAAAAGTAGGGAATATATATTCTCCTGAAGTCATTTATCTCTTACTCTACATTCTTATCTATACAGTAATTTTTTGTGTTTCAGCCAATAACATTTGTTTCGTTATTTGAATACCTAAATCTTATTAAATATATCACATAGTTATATCTGCTGCATAAGGCATAAGTTACCTTACCAGCCCAGCATAATGATAATAGCTCAGTAGGATCTATTGGAGGAGCGGGGGATCTGTGGGAAGAGCGTCCGCTCTCGCCACAGCCCATGACTGGGGTGTCCACACGAACACCGTCCGTACTTTGGTAATTAGCATGACGGGGATTGTTCCCGCGCCGGCGGCACAATCACAGACACCCTCATACGTGGGGGCACTTAGACAACTTTTCGGCTGAAATGTTTTAGTTAGCCAATTGTGCTCGAGCTGAAATTATGCGCCTGTTCACACTTAGTGCATAGACTAAAAGTTTTGCTAGGTGCTAGTTTCCTAGTGCTAGTTTCCTGCAGCCAAACTAGTAGGTAGAGCCGCGTTGGCAGATATTTTTGTATGTAACAGGGCTTTGTTTTGAGGAGGAGCTAGGCGTTGAAACTAGTGTAATTACTCCTTCTGAGTCTCAACTTGTGAACTGGATAGTTTTGTTTCGCAACTGTAATTGCCATCTGTATTTTATTGTCATTGGCACGTTTATTGTCGTCTGTTCTAGCAGTGAATTCATATTATGAATGTGAATATTCGTTACCAAATTAACTCTACCATCGTTTATTCTGAGAATATTTTTGTAAACAGATTCACTTCAACTTTTTCGGTATTTACCAAACACACATTTATACACTGGCACTTTGAGTTGGTAGAGTTAGGAACCAACTTTTTAGTAAAAGATTTGTGAAACAAATGCCTTCACTAAATCAAAACAAATTAGCGCCACAGTGTATTCACTCCACTCTCCCGCCGTCGACTCACGGATCACGAACTTCCAAACTAGACTCATAAAAATGTAACAACTTAGAACAATAACCCGTCTTGCTGAACACGCGGCTGGCTCCGTTAAGCACTCCTCGGCTCACATTTGTTCAAAGTTGGCGAGTTACGACAAGCGAATGCACCGTGCATAGAACAGATGTAGATTGTACCGGATTAGACCGGATTTATGTGCTTTCCCGCTTAGGAAGTTCGGCGCGCAAGCTGTAACTTAGCCGAAACTTAGCCTAAACGCCCGGTTTAAATTTCTGAAGGCGCCTCGTCACGGATGCGAAGACATGTGTGACTAATTGCTCGTCAACTCGCGACGCGCGGCGCGAGCAAACTTTGTCATTATAATGTCTTCCTATAAGGACTTAACTATGTCATCCATCTGAATATATGTGATAGAGCTGAATATAATCTGATAGGTACTGAAATATGGATCAAATCTGTGGAGCAATAATGTCTAAAAAAGGCATTTTCGCCTCTATCTCCGAGTTAGGGAATTTTAGAAGCTCATTTTGATTCTTGGTTCTTCTAAAGGTCCTCAGATAGATGACTTTTATAAAAATAAATTTATTTATCTAGACTCATATGTTTTTGTGATTGACATGTTCCCCAAAAAATGGACTTCTTTTACTTATATGTTTTTCACCGCACAACAATTGACTACTGTCATTATTTTTATTGCATGTAATTTCTTTCGCCACATCTTGGCAAATTTCGCTGCCGCATTTATTTTCTACTAAGTTTAAGCCGGACCCCCTTCCTGATTTATGTTAACTCGGGTGGAGTGTTAAAAAAAATGAGGGCATCCACTTGTAACCCCCAAATGCGGAGGCCTCTGCGGATCACCGCGTGAGTGATTGCTGTCGGAGCCGCCAGTCCCGCGACGCCGCTCGATATGCAAAACGTTTCGGATCGGATGCATCGACGATTTTGTGCCGTTTCCCTCTCTTGCGGGCTTTTCGAATCATCTTCTGGGAATTCGTAGGAGTCTCGTCATTGAGTCGCTTGAGTGTTCTTAGATATCTTTTCTTAATTGTGCTTTTAAAGTATTTTTTTTTTAATATGGCTTAAGACCACATTTTTTGTTGCGATTCCGAAGTAAGGTGCTTTAGAACATGTATTAGGGATAACAATCAACTATAGTAAGTATACACAAATATACTTGAATATATAAATATCAGACTCAGACATGGAATTAAGAGACAGAGGGCACTATACAATCCGATACAAAATAATCCAGATCTGCAGGTTCGCTCTTGTCGGTGCAGAAATTTAGACTTTTCTCGGAACTGGACCTTCAACTGTTTGTACATGACTCTTTATGTTATAAGATTACATCTGTTTGTAACATGTAAGACACACGAATCTACAGTACTTGGGTGAGAATAGAAAGCACGAGTCATGGCGCATTGGACCTATAACTTTCTTGCGTCGAAGCACGAGTCATAACGCAGAGCTTCTTCGATGGGGTATTTTTTTTAATATAGTGGGTTAAAAACGTTTATATCAACTAAAATAACTGACTGCCTCGTTAGTCTATTGGTAGCAAGCGCTGCGTAAAGACAGATAGGTCCCCGGTTCGATTCCGGCAAATTTGTGTGAGTTTTTCTTTCGGAAAACACGTTAAGCCGGTGGTCCTGCGCCCGATCTCTCATCGGTCATATCGGATTGCCGTCTCACCGAACTACGAGTGTAAGTGAACAGAGAGTGCACTTGTGTTTGCGGGCATACTTGTACACTATGTCCTGCGCACTTGCCTGTACTTAATTGAGATCGGATGCCATAGACGAAATAGGTTGGACGCCTCATTTTAACGAATAAAATAACGCCTAGATTTTACCAATGTTCGTACACACATCGCATCCGTCGCATGCCGCAGGAGGCAGCGCAGACTAACCAGATTGCAGCGGGCCGGGAATCCGATTTGCGGGCCGCAGTACGCTGCCCTGCCCTTGCTACGTCTTGATCGCCAAAATGGATTACGCGATACGTCGCCGCAAAGACAGAATATTCTAGATGCAAATAAAACGATTTCTTAAATAGATTTCACAGCTGTTGTATGTATAATTAAATCGTTTTTTTTTAATAGTTTCATTAAATTGAGCCTTGAGATTTTATAAGATTTGTAATTCTTTTGTCCAACAGTCAAGAAAGGTTTCCTCAGGAACACTTAGAGGATATCCAATAATCGTAACGGAGGTTTTTAAACTGCAAATTTAATAAAATATCTCTTAAGTGTTAAAATACAATTAATATTCATCTGACTTTGTGTTAATAGCGAGATTAGCACCTAATCTTAACTAAACTCAAGAACGAATCCATACAAAACAAGCAATAATCTAAAATAATGAAACGCAGAGCAAAGCATTTGAACAACAAAAGTCGTTTGCACTCCAAAATGGCGGCCAAACTTCTGATGAAGACGCAAAACAAAAGAGCGTACACAAAATCGGTAACAATTATCAAAACAAAGCGTTCTCGAGCGGAAAAATCGCTGACACACCCATTACATTGCGCGATTTAATATCCGCCAATCTCATTCCAGCGTTCATAACAGCTCTACAGAATATGCAAAATTACAAAACGGCACCAATTAAACTTTGTTACCGAGCCCGCGATTCCATATTAGCGGGAGGTCCGGCCCTACTTGATTTCAATGCACATTAATTACACCCTCCAAAGGTTTTACGTAAAAGTAATTAATTATTGCGAGAAAGAAATGTGGGGCGAGTGTTAGAAGGCAATAGAGTGCTTTGGGGATGTCGGGGCTTTTTAATTCAATGCTCTTCCGTTGGGTTTGTCTGAGGTAGAGCTTTTTGGTACGGTTTCGTATAAGTGTCATCTTTTTAGGATTCTGGGCGGACGTCAATAGGAATAACGGATGCCTATTAAGTACTATTTACAAGGGAGTGAACTCATATTTGGACTGCTGGTGGTATTCAATTATTAAATATCACGCAACAAAACATACATTGTTTCGATTCCGAAATAAGTTGCGTAAGCATTTGTGTTACGGATACCATAAACAATAGTGATATGAAGAAATATACTTAAATATATTTAACAACACCAGACACATAACAAACCGATGTTCATCACACAAACATTTTCCCCGGGAGGTGAATGTGAATCGAACCCACGACTATTTGAACCGTAGCCAGGGTTACTAACCACTTAGTATTGTCTATTATTTGCGCGAACACTACACATTTGAAATAAATCCGCCCGTCTCGTAGTCTTTCCCGTTGCCACGAGCGCTGTAAAAAGGTTGAAAAGTCGGATCTCTAAATAATATGTTTAGAATAACAATACACGCGAGTTTAATCCGTAAAATTAATAAATAATAAATAAACATTTCACAACATCACATACATCGATCAGATCCCGTGATAAGTAGCTATGCACTTGTGTTACGGAAATCAGAAACGACAGTGGATATGTTACGGTAAAAGTGGATAGAGCGGTTATTATGTATAATTACCGGTAACTATGCATAATTACTAGTGTTCGTGGTAAAGGTGGTGAAAACTATCGAATTAATCACATTTACCGGTAATTATATAAAATTACCATACCCTTTGTGTAAATGTGGCAAATAACAAAATAAAACTGAATTGACTGGCTCGGTGAAACAATGGTTTTGTTAGTGACCCAGGCTGGCAATTCCAAGAGTCGTGGGTTCGATTCCCACTCGGGACAAATATTTGTGTGGTGAATATCGGTGTTTGTTCCGTGTCTAGGTGTGATTATGTAGTTAAGTATGTATTTATAAATAACTTTTCTGAAAACATTTTAACCGCATAAGATAGATAATTGAAATTTGGCATGCAGGTACCCTAATAGACTTAAAGCTTACTTGCGACGCGATATTGCAAAATTCGTAAGGGATCGGGAGTTACTGGGAAAAAACTATTGTATGTAAAATCCTGTAGTCCACGCGAACGAAGTCACGGGCACAGCTAGTTATAAAATAAACCAGTCAAGTATCTCGAAACCAAACTAAATGTTTGGTTTTTAAAAAAATATTATGTTATAAAAATAAAGTTAAATAAAATTTGCAAATTGGCTGGGAATTTTCTGTGGAACTCTTAAAATTCTTTCTCGTCAATATATTTATGAGATTTGAGATTTGTTATATTTGGAATTGCAGGTTTCCTCACGATGTTTTCCTTCACCGTTAAAGCGTCGAGCGGGAGTTTTATATAATTACCGGTAAATTTGAATAATTCACTACATTTACCATGTGCGTCGGGAATTATCTATATTTACCGGTGATTATAGATAATTACCGATTGTTCACATTGACCGTAACAGATACACAAATAAACTTAAATATATTTAATATCACACCCAGACACGGAACAAACACCGATGTTCGTCACACAAGTGTCCCGAGTGGGAATCGAACCCACGACTCTTGGAACCGTAGGTTCACTACCTACCTGGGTCACTAACCACTGTTCCACCGAGCCAGCCAGTGATTAGAAATAAAATTAGTTTTATTTCTAATCACTAACCACTGTTCCACGAATCCAATCAAATGTTGTTATTGAACCCTGAATATCTATCTCTAATTAATGTTATTTTCCACCTTGAACCGTCTAATTTCCTGGTCTGTTACCTATGATTAATGTTGTTACTCAAACTTCATCCCTCTCGCTTCCAGGTGTGTTCAAATCTTAACAAGTGCGTGTGCAACCGCGGTTGGACAGGGCCGGACTGCTCCCACCATGACGCGCTACCGCCACCGCCCACCCTGGCCACCGAGAACGCCACCAAGGCAGCCTACAACATGACCAAGAAGGAAACACCGTATGGTGAGTCAATGCCAGTACAGGACCGGAGAGAGGGCTAGCAGTTGGATTGATTCATAAGGAAACCTCGAACAAATATACTGATCGTTTGCAAAAAAATATTTCGTGTTCCAGTCGATTTAACATTTTTACGCTTTTCCACACAAGAATTAGTACAAAATTGTACAACCATTCCAACAAAGAAAGAGATTTGTAGCAAGATATACGTACGTACAAGTACTTCAACAAAAAGTTGTCCTCATTTCTGATTAAAAGTACTTATTCCTATACTAATGATTTAGAAAATCGTAAACTACGTAAATTAACTTTTATGTCCACTGAAAAAAAAAGTAAGTTACAATGACTACTCTACAGATACACTAAAAGAGGTTCAACTAAATGGCTCTACAATTTCAATCAAATGTATTCCTTAGTTTTATTGTTTCGAACTACAAAAGTGATCCTTACACGATAAAAAAAACATGAAGGAACAGTTATGGAAGTATAGACTGAGAATTTTAAAAAAATGTGTGCGTGTACTTAAGAACACACGTAAGAAGTGAAACTAAGATGGCTCGTAACGGAAAAATGTGACGCGTAACCGAAAAATGTGACGGTAATTTTTTTTCCAACGTCGATAAAGAAGTTTCACTTCAAAATCTTCGTTCATTCGTTCAAAGGTTTTCACGATGACTCAATCTGGTTGCTTGCGAGATTTTAATTATCATATACCTACTGTCAAACAAAATACAACATTAGTTAGATGATAATCAACATAGTAAATGATTCTATAAATCAAAGCTCTTTACACCTAAATTGTTTGAGCTTTGGGGTGCTTTTATAGTACCTATTATTACATTCCTTGTCTAAATTGCATAGACAAATTTAAAACTAGTAAATATTAATAAAGTCCGAATAACTTTTTTATGACAAAATTTGTCCAAAACACATTGATAATTGGATTTTTACAAAAATGTTTCCAAAAAACAATAAACATCCTATTAAAAAATTATAAATATCTTATTCCAACAAAACTAATACAATTTATGATTTCAGGTTTATAACTGTCTCATGTTCCCCCATTAACTTATTAACATATAAACATTTGGCCAATCTAATCCGAGCACTGCTTTCCAAATTTCAAAAAACGTAGTATCATCCCATTCTGCGTTTTTCATCCAGATACTAGCTTACATTAGTCACTGTCTGCACAGCTACTGTGATTAATATTCCAGGACTTTGCATCGGGACCTGCAAATACATTAGCGATTCCCAAAAACAATGGGTAAGATTGCTTCATAGCGGGGCGAGATGGTTTTAAGGTGGGGCGAAATGGTTTCAACTTTCAAGGCGGTTTATATCGGGCAGTGGTTAAATCGTAGTAGTAAAACGTCTTTAGACAAATAGAAAATCGCCTGTCGTATTACGGTAAATATCTACGAAAATCCCCAATCTCAAACACTAACCTCTAAGTCAATTAGTAGGCGACATAAAGACCAGTTAGGTCTTTATCGGGATATGCCCGCTTTACGGCAAAGATATCGAAACACAAAAGACAATAGCGGCTCCCAAACACAATAGTGTTCATACACGGGGTCTTCATAAAATAACGGTCGATTCGAAGATCGGGCTAAAATGGTCTTAACGCCGGTCGAATGGTATTAGGATCGGGGCGTAATGGTTTTAGGGCAGGGTCGGCAAAGACGGTATCAAGTTTGAAGTAAGTCTCTTTTGAGGCTCCCCGCGTGTTGTTTGACGGTAAAGCAAAGCACTGCTCGGTGCAGAGCGGCCAGGCCCAGGCGCGAGCGGCGCCGGCGACTAACACGCGAGACCCTTTTGCAGGTGAGCACGTGGGCAACAAGATGAGCACAATGAACATGGTGTTATTGTTGCTCGGGGTCGTTCTCTCCGTGTTCGTGGGTTTCGCCTGGATGGCGTACTGCTTCAGGTACCAACCAGTATCTCGGTGTTGTTGCACTGTTCTGTCGCCTGTCTGTGTCGTCCCGTGCGCCGGCGCCGGCCGCGCGGCTCTCGGGCGCCGGGTCAGCGCACGCGGCCCGGCGCCCGACTCCTCGGCCGCACCCACTCACTCCCTTCTCTTTGGGCGCAGCGAACTACCACGGCTCGAACACGGTGTTCCTCGTGGCGGTCCTCATGTCTGTGGTAGGGGGGGTATTCATAGTATTTGCCCTGAGCGCTCTCTGCTACAGGTCAGTCGTAGTACACAAAAACTTCTCCCTGTGCCTAAGGTTAGTGAGCAGAAAACAGACCAAAGGTAGTCTTTAAGAAGAAATTTAAATCGTCACCTTCGTATACTTGTATGTTTATTTAGACGTTAGCGTTGGTGTTTCTGTTCGTTTTTACGTCGGCGATTGGTTTTTGTTTGTAACATTTTTTACTGTCGTACGTTGTGGTCGTAGAGCTAGTTGGCGGGTGGCGCGCCGGCGGTGGGCGCGCTCAACTGCATTTGATCTGTGGTTCTGTGTCCGCCCGGCGGCCGGCCCGCCAGCGCGCGCGCCGCCGACCGGCCGCCGAGCTGCATGCCGACAAGGCTTTCCTCGTTGTACTCGAGCGACACCGACTCAAACCCTTAAGATTCTGGGCTCTTGGATGTATGCATTGGCTTATGTGAACTGTGACTCGTTTTCGTTTCCTTTCTTGGTCGGGGGCCGCGCCGCCGGGCGCCCAGACGCCACCCGGCGGCGCGTTCGCGTCTATATCTTCCGATACCGTAACCACTCAGTGTAACCGTTGAATGCCTTGCAGAGTTCAGTGCCGCCTCCATAGCGGCTCTGTGAGTTGTTTGTACCGAGGTATGTACTTACGGTAAAGTAAACCGAGCTATGATTGGAGAAGATATAGAACGCTCGACTCGAATGTCACCACTCACTATCACTGACACTAAATTCTCTTAACTTTTGCACGAGAAGCGAATGTGCGATGCACGGATTCTTCTTTCAAGCAGCTGTCTATCTAGTTAGCAACGCCTAATGTTACTTATAAGTCAACGGGGTCTATTCAGTAAATAGAATCGAATTCGATCGAAAGACACTTTTTTGTTTCACTTTTTCATCGAGAAGAGCAAAATTCCAAATTCATATTTTTTTTTGTTTCCGCAGTCTCAGACATTATAATAAAAACATCTTGACGGCTAAGTAACACATACCTATTGCCTGATTCCAAGTTTACTGGAAAGACCCAAACTATCAATAAGCTAAGATCAATCTCTCAATTAAATTTCCACATTAACATCAATTCCCATGAGGAATGAAACGAAAAGTTTAAATTTGTCCAAATCTAAAATTGTTTCGATTTACAAAAATTTATTGAAATATCCAAAAGCACCAGTCTTGCAGAAAAAAATATATTTACAGGAGGAATGAAAGGTGACGGTATATTATATTACCTATTAGAAACGAAAAGAGTCGTGGGACTTTAGTACTACATTGATGAATTCACGCTATTAATTTACGAGATTTTGATTTATTATTATAACTGAAATAAACCTATTACGTCTAAACTAAGGAGAAACATTTCATCTCCTGTTGAAATCGTTAAATTAATACATACAGTCAATGTTAGCTTTTGAATCCAATTAGACTAGCTTTCATTGTTACAGATTTAGTATCAAACTCATCAAGTAGACATATCGTTAACAGGAGACGAAATGATTCCCTTAAGGGGCTCGCTCATAAGCGACAATCGCTGGGCTAATAATATATAGCCAGCGAAACTTTCCTGATGTAAAAAGTCGCTTTTATAAAAAAAAAAAGTAATGTCTTTGCTTACTTCACAATTGTATGAATTAAAAAAAAATTAAAAAGCTATACATACTTACCTACTTGGGCGAGCTCCAAAAACCGGCCCGCGCAGCTTTCGTTTCTCCATTCGAAAAAAAACAGTTCAAACATTCAAATTCAGTAATTGCAAAAGGTGTTCTCGAATGCTTTACTAAAGTCCAAACGACCCGTGTTGTAAACGTAATCAATTGATCTGAGTGTGCGTTCCTACGCCACGCCTGCACCAGGAAAAAGAGTACGCTGCCGAAGTACGATCCTCCGTACGTGAAGAAGCCAATAGCGAAGTCTTTCGCGGCGGGGTCGACGACCTCGAACAACTCGCAAGAGGACATCTCTCTGGACGGCGGGAAGATGCACTCCTTCAACAACACTTTCAGGTATGACGTAACACTGGCGACTTTCCCAAATTGTTTTGTTTTTAATTCGTCCTAAGACACTAACGTCCCAATGTGCCAAGTCGTAGGCTTAGATAAATGGATTGAGCACTTAGGGGTGAGAGCAGCTCCCCCGCAATACAGTGATGATGACAAGGCTACTTCAAACCATTATCGTAGTTAGTTAGGCAAAATAATGACCTCTCGCTAAAAAGAGATAAAATTGATCAAGTGGCCAATGCAAATATTAGCCACAAGCTCGTTATCTTACTCTTATACATTTCTTTATAGTTATTTTATAGTTGCATAGGGAATGCTCGCTCCATTCTCTAAACCTAAGAGTGGGACGAATATGTTTTAAGTCGAATCAATGACAGACTTTCCTATGACGTGTCAGGCAGTCCAATTCTAAAGCATATTCATTAATGAAATTTATTACCTTGCATGGTTTATGATACGCATTTTATGGGCCCCAAGATGAGTGCATAATCAGAGCATTATATTTAAAACAAATAAACTAGTAAGGGGGTTGCTATATTTAACCGATCATTTCATACTTAATAATATTTTTGAATTTGACGTTCGCTATTAATAAATTAATTAATAAGATTATCATAGCATTTTACGCGTCATTGGATAAAGAAGAAAACACAGGATAACTGCACTACTGTCGGATTTTCACGGCGATTGCTGCAGCCGTTTGCTACTTCATCCAATGTTGCGTACAATTTAGTTATAACAAACTTCTTTTACCATAGAAGTTAAGTTTACTACACATAGCCTAACAGGAGCCTAAACAAATGACTGCTGGCACGTCTCTAAGACCTCTAAATAAACGTTTATTTCCTTTCTTTATCGGATCTGGTGTTGAACAGAAACTTGTTAAGGTACGTCGACCGCTTAGCGTCGCGGGCGCTTCACCGCTGCCGAATTTTACTCACGACCGCTTTCCACAAGGCTTTAAAGCGCTGTATTCGCTACACAGCGGCAGTATAGCTGCGTACATTGTGTGTACCTAGTGTGACCAATCACATTCACACGCGATACCATACCTAATAAGGATTTATACACGCTTATTTTCTTTATCATAGTAATGTCACAGAATAAATAGGCGCTGGGCGAATTAAAACTTACAACGTTCCAGACATCGTACATACGCATAAACCTTGAGGTATTTTGTCATTAACAACCTTTTCACCAGCTCTTTACTCACCTCTTTTTGACGTTCAAATTCGGAGGACACTGTCAACCGTTAAGGTCAAAAAGAGACAGCATCCACATACCGAATCTGAATCCGTTTCCAAAACGTTATTAAAAGAATTGATGTGAGTGAGATCCCTATACAGTTAAAGCTTGAAACAAAGAAGCCTAAAGCATATGATGTGTGTGCACATAATTATGTTTCGTACGTTGTGACGAGTGAGCTTACTGTTGTGCCTATTTATCCTTTGACATTGTAGTCACCGTTTTGTAATGAGTGACCGTGTTTAAAAACCGAGTTCAATTTTGCACATTTTTAGACAGACAACGCATCAGACTACCGACAATTTTTAAACAGTTTTTTTTACCCTATTAATGAAATCGCCTACCAGATTTGACTCTCATTTGGAATTATCAAGATATATTGATTTGTAAGTGATTAACAGCCAGATTTACGGATAAAAGGTTGCATTTTTTCTTTATTTCAGAGATGTTCGAAATGGCTTTCACAAAATTTCGCTTCAGTATTCAGGCATATATTATTATAGTATAGTATATTGATTAATAATTTTTATAAAGATATTCTTTATCTAACTACATATTCATAAAAATTGGATAGTCTGGCGCGTTGCTGTCAGTTATTAGGTAAACATTGTGTGAGTAGATACCAGCACATGATGGTTAGGTTTGATTAATAGCTTCAGTAGCCTTACTTATCACCTCACTTAGAAAAAAAATGTGTTTAACTTGAATATTAATTGATTTATTTCACTTTTAAGCCGCGGGGATTCGCAGCGAGTCATATTCAGACATGGGAATCACATGTCTGGAAGCGGAAATACAAGTCGATATCCGTAAGTATGAAGCAATCATTTATTTATTTAAGATAAACATAAGGCGTCTGACCGGTTTTGGCCATGGCGGCCGATCTCAATTGACATCAAAACGCGCCGCCAACCCAACTAAGTACGCAGGAAATATTATAGTACACAAGTGCCCCCTCTTTTTCCTTACTCTCATAGGTCGGTGAGACGGCAATCCGACGTGACTAATGAGAGTTTGGGGGCAGGACCACCGGCTTAACGTACTTTCCGAGACACGGGCTTTAAACCGCCAACTCCCTAACTCCAGGCTGAGTAATTTCTTTACAGAAAAACTCACACAAAATTTTGTCAAACCCCGGACTTGAACCGAGGAGCTCTATCAATAGACCAACGAGGCAGACAACTTATTTAGGACTCATTTAGGATATTTAATAATTGACATTAGAACAACATTATCAACGGCATCTTATTTTTCGCCTCCAAAAAAAAAATATTATCAACGGATTATTTTTATTTTTCAGTGAACACAAACCGATGAAACGAGTCCATTCGGGCAGTGAAGATGAACCGACACATTCAGGTAAAAAAAATATATATTTCTTTGATGATCTCTTTCCAATCCTATCACGCCAGTTAACTAAAAAATCATAAGCGATTTACATTAGGGACTATACATTATTACATACATAACATTAGGGACTATACATTATAATATACTATACATAACATAGGTACAATTCAGTATTATACAAATATTGTAATTTTAAAGAGCACTCATCCACCTTAGACGATGACCTAGTGCACACATGTGATCATAATCCGTTAATATTTATACAAACCTAAAATGGTATTTACGAATCTTCTTAACCTTTTAACCGCCAATGATTCCAGGTGAAGAAGACATAGCGTTCATAGACGTGGCTCCCAACTCGATGGCCAAACTGCCAGAGAAGGGGATCCTGAAGAAGCACGGATACGGTGCCGTCGACGGGAAGGACAAGTGGGGGGACGACTCCCAATCCGAGCAGCTGGAAGCTGGCTCCCAGTCAGACGGACAGGAGCCCACTGGCGCTGTCGCTGACATGGAGTATAAGTTCAATAAAGTGAGTCCTTATAGTATCCAAGTATGAGTAAGTGGTAGCGAGTATTGTGTCTATCGACTGCATATTGGTTCTCACGGCCGTTTGACAAAAGGAGGAGTGAGGTTATCCTTGACGTCTGTAGTGGATGGAAGGCTATGGCTTTTCCCGCCGCACCGCCACGGCACTGTGGTGGCACTTTTCAGGAGCAGCTTGCCGGAAGTCCCAGTCTCATATATCACAGGAAAAGATTCTTTAATTTAAGCCAGACTTAGTTCAGAAACAAACTTCAGCTTTAGACTGAAAGTTTGTTTCATAAGATGTATTTTTGCAGAATTGAATTTTTTTTATTAAATTACACACTTTTATAGGACTAGCTCACCAAACTTTAACTGTCTAAAAATGTTCGTTTCGGCACACGTATAATTTTACTACACTACTAAGACTAATTTTACAAAACCCCCCACCCACCAAAGAGCAGGCATGTTAAATTCAGATGTAGTCGACAACCCTGTTCCAGGACCTGAACGGTTACCACGAGAACATAATAGTTGCTCTGAAGACGGCGGCGGCGCAGCGAGCAAGCGCCGGCGCTGCTGGCGGCTCGGGCGACCTGCGCGCGCTGCAGGAGTACGAGTACAAGCGCGAGCGCGCGCCCAGCGCCGAGAAGATACATGAGGCCGAGATGCGCAGGTAAAGGGTTAACCCTTAAACGGGCACAGCATGTAGGGTAACCAATTTTTCATTGGTTTTGGACCTTAAGTCAATACAATAAGGGTCAAATTGCGGTGACATATCAGGCCACCAGAACCAGAGTGGCCCAAACCACAATTTGTCATATTTTTAATTTACTACGGCAATGTCCCCTTTCAAACCCCTAATTTCGTAGCCACAATGACTCGAAGATAAAATCAGTAAATATACGTAGATAACAATAAAAAAAAATTGTGGCATTTTGATTCTTACTCAATATTAAAAGAGCATAGTGGCCCAAGTCACTTGGGCCACTATGGCATCGGCCGCCATTACGGCTCATATAACTTGGGCCACTCTGGCCTTTGAAATTTATGTGTAATCATTTAAGACAAGTATGAGCGGTTACACAAAAGGTGTTTATATACTGACTTCAAAAAAAGGAGGTTCTCAATTCGACCGTTTTTTTTTATTGTAATAAACAAGTTATCAATTAAATAAATATTTGGAATATCTAAACACACGTCATGTCATCCCACACTTAGTATACTACGGGCGCCAGAGACTAATAATCATAAATAGATATTTATGAAAACATATTTATACCCAGACACAGGGCAAACAAAAAAAATTAATAGATTGGTTATTCATATACGTAAACGTTCGGGAAGGTGTGGACGGTAAAGCAATATTTTAACATTAAAAACTCCTTGGCCTGGCCGCCTTACGGCCGGCCGACAGCCATATTCTTTATTTAAAAATGAAAATATTACCGATGTTCTTTTGTTGATTTTCTATTGTTTTAATCAATTAGAGATTGGGAAAAATACACACAGAAGAACCACTACATCTGCTAAATAAATATTATTTAATATTTTTGTTCCCTGCAAGTTATAACATTTGTTCAGGTAATTATCAAAAAATACATGTTATTAGTCAAATAATTTTTTTTATATAAATGAACAATATTTTAACAATTTTTGGTTCTTACTGATCTAGCAGAAACGACAATGAGTGATGCTGAGAATGAAGTTACTGAAAATATCGAAGCTGGCTTACGTGGTATGTTTAAAGTTTTAAAGTTCCTTAATAAGACAATGTTTGATTTTATATAGCGTATTATGCTAAAGAAAAACGTATTCATAGAAAGATCTTTTAAAAAAATTAAGTCACGTATGTATGATTGATTTTTATGTTAAATTTTTATCTGTATTTGCTTATTAATTTAGGTACATTTGTTTTGCAGATATATTTGGATTGAGTCTGGTTGAGCCCTATGAGGATTCGGGGTCTGAGTATGTCTCAGAACAACGTAGCAGAAGCTCATCAATAAGTTTACTCGCTATTCTTGGGGACTCGTCTGCTAACGAAAATGAAGAGGATGAGTCGTCTGTTTCTACAAACAATGATACAAGAAAGCGTATGCGCAAACAAAATGTATGGAAAAAGAATATGAGAAAAAATAAACGCGCTAGAGGTGAGGCATACGTAAATACTAAAGGAGTTCTCATTCCCGCTAAAGAAATAGATACAGGTCTTCAATGTACTTGTAATAAAAAATGCCATGAGAAAATTTTATATGACAAACAAAAAAATCTCTTTTCAAAGTTTTATGCTCTTGAAAATTTCGACTTGCAAAGTGCGTATCTCTATTCCCTTATACAAGTCGTGACAAAAGCAAGGTGTTATATAAGCATTAGAGATACCACAGTTCGGAATCGGGTAGCTGAGAACAACACATCGAAGCCCAAGATGTTTTCTCGATTTTATTACTTACCAGAGGCGAATGGAAAACATATTCGAGTGTGTAAGTCGTTTTTTAAGCAAGTTTTTAAAATATCGGACGGACGACTTACAAGGGTTCTGAAAAATAAACATCTCGGCGATCCCGCTCCCGTTGATAAAAGAGGCCGGCACATTCCTTGGAATAAAACTCCTGAAACTAAAGTAAACGAAGTAAAGGATTTTATTAATACTTTTCCGAAATATGATTCCCATTATACAAGACACAAAAGTAAAACAAGACAGTACTTACCCCCTCACTTAAATTTATCAATCATGTATTCTGAATACAAAAGTAAAATTGAAGGACCAGTATCAAAATACATATTTGAAAAAGTATTTAATGAAAATTTCAACCTCACCTTTCATGCTCCAGTAACTGATTCATGTAAGCGATGTGACAGTTTCGTGGTAAAAATTAACGCTTGTGATAACAATGAGCAGTCAAAAAAAAATGACCTAATCATCGCCAAAGACCTTCATTTGCAAAAAGCAGAGTCTGCAATGAATAATTTGAAGATTGACATGCATAATGCGAAACATGATAAAGATACTACCGTCATAATCTTTGATTTAATGAAGACCCTTCCAACACCTGTTATTTCCACAGGTATTTGCTATTACAAGCGTCAGTTGTGGACCTACTGTTTAGGCATTCACAATGCTGGTACAGACGAAATGTTCATGTATGTCTGGGATGAATCGACAGCATCCAGGGGACCTCAAGAAGTAGGGTCATGCCTCCTAAAATTTATTAGAGAACATGTTAATACAAAAAGGCTAATCATGTACTCAGACCAGTGTGGCGGGCAAAACCGAAACATAAAAGTTGCAGCGTTATGTATGCACATTGTTTCTAGCCCTCAATTTACAGTGGAAAATATAGACCACAAATTTACGGTCAGCGGGCATTCTTTTTCATCTTGCGACCGGGCTTTTGGTTTGGTAGAAAAACAAAAGAAGTATTTCCCAAACATATACGTCCCCGAAAATTATATCAATGTGATTCTAGCAGCAAGAAAAAATAAACCTTTCAAAATTATGGAAATGAAACGAGACGACTTCATATCAACCAAAGCCTTGGAAACTAATATAACCAACAGAAAGATCGGCGTAGATAGATGTAAAGTCGAATGGCTCAAAATACAGTGGATGTTGTACAAAAAAAGCCAGCCGTTCGAGATGTTTTTTAAATATTCAAACGAACCAGATGAGGTATTCAGTAGAGTAAATTTTAGTAAGAGGTCATCCCGAAACACTTCAAGCTTTGAACTTGAGATTTTATTTCCAGCGGGAAGAAAAATCAGCCCTGAAAAAAAAAAAGACCTGCTGTGCCTTTTGGATTATATTCCACCGATATATCACCATTTCTACCAACAACTAAAAGTCTCTTCTAGTGCGGGGAATGAACTAGATGGAGCAATAAGTGATTCTTCGACTGAATAACTGACTGTTTTTAACATCTTGCTTATTGTGCCTAAGAAAAGTTGAAGTAAAACTATATATTATTATTATTGTCTTTTATTTGCGCGAAAACACTAGACATTTGAATTAAAACTAAATTTCCTTATTAAACCCGACGTTTCGAACTCTTTACAGCGCTAGCAAGGGTCTTGCCCGTGACCGTGAGCGCTGTAAGGAGCTCGAAACGTCGGGTCTCTAAATAATATCTTTAGAATAGCAAAACACGCCAGTTGAATCCGTAAATATAGTTTAATTTAAATATATAATAAACCTAATTATCAGGTTCATACACATTGGCCCATTATGTATAGACTGTTTATAAAATATTTTATCCGTGCTAAATGCCAGAGTGGCCTATCTGCAAAAAAAACGTATAAATAAGTAAAATAATTATTATTTCAATAGTTCATCTAAGTTTTAAAAGTAACTCATTTCATATTTTACAACTTTTAAACAAAGTTTCTACCACTTTCTTTCAATAACATTTACTTAAAATTTCACCTTAACTATTTTCGCATATATCTCCATAATTGTATTTTGGGGTTGGGCCACTCTGGTTCTGGTGGCCTCATATAGTCGCCACCGTAAGTATATTTAGGCTTACGGCCAGGCCCGCCAGGAGCGGGCGTGCAGGGCGTGCACCGCACAAGGGCGCCATTGTCAAGGGGGCGGCAAAACTAGATTGAAAAAAAATTTTTTTTTTCAAATTTTGAAAATAATAATTTTTCAACTCGATAACGAGAGAAGCTATCGTTCTTTTATAAGATGTGATGTAATCAGGTACTGCATGAAATCGATGCTTAAAGCTAAATAAGGCTACGGTTCGAACGTGCTTTCGAGTTTTGGTTATAGGTACCTAACCTAAAACCGGCATTTATTGATTTCGATAAAAAAGAACTGCACAAATCTATTGTGCTACTAAGATAGAATAATTTTACTGCGGGAAACAACCACTAAAATTTCACGGTGTATATGTACAAATATCATCCTAAAAGAATAAAAAAATAAAGAAATTGACTTTTACGTTAAATTTGGGTAAAACATTTGTTTAATACAAGTATTTACATAACTTTTTTTATCAATTAAAAAGTCATTAAATAAATAAATTGCAGCAGATTACCCAAAGGGGTTCCCATAAGAAGAACGTGTTCTTCATGTAGAAAAGGTGTGACCTGGAATAGGTTACTGGGGTAACCACGATAAAAACCGTCCAAGTGCGAGCAAATAAAAAAAAGCTTTCGTAGAGAAAAGAATAAGAGCCCACCTTAAGTGATAGTTTTATGTTGTATAGCGACCCGCCCTCGCTTCGCTTCAGGTATATCTCTATCTCTATATAATATATTTCAAACCCGTAAGGGATTTTACATACAGTAGTTATTTCCCAATAACTCCCGTTCCCATGGGAATTTTGTAATATCGCGTTGGAAGTAAGCTTTACGTTCATTAGGGTACCTGCCATGCCAAAAAGGGCATGCCAAATCTAAATCGTCTATCTATATCGCGGTTTAGATTTTTTCATACAAAAGTTTTTTCGCTATTACTCCCGTTTCCGTAGGAATTTTACAATATCCTGTTGCAACTAAGCTTTTAATTTATTAAGGTACCTGCATGTCAAATTTCAAGCGTCTAACTTATGCGGTTAGTATTTTTCATACAAAAGGATTTTCCCGTTAATTCCCGTTCCCGTGGGAATTTCGGGAAATCCTATCCTAACGGATGTCTACGTCATAACATCTACCTGCATGCTAAATTTCATCTCGATCCGTCCAGTGGCTGAGACGACTTCGTCCGCGTAGAGATGTTTAACGGCTAAAACATTACTTCTTTATAGCGCAGTCGGTTAAAAAGTAGCCTATAACCGTTTCTAGGCTCTGGACTATATCTGTACCAAATTTCGTTTAAATCGGTTCAGTACTTTATGCGTGAAAGCGTAACAGACAGACAGACAGACAGACAGACAGACAGAGTTACTTTCGCATTTATAATATTAGTAAGGATTTAGTATGAGATGTTATAGAGGCAACTGAAATACATCATTCGTGAAAATTTTAACTGTCTAGCACAAATGCACGGGGGCCTGGAAGCATTTGAAAATACAACTTTTTCAACTTTGCATCACTATATCAATGAAATGGTGATTCTTAGGAACAAAGTGTAAAGACAATTTTTATAGATAATTAGGTAATAATGTCGCCTCCGCGAAAGTCTAAAAGTAGGGTGAAATAAAATGCGGCGGTTGTAAATAAAAAAATATAATTTATTGGCCGCTAACTCGTCGGAGGCACACGAATTTGTAAGGACGTGGGTACGGGCGTCTGCTTTTGCTCCTAATGGTTATATAGGTACTCCCCTGCAGGTCCAGCGGTAGTAGCCCGGGACGGAGAAGATGGAGATGGTGATCGCCACCAGATGAAGAAACGCCCGTAGTATATATCGTATATCGGAGAAACGCCAGCGCGATCTTCTTGTACGGTCGGTCTTCGCCGTAAATGTAAAATATAATTATAATTCCTGGAATGGATGAATGATGCTCCAGTTAGGCCAAGCTCAAATTCTTCCCTTCCGAAGCAATCACCACCGAGGACAACAAGGAAAATACCTATATCATATACGTAGTAGTTTTTGTCTCGGTGGTAAACTGATCAGAACGGAGTTTACAAAGCGGGGAAGATAAACAAAATTACACATATTATTTGATTAAATTAAAATGTAAAGTGAATCAATTGCAAGACAAGAATAGGTAATTAAAGTTATATAAAATAAAGAATAATGTTAAGAGAGTTTAATGTGAGTTTAATATGAGTTTAATGTGCTATCTATAACTTACCCTAGATCGGGATTACGGAACTCGACAAACACAATTTGCAACAGAGCTAACTCGCTCAATGTGTAAATTAAATGTTTAGGCTTTTTCGCTCATGTACGATGCCTAGACTCAGTCTAGAAGCGACTAAAGCGTTACGGGGAGACTTGCAACAGTCATCAGCCTAGGAGCGACCGCGACATGTTTGCAAATCCCCCGCGCGCAGCCAGGCTCAGAACGAAAAAGGCGTACGTGACCAAACGCTTTCCCGCGCGACGGGAATTGACTGCGTTCAGAAAATAAATTTTAGTTCCCAATCATTGTTAAAAAATAATGTAAAAAATTAATTCCTTTATTGTTTATATTTAATTACTATTTTAGTTAATTGTAAGTATATTAATTGTAGGTATATATATTATTAATATTTGTTTTAATTATTTAATATTTATTTTATTTTTAAATTGTTTTCTTTATTGATATGTGACACTAGTACATAGGCATAGTAAAAAAAAAATGTGTAACGTTTCGTTACATTACCCGCCGGCCTCTCATAAGGATTTTATTACTAAAAATAAAATCCGCATGATAATCTTGTTACGGAACCTTTTATTCAACCTTCCATTTCATTCAATCTTCATCATTCATACTCCTTTCATTAAAACATAATCTCATACTACATGAAATATGAGACGTTTCCTAGCAACATTTGTAGGTCTTAGGACTAGTATACGTCAAGACCTACTGTAACAGGTCTTAATTAGATTTACAGTTTATGGCAGGTAAAGCGAAAAAAACGGGTTTAATTCTAGTTTGTAATTTTTAAATCCTTTATGTGCCACGACCCTAAGTTTTTGCCTGCCATGTCCTCAAGAACATAAACGAGAGGTGACAGCTTTTGTATAATCTTACATTTAATATATTTAGGAGCTAACTTTTTACTAAAGTGTTTATCCTTATCGCTCAGGACATAAGCACGTTTATAGACTACATCATCTACATTAAATTCGTGAGCTTTACGTCTTACGTTATAATGAGACGTGTTCTTCACGTGAGCGTGATATAAAGCTTTATGGACATTATCGAATGTGGAACTTAGAAAACCAAGGTTTTCCGCATATACATCGCGCGGAAGAAATAAAACCTCGTCTCCCAAATCCGAGTCAGTATAATGAGATCCACACAATACTAACTCACGTCCAAAAACTAGAAACGCAGGGGTAAACCCAGTGGCTTCATTTACAAAGTTATAAAAAGAAAAAAAAATGTTATATTTAATAGTTATATTAATTTATAGTTATATTTTATAAAGTTTCATCAGGCGTCTTTCATCTCCTACGGCTACCTCATATTCCATTTCCGACTTTTGAAATGACACATACCTACTTAATGTAGTATGCCATTGCGAAAAATGTGTTGCAAAAAAAAAAACAAAACAATTTAGTTATAAATAGCACAGAAAACAATTAATGACTAATGGTGTTGACGACTCCGTTCTGTTACAATAAAAACTAACAGAACGCTCTGTGTTGTCTATATTATCTGAAAATTCGAATAATAAAAAAAACAACAAAGAAAAAAAAAATACGTTACTGACCTGAAAAAAAAATAAAATCGGTAACTAGTGTGAGGATGATCTTACAAAATTTATTAATATTGAACCAATGTAATTATTAACATTTAAAATTAAAATAACAATGAAAATAAATATTTTTATTCTTAACAAAAAAAAACGAAAGGAAAAAAAGAAACAAACACCCTCACCCCAGTTACTGTAGGCTGTAGGTAACAAAAAAAAACACAAAGCGTTTTACAAATAAAAATAAAAAAACACCTTACAAAAACTAACTACTTAATGGAAACAAAAGCAGAACAACCCACGTAAGAGGGCGCCAGTGTCGCCCCCGCGAAAGTCTAAAAGTAGGGTGAAATAAAATGCGGCGGTTGTAAATAAAAAAATATAATTTATTGGCCGCTAACTCGTCGGAGGCACACGAATTTGTAAGGACGTGGGTACGGGCGTCTGCTTTTGCTCCTAATGGTTATATAGGTACTCCCCTGCAGGTCCAGCGGTAGTAGCCCGGGACGGAGAAGATGGAGATGGTGATCGCCACCAGATGAAGAAACGCCCGTAGTATATATCGTATATCGGAGAAACGCCAGCGCGATCTTCTTGTACGGTCGGTCTTCGCCGTAAATGTAAAATATAATTATAATTCCTGGAATGGATGAATGATGCTCCAGTTAGGCCAAGCTCAAATTCTTCCCTTCCGAAGCAATCACCACCGAGGACAACAAGGAAAATACCTATATCATATACGTAGTAGTTTTTGTCTCGGTGGTAAACTGATCAGAACGGAGTTTACAAAGCGGGGAAGATAAACAAAATTACACATATTATTTGATTAAATTAAAATGTAAAGTGAATCAATTGCAAGACAAGAATAGGTAATTAAAGTTATATAAAATAAAGAATAATGTTAAGAGAGTTTAATGTGAGTTTAATATGAGTTTAATGTGCTATCTATAACTTACCCTAGATCGGGATTACGGAACTCGACAAACACAATTTGCAACAGAGCTAACTCGCTCAATGTGTAAATTAAATGTTTAGGCTTTTTCGCTCATGTACGATGCCTAGACTCAGTCTAGAAGCGACTAAAGCGTTACGGGGAGACTTGCAACAGTCATCAGCCTAGGAGCGACCGCGACATGTTTGCAAATCCCCCGCGCGCAGCCAGGCTCAGAACGAAAAAGGCGTACGTGACCAAACGCTTTCCCGCGCGACGGGAATTGACTGCGTTCAGAAAATAAATTTTAGTTCCCAATCATTGTTAAAAAATAATGTAAAAAATTAATTCCTTTATTGTTTATATTTAATTACTATTTTAGTTAATTGTAAGTATATTAATTGTAGGTATATATATTATTAATATTTGTTTTAATTATTTAATATTTATTTTATTTTTAAATTGTTTTCTTTATTGATATGTGACACTAGTACATAGGCATAGTAAAAAAAAAATGTGTAACGTTTCGTTACAATAAGTAATTTTGTCATACATACTTTTATGATAAAACTTACCGTTTCGCTCAATTGTGCATAAAACTGATATTTCTGATATTTTTTTTTGTACACGTCAGATCTATGGGGACTTTTGACATACCTATCTTGAATGACATATTCAAGGCCTGCACATAAATTTAGCTTGTTGGGAATTAATGCAAACTGGAATGTCTATTTCGACTGGACTAATATCAGATTTTGCAAACACAAAAGCAAGAAGATTTCAATTTATGTAGAAGAATATTTAAATTTTATTTTATTATAGAAGAGTTCAGTTTATGTAGAAGAATATTTAAGTACATTTTGGTTTTATCTTGTTTAACAAATTATTTAAGTGAGTAATACACACTGTGTTCAAATTGTGACCAATTTATGTAGGTATTTCTACATTTTAATTATTGGTAAAGCACGACGACGAGGACATTTCAATTGATTTTCAGATTTTGTGGTCTTAGTTATAAAAGATACAATTTATATTTACGCAAATATAGTATTTTTTGTAAAATATTTCTTTTTTTTCTCATACTGCTGATACATGCTGGTTTTAGATCAAATGGTCCACGGGTTATCTTCTAGCGTACGTTTCACAAGTCTTGGGGGAGGCTATGGAGAAGCGTGGTGAATCTATGGCAGTTAGCCTCGACATCGCTAAAGCGTTTGACCATATGTAGCATCGTTCGCTTCTCTCCAAGCTCCCGGCATACGGTCTGCCACCTCGCTTATGCGATTGGCTAGCGGGATTTTTGGAAGGGCGCAGGATTCGTGTCCGACGCACTTCTTGTTTTCACCCTATAAATTCCGGTGTTCCTAAAGGTTCCGTTCTGTCACCGACTTTGTTTCTGCTGCATATGAATGACATGTTGTCACTAGGCAATATCCATTGCTATGCAGACGACAGCACTGTCTATGCACGTTATTTCGGAATGCCTGGGGTAAAGCAGACCGAAACCGAGGAGAAGAGGAACCTTCTTGTCACCGAGCTTGACGGGGTCTTGGACCGCTTTTCCGAATGGGGTACATGCAATCTTGTCGAGTGCAATGCCAAGAAGACACAGGTGTGTGTATTATTTAGCAAAGTGTCTCCTTTCCTTTCCCATCCTAGTCTTCGATGTTCGCCGCGACCTGAACCAGTGGGATTACATCGAGAGCGTCATTAGAACAGCCCCCCGTAAACTAGAGATCCTGAACAGAGTGAAGCGATTTTTCACACCGGTGCAGCTCTGTCTTCGGTATAAGGCACAAGTTCGCCCATGTTCTCTACCGTCTCTTTATTGGGGAATGCTCTGAAGAGCGATTTCAGCTAGTCCCACCCTCCCCTATCCACTCCTGAAGGACACGTGCTGGGCAGCGCTGCCATCCACATACAATGCAGGCGCTGGTGGCTCGTACTAAGAGGTTTAGTTCCTCTTTTCTGCCACGTGTCATTAAGACATGAAATGCCCTTCCAGCTCATATTTTCCCTCCCTCTTATGATCCCGGGCTCTTTAGACGGGGCGTGTAACGGCTTTTAAGCAGGCCTCCAGGCTGAGTGCGATTCAATATGGTCTATTGTGCATGTCGACTCTCGTATTTGGATCTCACTACCGCTTATCATCAGGTGGAGTGAAGTCATCTTGTTAGCCCAATGTGAATAGGACAACGGCTCGAATTCGATTTGATACTTGGAATCGGAAAAGTAGATTTGTATATGGGGCGGCATAATCGGTATTGCACGCGGGCGTTCGACGAGCTAGTGGCGGGCCTGCTTACGGCTCTATCTGTAGGACTAGTTTATAGCTCACAATCTGTGAGAAAATAGACTTTCCAGTAGCAGCTGAGGAAAATATTTTAATTCAATGCTATTGCTCATACATGTTTCATGCATCCCTTAATATAACAAAAGATGGAAGACTTTAATATTACAAATGGCACAGCTTTCTCTCAATAAAGACTAAGCGCTACAGCACGCTTTCATTCCTTTCCGGAACGGAAATATTGTAATCCAATAGAGAAACCAAACCCTTTTAAATATCAAAGTTCTCTCAAGGGTCTCGAGATATTTAGGTTTTCTCGCAGTAAGGACATTTTCTTTCAACTAATAAAATATTTGTCTCAGTACTTCCATCGAAAGCTCATAAATAGTCCATCCAAGGTTTCAACCCAATAGCCACCATACCTCACCAACCAAAAACATTTGCAGGCAACGAGGCGGTGACGACGAGGAGGATGAGGCGCCGCAATGCGGCCCGATCCGGATCCGCAACCTTGAGGACCTGATCCGGCAGTTGGAGCACCACTCCAGCCGGCACATGAGCCCCTCCGGCTCGGAGGACATCCGCATGTCCGAAAGCGAGGCCGAGCGGCACTACCGCGGCGACCCGGCCGACGTGCCGCCGTGAGTACAGCATCGAACTCTTTGTACCGGCTCTCACTGCTGGAGCACAACCCCAACCGGCACATGCCACTGTCGTATTTTGCAAGTACATATGCCAATATGTAAAATTCACAAGGCCACTTACAATGGATACGGTGCCTTTCTTTTTCGGCTATCTTTGAAAAAAATGTCTTCCTCTTTATTCTAGCTCGATTTTGGCTCTATTTAGTCTTGCACTTCCGTTGCTTTGCTCCTTTAAAAGTAATCAGTCATTATATATTTTATACCGAGGAGTAACGTTACGGACGTGACACGAACGGATCACAGTGTCGGTTTTCCGCACAAATTAAGTGTACTTCTCGTGTTGGAAAAGTGTAATCTATTCTATACCTCTCACCCTTTCCTATTTTCCTAATCGTTGCTTGCAAGATAGATAGAGCAATTTAAGTTGATGAACTGATCCACCAGCCAACAAGGGTGGACAAGACTTGTTGTTTCAAAGTTTTGCTCTCAGTCAGTGGCGTAACTATACCCGTTGAAGTCCGTGGCAAAATTCATCGGATGGGGCCCCGTGCACACCACGTTCTTTTTATCTTAATGTGTATGTGTGTTGGCAGTTGAGATTCTGTTATGACCGGGGGCACCTTTGGGCTGGGGACCCCTACCCGGTGGGGGCCCGTGGCATTTTGCCGACTTGCCACCCTGTAGTTACGCCACTGCTCTCAGTCAAAGGTTTGTTCTTCGACACATTTTCACACTCCGTGTGTTCAGTAGGTGCCGCGGGCGCATCCCCGGCGAGGAGGAGTCGCGGTTCGGGTACCCGCGGTTCCGCGGCAGCGGGCGGCACCACGCGCCTCTGTTCCCCGCGCCGCAGCCGCAGCAGGCGCCGCACCAGCCCCACCAGGCGCACTCGCCGCATGCTGGTAACTAACAATACAGCTGTTAACCCTATCATCATCATCATCATATCAGCCCAAATACGTCCCCAATGCTGGGGCACGGGCCTACCCTAAACTAGGGCGATAAGGCCTTAGTCGACCACGCTGGCCAAGTGCGGGTTGGTCGACTACACAACCTAAGAATTTCTTCTTAGGTGTGCAGGTTTCCTCACGATGTTTTCCTTCACCGTTAAAGCGTCGAATGATGGTACATATGAATTTCAAATTTGAAAAACACATTGGACCCTATGATAGAGATAAATGATGAGAATTTTAATTTGCTTTGGATCTTAAGTTCTTTTGTTACAGCTTAGCAAATAGCTATGATTGTGTAGTCAACCTGATCTCTGCCTACCCCTCTGGGGAAAAGGCGTGATTTTACGTAAGGATGTTTGTATGTAGTCGACCTCCCGTACTTGAACAGCGTGGTTGACTAAAGTCTAATCGCCATTATTAAGGGTAGGCTCGTTCGTGCCCTAGCTGTGGGGACGTATAAGGGCTGATGATAATGATGATGTACGATTATTCGACGCTTTGAAGATGAAGGAAATCATTGCGAGGAAACCTGCACAACAACGAGGAAATTCTAAGTTTGTGCGTTTTGGTCAACACCAACCCATAATTAATTTAGGGTAGGCTCGCGCCCCCGCAGTGGGGACGTATATGGTCTGTTAATGATGACGATGATACAAAAGTCACTTTTTTCAAAAAAAAATCAGCGTTTCTTCTGCCATTTCGACTCAAGTATACTTCACCCCTTTTAAGTCTCTTTTTTTTAAATTTCTTCTGCCATTTCGATTCAAGTATACCACACCTGCTTTTAAGTCTCTTTTTTTTAACTTCTAAAACTCCCCCTAGTCTAAGATCCCGTTATAGAACGACCTTCACCGAGATGCTTATTTAACGGGTTCTTCTACTACCCCAATCAAAAACACGTGAGTCATTTTGACTCAAGTATACCGTACCTCCATTTAAACTCCCCTCCCCCCCAATCAATAACACGTGGGCCACGTGTCTCCAGGGCACGCGGCGCACGCGCACGCGCACGGGCACGCGCGCGCGCCGCCCGACGAGGACGCGCTGTACGAGACCGCGGACGCGGAGCGGCTGCGCGACGCGCCCGACAGCGAGAGGTGAGCCGCCGTCTCTCTCTAATGGGGTGGCAACGGGTTGGGTTGTTTGTGGGACGTTTTTTTTTATTTTATATTTTTTTTTATCAATTTTTTTTTATAATGTGTACAATGGCAATTTAATGATACAATGTTTATAAAATAGTTTAGGTTACATTATTAGAAAGTTATTAACTTATGATTTAAAGGAATTATGTAGCACACAAAATGAAATCAATTTTTAAATAATAAATTTTTGATTATATTTTATTTTCTATTTTGTGAGCTCGCAATAGCATATTATATTCTTCAGTTATGTTGTGTGCGAAATAAAATTTTATTATTCTATTCTATTGGTTTGGTATAATACCAGAAACAGAACAGAACCATGTTATGCTATTTGCTATAACATAAGATGTAAAATAATTTTCATTGACCCCGGCCACAATTCATTGCCGGTAATTTATTGACTTTTTTTTTATAAATGCCTTTATTTCTAACTTTCAGTAAGTTTAATATCATTTAAACAAGCCCAGAAACATACCAACCCTTTGATTTTAATAGTAAGAACATAAAACACAATTCCCATTGGCGCTTAAAATACTCAACATTTTTCAAAATTACTTCAAGATACACACATTATTTCATAAATCATTTTGCTGGCCGAGTAAATTTACTTGGTCTTTAATATTTGATACATTTAACATTGTGATAAGAAGGCGGCCGGTGGGCTCCGCTTTTAATATTATTTACTATCATAATAATTGAATTAGCAAAACATTGATATCTAAAAACTTCTTAAGACTGCTTGTTCGAAATTATGGTATACATTTGAAATCAAGTCAAATATAAATAACATAATTTAACGAGTAACAAGACACACTCTATAACAGAAAGGCTAAGTCCTCACAGAACGATCCATACACGTAAATTTTGAAGTAAAATGAGAGTTACTGAAAATTCGATCAAGTAGTCCTAATTAAGTTCTTAAGTAAAGATTGAAAAAGTAAACATGTTAGTAAACTACACACTAAAAAACAATAACATTTTGTGTCCCCTTTATACCATATAGGTCGACCAAACTTTAGGAATCTAACTGGGACAATGATTCAAAATAAAATATAAAAATGTTACTCGCCCTTATCAAGATAAAATGTAAACACTTTGCCTCGGTTTATTCTTAAAGTTTATCCGATCTATTAACCTGAATTTACACTACGAAGCATGTCTTAATATTTATTATAATTCAAATTTTAACATGCCATGAGAAAATCTTCACACGTACAGTAATGATTTTGATGTTGTGTTCCTACCATAGGCGATATTTTGCCTAAAAGGAAGTTCCCACAACTAATATTTGTTATAGACTAAGTTACTGAAATAAATATTTGTATTCAATGTTTGCTTCGTACTCCTCGTTTCGTAATGCAAATTCGGCTTCTGCCAATACAAAGCAATACCAAAGATCTAATATACCCCGAGCCCGCCGGCCGCCCCGCGCCCCGACTCTCCGTTCCTCTTCTTTATCATTTTCTAGTGATGAATTTATTCAAGCTCAACAACAGTTAGCCCGGTGGGCGAGTGAAGAGACGGTGGGTGCGGCGGGCGCGGCGAGCTTCGTGGCCTCGCCCGCGAGCTCGGCCAGCGACGCCACGCTGCGCGCCGCCGCCCCCGCGCTGCCCGAGTACACCCACTGACCGCCGCCCCCGCCCCCCACCCCGCCCCGCACGCCTAGGATACGATGTAACCAGCTCCGTTTGCACTGTTAGGGTAATCACGTTAACGACTAGTTTAACCGTTAGCGGACACGATAAATCTTCTCACGCGTAGCTAAAACGAGGCCTACCCGGCCAGTAGTTATCGTTAGACGATCGGTGACCTGTAAATATTATTGACCTATGAGTATTAAATGCACAGTATATAAACGATATGACTGAACTGTAGTAATTGAACGATTTAGAGTATCCGTCGAGCGTAAGTTTCGGGCCGGCGAGAGAGTCCCGCCGCGCCGTCGGGGATCTTTGCGTTCACGTATTCGATGATTATATTTGTTCCATTAAAACGATACGCTTTATAACTCTTATCTCTGTTCGGTGCCGCTCCCCCGCGCGGTGCGGCGGGGTCGTATGTCTAAAGTAACTTTAAGTAAGACTTATCGTTTTATGGACGTAGATTTAAGTGATGTTGTACGGTGCCGAGGTCCTGCCTGACGTCGAGTTCGCTCCCTCCGACTCCCGACAGACGAAGCTCGAGTAGCTTGCAAATTAGATAGGCGATTAACAAATTGAGCTAATAATCGTAAGCGAAGCTTTAATGTGACATGTCTTAGTTTGTGGATGTCGCTCTGACGCCAGCGCTGAGCTCGACGTCGCGTGTTGAGGCGTCATGTGTTGAGGCGTCACGTGTCGAGGCGTCGCGTGTCGAGCGCGTGTCGAGGCGTCGCGTCGTCCGAGGCGGCCCGTCCCGGAGCCCGCGCTCCCGCCGCCTCCCACAAGCGCCCGCTTCACATTACTAGCGACCGCGTCTAGGGAATTTATGAACAGAACACCAATATTATTTAATCATAATTACGAGTAGGTCACGTTGCTTTCCTGTCTGAATGAGTTGCGGAACGATCATCGTATGTTTATATTTCTTGTAACTCCAACACCAGAGATCTCGAATCACCGTGCACAATAATTTCATATAAACTTAGACCATAACGTACACATATTCTAAAACTTTAATGTGAATAAAAGTTATTTCGAGTTTTATCAGAATATCTATTATTGTATTGACTTTAAACGAATTTAAGCCATAAACTGATGGACATGGATGTTAAAATGTAATATGTTATAGTTTTCTCGTTTATTTTATTGTGACAATTTAGGACGTTATCGTTTCATTCGCGTTTACGCTAGGCTAGGTGGCGCGGCCACAGATGTATCTCATAGGTAATTACAGTTAAAATATTGAATAAATAAAATAATTAACCTCGTATCGGCTGCTATCACTCTGGTACGATGTTCAATGGCGCTGTGAGGCCATGCGCCCTGTTTCCAAAATAATTAACTCTTATAGTAATACGTTACGACATAAGTAAGTCTAAATAGATACTATAAACAAGTACAGGGTAGATGTAATTGCAATACTCTGTAGCTGGGGCGCGCACTCGCGCGGCGGGGGCCGCGGCCGACACTGCCAAATAATCTGTCCTTGATATTTGTACCGGTCTCATGGACACCCCACATCGCGCCGCGGCCCGCGCTGCGTCCGCCATCTTGCATTTGACACTTACCTGTGACCCAGCAGTGTATATTACACAACTCATGTAAAAGCCTATGCGTAAATAGCTTTTAGGAAGACCGGAAATGGCGTATGTTACTATAACACTGAACGAATGTGTACAAGTGAACCACCTTTGAAAAAGTGCATATCAATTTAAGGCCAAAATGTAAGCTGTATTTAATTTGTATCGTTATATTGATGCAAAATTTGCACAAACTATACACTATTGCAATAACTCACCTTAAATTGAATGGATGTCGAATCGATAGTGTGGTGTGATAGAATACATTGCTGGATCTAACTTTCATCTTATATCGATAATACTCGTAGAAACTTTACACGTAAATAAAGGAACAGGTGTCATGTATTTAGTCAATGTCTTTTATACAAAGTTTCTATAAGTGTTTTATGGCAATCTACCCCAACAGGCATACCATCATTACTTTGGGACTTATAAGAAAATTACATCTAATAATTTGTTTATAATTAGTTTTAGATGAGAACTTTTTTCGCCTATAGCCGATGGGGAAAAGAGTTCTGTCTGTGATTGTAAAATAATTTCTCACCAATCGAGCTCTCAAGGTAAATAATCATGAATGTAACTTAGTAAATAGCTCAATATTATAGTAATTTGATGAAGTGACATTCATGATTTAGGAAGAGGCAAAATGTGAATCGACAAATTAGACATTCCAAACGGCGTGCTAACAGAAATTGCGTCGTAAAATCTTGCAAGGAGTGATTTGAAGGTAGTTAATTAGTTGATATCCGTAAGATCGCAGTCCTCAATATGTTCTGGGTTGCAAAGTGGATGGTGTGCCTGTAAGTGTCCAATCGAGTGCCGCCCCCAGCGGGCGTCGCGTGCGCGCGTTCGACCTCCATGCGTGCGCGCAGGTGGCGGGGTTCGAAGACTGCGAGTCAGCTATTGCAAATGGTCAACTTCAAACATACTTAAAATCAAAAAAGTTAAATTTGTCCCAGGACTTTTGGAAGTTTGGACACCTAAGTATTCCATACAATGAAGACGATTTGTGAAGTTGAAAATAGAAATACGGATTTGCAGTAACAACATGCAAAATTACACCCTATGTATGGCAAATGTTTGTAAGAATCGATTAAAACCAAACATAAAATCCTCCCGCTACTTGTTCGCTGATCTCGCTCGTCCCTCCGACCCCCGCTAGTTGCGAGAGCGGCCGCCGGCGCGCGCGCAGCTCGTGTACGCGTAGGCCTAACACGTCAATTGCGGACGGCGCCGGAGACGCCATTGCTCACGGTAGCGCTGTGTGTTCGCGCGGGCGGCGCGGCGCAAGCGCATCCCACTGTTACACCGTACGGATTAGGGACAGGCTCGGACTTAGATACAAACGACTGTCGTCTAACATCATACAAGTTGTGTATCGAGACGTTGGTTTACATGAGTGAGATATTGTCGTTGCACAAAGCAGCATATTTGTATGAATGCTGTGAAATCGTAAAATTTCACTGGTGCGACGACGATGTTTCATTTGAGAGATTTTGATTCATTATATTTTTAGGTTTATTTCTAATAAGTATTATTGTTTCAATTTAAATTCAAATAGTTTAATTGTTAAATGATATTTTGTGGAAAATATAACTTGCATGATGTTAGGTTGTACTGGCGTTTAATTAATTATTGTTATAATTTAAGCTTGGAACTCTTAAACAGTTATTAACAAGATAGAGTGACAATAAAAAATACAAAGTTTTGGGCAGTTAACAGTAACGGTTTGAAACCCGGCAATGTTTCGACAATGTAAGGTTTTTTATTTTGATATAAACGATTTTTTTTAAGAAAAAAATTTGGTTAAAATTACATTCGTGTATGAGTCACATATGACACTTTATCTTGTTAATCTCTGAAATACCTGACTGGAATTACGAGTATGCGTATTTGTAATGCTGTTCGGTCAATGTATTCTTCTTGGAATACATTATTCTATCCACAGCCATTTTAAACAGATTTGGACTCGATACCAATTTGCCGTGATCTAACCTTTTATTATAGTTTCCTTAATAACAAATAAAAACACTCATACTATATTTCCGGTCAGGTCATAAATTGGTATTGAATTAGACCGCTTTAAGAACAAACTGAACATTAAAAATAATTAAATGAATTAGGTTAAAAATGAAATGTAAATGAAAGTATCTAGTGTCTCCTTTGATACTTCAAACAAATTGAAATCAGTACTCAGTAACAATAATGTTTATTTCCGACCACGTGTACACTTACATACGTAGGTACATTATATAGATAAATGTGTATTTGATAGGATAAATAATACACTTAAATGTATCTAATAACGCATAATTATCCAAGTTATAATTAGTTTGGAAATTCCACGTGTGTTCCAAAATATACTTAAAAGTTTTATGGCAATAAATGAATTATTAACTCTTATGTTGATGCCAGGGACAAATTACTAGACTCGGTGTAGTTATTACGTATCAATTTTGAATTCTTGCTATATGTAAATATGTATCTTCACGTAAAATAGAATAATTATTAAGTGATTTGTAAGGAAATTGTTGAAAGTGACTTTTTGTTGTGTTACAGTAAAGTTATGTGACAGTGCCGAGACGCGATAGGTTCAATCTACCACGAGTAGTGTAGTTGAGAAGTCTTTATTTGTTTGTATAGTGGAGTAACACTGCCATATTGATAAAGCTTCGAGTGACGAGCAGAAAGCGCCCAAAGCTGATGGTGTAAAAGTGGAAGCTCAGCCCGGCGAGACCGATTTGTGCTTTCAAACTATCCGTTCGCTTTTATGTTCAGAAGTTTTGTTTCTTTTCACACGTCCCGTTTACAGCTGGAAACTATCTGACGACAGCTTCTACCTTGTTCTCATATAGATAAAAATAAGTATAACATTTCAATGATAAGAATCTACATAACTTAGTAATAAGAACAGTAATCGATATTGTATGTAGATAGCGACTGTTTTTTTGACATAAGTTTTTTTTTTGTACAGTATATAAATGCGCGATGTTTTGACCTTATTGACATATACTTTCCCATTTACTCGCGACATGTTTGTTTTTTTGACACAAGTGAATAGTGGTAATTAATATTAATAAATTAAGTATAACTTATACACGTACAGATCGGTCCCAGCCGGTGCGACGCCCAGCACATTACCTATAAAGTAGTTAGCGGTGTCTATATGAAAAATAAATGTTGATTCTGGAATTCTGTAGTAATAAACTTGTTTTATACTAGCCGTAGAAGTGAGGGTGAATGTGAGGAGAGACTAATGTGTTGCTCAAAACTGGACAGTCGCGCGCGCCCGCCCGAATCTATACTACCAAACTACTGACTTAGAAATGTTAAACTTAAGTGATATTATGTAATATAAAAATACGAATTTTAAACGAAAAAAACGTTGAGACGTTGTAATTTTCCGTTTTATTTTGTCCTTGTAAATATATTTGCTATATGATTTACTAAATGAATGTAACATATTATTAATGAAAAAAATAGATGAACACAAATTTTATGGGTTGTTTTATTTGTATTGGCCACCAGCTTATTTAAACTATAGTTAAATTGGAAAATATTTTCAAAGATAATATTATGTTTTAGCCCTTATTGCTATAAAAAATTCTTCTATTCAGCGTGAAAGAAACCTGTAACCATTAAAATATATGAAGAACACACCTTTCAACAACTGGCAGGTATGTAGGTTTTAAAAATTTAAACAATATATTATCTTAGGAACAGTTTTATGATCGTGTTATTTAAGTATTCTATGGTCGGCTTTCCTTGACCTATTCAATAAACAATTATGTCGTACTCATAAGCAGAGCAGGGATTCATTTAATGAACGAATGTACGATTAATTATTTCATTCAAATAGTCTGAATGCTTTTTATACATAATTAGTGACCCGCCCTCGCTTCGCTTCGGGTAAATTTTACATACAAACCTTCCTTAAGAATCACTCTATCTATTAAAAAAAACCGCATCAAAATCCGTTGCGTAGTTTTAAAGATCTAAGCATACATACGGACATACAGCGAAAGCGACTTTGTTTTATACTATGTATTGATATTGTCTAATTTTTTAAAATAAATAGAGGCAGTTTTGGGCGTATTTTTACCATAAGTACTGTGATTCTTTACACAAATGTCCATACTGGACTTAAGGGTTATTAAAATTAATCTCTCTTAATATAATTAATGCCTATTTTTGTAATTTTCGTACTGACAAGTGTTTCTTGTTTTAAGACAGGCAAGAAAGAATGAAAAACGCAGTATGTATCATCCATAAGTATTTATGCAACATAAACTCTTCAGAGATGATAGACGTATAATAAAATAAGTAATTAAATGCTATCTTTATCTGTCATCATCAGTAACTATTAGAGTCATCAGTAACTATTAAAATCTGTAAAGATAAAAATATTAAGAAATCTCGAATTGTGTCTGCTATATTCTCTGCATTCTTTTCGTATCAACATAATTCATATCAGCATTGTGTGGGTTTTAACAAGAGCCCAATACACGCTAACTTCCTCAAAATCATCAATAAACTCGAGATCAAATGGCATACAAGTGACCTCTAGTAATAATTATATCTTTAAATGTAAATTAACTAAGACGTTCCTAATGCTGATACACTCCGTAATCAGAACTATATTTAAAGGATCGTGTTAAAACTAAACCGACACGTCAGTACTCTCACTTCTTCTTCTTATCAAGAACCTGGCGAAATCATCCTTCTGAGGGTCGAAGGAAGCCGTCTTCTCGCACTGCGCTGCAGCAGCCGCTTGCTCGATCTGCTCTCCGAAAGCCTTCACATCATCCCTCTTCAACTCCACCATATACTTCCGAGACTCCATGATTACGGTCGCGTCATCCCTCGCCATCGACCACACGCTCGGCTTCACTCGCGACACCATGTTATGCCCCACAAACACCCCATGGAACAAACCCTGGAACTGCGGCTTGTGAGGATAATGCTCCAACGCAGACAAAGACAAAAAATGCACCTTTCCATAATCAACGTCGATGTACGTATTCCGATCTTCCCGTAGGAGCAGTGGCACCTCCGGACCCGCTTGAGAGATTCGAGCATCCAACTGACTCAAAACTACCATTCCTAAGTTCTTCTCCGTTTCAAGGTTGAGGGCGCTAGCGTCAAAAGGCTGACGGTTTTCCACCTCATATAACATGCGCATCACATTTCGCTCGGACACATCTGTCGCCCGTTTATAATTAACCCCGTGAGAGGACTTCAACATGTCTTCGTCGTCGCAATCCAAACCGAAAGCAACATACGGTGACGTGACCATATCTCCGAGGTATCCCCTATGCAGATACCTATCCCCACACTTGTAAACCCCAGCTGCAAACGATGTATTGGGCCTGCACACCTCCGTCTCCAACCAAGTATAAGCAACGCCGTGTTCTCTAAAGTGTTTATACTCTTGAAAGCAAATTTGACTGGCCAGTTCCTTCATCCGCATATGGAAGTCCCAATCATACACCCCTGCTCTGTTATCATATCGTACACCGAGGCTGTGTCTAATTCTGTGCTCCCAGAGCTCACAAGCGTTGAACTGGTTCGTGTTACCGGTAGTCCAAAAGGTGACAAGGTTCTCCAAGTAGTCCCGTTCTCTGTATTTCATCTGATCTATAGAAATGCACGGCATCAAACAGCTCATGAACTCAGGGTTCGTGATCATTCCGACCAGTTGTCGAGCTTTGGCGATTAGGTACCTTGATGTTGGAGGGCGTAGAAGTAGGTTCCCGTAGACTTCGAGCCAGCGTCTAGTTTTCTCCATCAGTCCGATTCGTGTGGTCTTTTCTAAGGCCAACGAGAGCAGGAGCAGTTGGCGCGCAATTAGTTCAGGGCAGCCATCGACGACGAAGATGTTCATGTACCGCCTGGTGTGGCGGTAGGCTTGGGCGAGGGTCTTGAGGAGGTGTCGTCCGTCGCAGCCTCCGATGACGAGGAAGTTGAGTTCGTACGCGTTCTCGTCTCCATGTTTGAGGTATTCCTGTTGAAGATCGAGCGCTGGGCTGATTCCCCAAAACATTGTTTGTTACCTTGGTACCGGTGTTTACTCGTGTAACGTCAGCGGACGAGTAGCGTTGTCAATGTCACGGTGTAAGCGGCATCGCAAATGAAGCGTGGAGTTTTCATGCGGTGATTAGGGAGTTGCCATGGCGACCGGCTATTTATGCAGTGTTTCTCGCAGTTATTAATAAATGCTAGAGACAGGGATAACGTGTTGGAGACTTGATTTTAATGCAATTATGACTCGTTTAATTAATACTAAACTCTGGTAATCAAAGTTTCTGTTACAAGTCAAACGTTTACAAGTATCGTGTACTAGTGACCCGCCCTCGCTTTGCTCATTGAGATAAATGTAGAACTAGAGAAGCTATCGCATGCAAAAGTCATGTCCCATTTTGAAAACTTGAACTTTATGTTCGCTGCAGCGCTGAAACATATTCATCGTCTAAGCATGCGGAATTTACGAAGCGCTTTATTGCTTGTAGGATTTAATTTGTTCGCGACTAAAGCGCGTGATTTTCATTACAGAAGGGACTATTCGTTTCTGGGAGTTTTATACCTAACAAGAATCCTATTATCTATTATTTGCGTTGTAAGAGTAGGAACAAATATTAAAACTTCCTTCAAATGTTTCTGTATTTTGTTAAATATTCATAGCGAGGAGTACATTTCAAGTACCTACGGAAATCAAACACAATTGATTTTCTATTGTTAGGGGCGATGTAAGACTTGGTTGGTTTTCTTGGCTCGGACGTGGGAACCTTATAAAGACAAGGTATCAAAAAAAATAACACATGAAACTGTACATAACACAAATAAAAAAAAAATACAAAATGTTGGGCGACAATAAAATATTGATTAAAGATTCTTTACAAACAAAATCGTTTGGACAACATTAATAATGCATTAGTTTGTATTCAAGCTGCCAAAAGAAAATAATGAATGAAAACGATAGCTAGGTAGGTATTTAACAATTTCCTACATTTTCACTTCTGTTAATTTTATTCTATGTCGAATGCGTAAAATGGCGTCTGACAAATGATTGTCATCGTATTTAATTTTATAACGAAAATATCTAATTATTCACCAGTGAAAAGTTATCCCTTTGCATTTTGCCGTATTCCTGGAATTATTTGTGCAATATCGTAACACACACCACGGCATTTTTGATGTGTTTTATAATTATTTTTTAATAAAATCGTCTGTATGGTGAACCTGTCAGTGCTAACAAGCGACTGATTGAAGTGCGGCGATATCGCCGCAATTCAATGGAACATAGTAGTGATGAGTGGTGTCTTCTCTAGTTCTACTTATTACCTCAATGGCTTTGCTTCGGATATATTATACATAAAAACCTTTAACTTTAACTCTCTATCTATGAAAAATCCATCAAAGTTTTAAAGAAGTAAGCATACATACATACATAGATAAAGACAGACGCGGGAAGCGACTTCGCTTTATACTATGTGGTGATGTTCGTAACCCTTAAGAATTTAACTCAAGATTACTACTTTTTCTAGCTTACTTATTTGCTGATTTATCTTGTACTATCTTGTAGTCGAGGCATCGCTGGTCAGGATAAAAATGACCTGAACTGTTTTTTAAACAGTAGCGCTACCATGAGTTTTAAAGCGACAGACTCGATATTGCCTATTTAAATATGTCTATGAAAAACTTGTACAACGGCCCTAGCGGTTTCTCTAAGAACTAAAATCGGTAGTATGAAAAAAAAAATCGCTAGGTTTTCAACGTACGTAAATTTTCGATAGCTAACTCATGGTACCGCTACAGGGCCGTAACAACCAACTATGCCAACTGGCTATCCAGGACTTAGAGTCCCAAGACTCGAGTCCGTCCCGCCCTATTCTAGTTCACACGTGCTTCACTGATATCGATGCACTGCGTCAACTAATTAAATATCAAAGGCCCTTGAAACTTCCACTTGAACGCCCGATAATCCTTATGGTCCTTCGGTATAGTGGACTTGTGGATATTATTATCACAATATTACATTTGAGTGCGAAGGATTATTGACGATTTTTATAAAAATAAAGATAAAAGGCAGATTTTTAAAATAAGAGGCACAACGCAAATGGCAGTTTAAAGAAAGCTGTCTAAATTTAAGTAATGCTGTGTAAGTACATATACATGAATATTTCATACTTATATATCTCTCATGAAATTCTCTAGCATCAAGACAAAAAATCAAGGTTTTAAGAGTTTACGTTTAATAACGCAGGATTCCGTACCTGATACAAAATTTCTTATTCATAGGTAATATTTAAGTTAATAACATTCATTCTATTGTATTTAATCCTTGTTAGCTGCAAACTCACTGGCCTGATAAAGTAAAACAATATTCGCATAGCACCATATAGTCTTATATGTACAACATAAATAAAAAGTCTAAGTTAAAAACATAAAAAACCCTTTATTCATTTTTATAAATGTACAACATAAAAACATTATCTTATTAATACTGGTACCTTACAGGCTGGTACACACGACCACGCAAAACAATAACCCAACCAAAACCAAAATATTATATTAACCAACTATGATAAGATAAAATAAATTATATGTAACCACCGATGTGACCGTTTACTTTAACTTTAATTTTCTTAAAAATTGTCTTCAAACTAATGAAAAATGGCACTAAATAGCTAAATGTAAAAATAATATATACACCGTGAAATTTTAGTGGTTGTTTTCCCATGGCAAAACGATTTGCCTTTAGTAATACTATCGAATCATGCAAATTATTCCTCGAAAAAAAAAATTTTTTTTTACGATTTTTCGGAATATTAATTTTCCAACTCGAAAACGAGAGAAGCTATCGTTGTTTTTGAAGATATGACGTATTCAGGTACTGCTTGCCGCATGAAATCGATGCTTAAAGCTAAAGAAGCTCTACACCCTAAGTCATAAAGCGGTTCGAACGTGCTTTCGAGTTACGGTTAAACCTTTCGTAAAACCGGCATTTACTGATTTTACCAAAAAAGAACTGTTCACATCTTTTGTACTACTAAGATAGAATCATTTTACTGCGGGAAAACAACCACTAAAATTTCACGGTGTATAATATATGAGTAGGTATGTGAATCAATTTATCTGGTATTTAAAAATGTAATGAGTAAACATTAAATGCAATAGTTTAAAAAAAATCTCACAGTTCAGTACATCTGCAAAATACCTGCCCTACAACCGTTATTGCTATCGCTACATAAACAAAATGAACTTTTCAATTTAATGAGCCAATAACATATCATAATTATACTTATAACTGTGTGCGCACATAATATCATACATCCAAAACATTTTGACTAATTTACTAAATTACCTGGAGCCCTAGGGCCGTACACACCTCACCACACCACACCACATCACACCGTATTACAACCTCTAAATTCCAGTCAATTTAAGAATGGGCAACTAACTTCCTGTTCCTGGTACATTTAGTTCTGCGCTATGGTTGTGGATTAAGCCAAACTGGTAAAACTCCTCCATCAACTATGTAAAGTTTAAAAAATAATTGTAATATCTAATATCAGGTATTTATCATATTATAACTACCGATCAATTTTAAATTGACTGGAATTAAGTGATCGTAATACGCCTCCTGCTTGGACTGGTGTAACGAAACATTGTGCACAATGGAGTTTGGACTACAATCGTACCAAGTTTAGTTAAAATCCCTTAAGTATTTTTTACTCATGACTGCGTGTACAGACACACAGCAGTCAAAAAAAATACTGATAGTCAAATCAAATTAAATTATCAAATTATTTATTGCGTGTCACATTAACATGTTACAGGTCGTCGAAAAAATTAGGTCTACAGTCTTGCCTTTTTTGCATCAGTATCGATCACCAATCACCCAATATGAATTTTGATTAAATATTCAATATACAGAATTTACCTCAGTTTTATTAAAAGATATGTCAGACTTCTTTTTTATTTTAATAATACAATCTACTATCCCTCAATGGTGTACTAGAGTCATCAAAATGAAACCTCCTAACTGTACTCGTTGGAGGACTCCTACTGGCCTGACCTGATGAGGTACTTCTGTATTCTCCTCTACTTTTACCACAACATAACAAACTCGTCCATAATTTTCTGGTCTTTTTGTTCCCCACAACTAGAAACAGGAACAACACAAACCCTTGCATTGTCACCGTTATTGTAAATAAATATGCTGCAACTATGTTAGCCGCGAAGAATCCAAAAATCCACGGTATACCGCAAACGAAGGCAAGCAGGCAGCTCACTGAGGCAGAAATCTTACTATCCTTTGATTTGCTGTGTCTTCGCACGTCTTTCGATTCGGATGTGGACTTTATTATTATCCCGTACAAACACCAGTTAATAAACCACATAATGCCTATAGGAGCATAAACTGTCGCCCACAGAGCGACACCTTCCGGATAACAAAACAGACCACTTGGAGTCATTTCCTCAAACCTCCCTGAATATGCATCGGAATCTACTGCTATCAATATGCCAATTATTAGCAATGGAAATCCCCATGAAAAGATGGAACACACCAGAAGTTTATAGCGAATATCCTTTACGAAGACTAGGACTAATTTCCTGTATGACAACACTGAGATGACAAGCATCCAACAGTAAGTCGCTAGTACGGAATACTGCAACGAAATACCGATAACAACGCACGAGACAGTGGCTTGATCGAATTTAACAAATATAGTGACGAGAAAGCAAATGTTCAAAAACATCACTGCTGAACATAATTGTAGCCACACTCTGTTGCTCTCAATTTTCCGCCAAGATCTGAACACAGCGGCTGTGATAGCAATTATCGTTAAACCGACGATAGATATGGAGCATCCGGTGATCGATACGATTTCCAAGATGGCTTCGTCTATTTCCGAGAATACGTTTTTGCTGATGATAATTTCGGCGAAGTGCGTCAGGTGGTCGCACCGGCAGAGGTCGAGCTGGTCTCCCGCTGAGACGACGAGGGTGCATCCCTCTTGAGACCAGTGGCCTGAGCCGTTGGAGCCGAACTCCCAGTATGCGCACGCGCGACTCTGGTTGCGTTGAATAGTCGTCTTTATGGGGCTGAGGTATATTTCCACCATCTGAAAACAACAAATCATTAACTTATCATGCCCTGGGAGCTGTATTCGCGGTGCGCCGCCGTACCATAGAAATCTAAGGGTGACTAGTGCTGCTGCTGATGTAGCGCCATATATAAACTGCCTTAGAATAAGGAGAAGGCTATATATAGGTTGCATATCAAGTACGTTTGACCTGCAATCTCTATGGAATCAGCTATCTATATAGCTGATCTAATATAATGCGAGCAGATGCTTGATGCTAGATTTCAATGAGGGTTTTCGCGTATGAGAAATCCACTAGATGGCATTACTTAGGAGTGAAGTCCAACTGCAGCTTGATTGGTTATTTTTGACGTGACATTGACATAAATGTCAATATTCACCAATCATATAGCAGTTAGACCTCATATCTATGTCTTGCCATCATGTGGATTTCTTATAAGCGAAAACCCTCATTCAGGAAGAAATTACAAACAAACGTCACTGTTAAAATATAGATTAGGTACACATTTCAAACATACGCAAAGATACATTACCTCTGGACACCACACTAGGTTTCCCTATGTCACATGGTAGCCAGTCCTCCCATCATCAAGTTCAATCATTGGCTGAGCAGGGGCGTAACTATCGCCGTATCAATTATACAGGAACCCTTACCTAGGTTACCTAGGTGCGAACAAATTTTTTACACTGTTTGCCCCATAAGGGAACTATGTTGGAGGCTCCCTAGGTAATTTTGATACAGGACAGGGGCCTAGTTAAGCTACGCTACTGGTTCTGAGTACTTAAATCACCGAGCACACATTTAAGAGAAAGTTTAAGGAATTGCTGGAAGGAAACAATAAGGGTGCCTTATAGTTCCTACTTTGTTTTGAATGGTGTAAGTAATATTGTAACTAATACAATATTAATAAATAAATTACTTAGTAAGTAAGTGTTAGTAATATTATAACAAATACAATATTACTTACACCATTCAAAACCTTACTTAGTCTATAATTGAAAAAATAAAAAATAATATAATAATGATTTATTTTTCCGTGAATGTTGTATTTGCCTGTAAAAGACATATCTTTCATCTAACTCTAGTATGTAATAAAAATAAATACATTAATTGAACCAAAAGCAAACCTCTCCGTCTTGGAAGCCAGTGAAGTCCTCAACGCTGACGCCGAACACTTTACTGTTCAGCTCGCACCTCTGGTCATGGTGGAAGGCCTGATCGGTGCGGAAGGTGACGAAGCTGACTCGCCGGTGCGTCCGCCACACAGAATCCGGGAGTAATGCTACGCCGTCTGTGTCCTGGGCTGATAGGAATTGCGTGCTGTCTGTAACGAAGGTTTTCAAGAACTGCCTTGAGATTTTCGTTTTAGAGGCTCGGATCGGCAATGAATAAGTTTGGTGGTGGCGCCACCCGTGGCTAACGGGTAAAAGGTTATGTAAAAATTCGCATTGATGACTCAACACCTGGGTAGCTCAGAGGAAAGAGCATCCGACGCGATCGGAAGGTCCGGTGGTTCAAGTCCCCGTTCAGGCGGGGTCATGAATGCGATTTTTTTCAAATTTTAAATTTACATTAAGCTTTAATAGCATTAAAAACAACAAATAAAATATAATGAATAAGTTTTTACTATTAATGCATATATTTAGTTGATTTCAAGTCATCTTCTCAATTACAGCAATTTATTACTATTTTATTCAACAAATCCTGTTAAAACTGAATATCTAGTCTAACATAGGAAGTATTAATTGCTCACCATTAATAAACTGGAACCTGTCATCTGTGAAGCCTTTATCATTGCCACTGGCGAGGCGGATGCCGCGTATGCTCGCCCCCGGAGTCATGCTCGCATCAGCCACAAGGACTGCGAAGTTGCTCCGAACCAACCGCCCAGTCTCTTTCTCTAGTTTCACCCTTGAAAAAACATAAACAAACAAAAAACAATAACTGAGGGATAATTAAAATTTTAATAAAAAAGAACTGTATAGCTCAGCGGGTAGAGCGTCTGACGTGATATATGTAAATAAATAAATAAAAATAAATAAATATTACACAACATCACATACATTGATCTGATCCCGTGGTAAGTAGCTTTAGCACTTGTGTTACAGATATCAAAATCAACAGTGGATACACAAATATACTTAAATATACTTAATACACACGGACACGGAACAAACACCGATGTTCGTCACACAAATATTTGTCCCGAGTGGGAATCGAACCCACGACTCTTGGAACTGTAGGTAATGAACCTGGGTCACTAACCACTGTTCCACCGAGCCAGTCAAAGCCGATATCGGAAGACCGATGGTACAAACCCCGTTCAGACAAGACTACTCCAAACCATCATCGTAAATCAGTCAGGAATTAAGGGTGAGAGCCATCCGCTCCCCCGCAAGTCCGGTGATGATGACAAGGCTAATCTAAGCCATCATCGTTCCTTCATCATCATTTTTTAAGCTATTGCATAGCTTTTATCGCGGCGACCGAACCAAGAAATTCCGTAACGAAAAAAACCTCACAATCGTCTAACGTCGTTTCAGTTCGGTAGACCGGCACGGTGTTTGTGTGCGTGCGGTTAGACGTATTGTACGACTCTACGAAACTCGCACGAATCGAGACGAGCTGCTCCGAAATCGGACGATGCTATGCAATAGCTATACCGCGGCAGTCCCCGAGTGCCACACGTCTTTTTTGTTCTAACACTCCAAGCCATCATCGTAAGTCAGTTAGAATTTAGATTGGTGAATATTATTTAGGCGTGACTGTTACCTTTTCCCTAGTATATCCAGGTTTTTGAGCAGCTCACCGGGAATTTCAACATGTATTTCTTCTTCCAAAAGGGTGTCAACCTAAAATTAAGGAAGCGTTCAAAATTAATCTGATTTGAATGGTTACTTAAAAGGTCCTCTATTATCAAATTATTATTGTCAATGTTTCCTGTTTAATTTGCGTACATGGAATTGATTACAAAACTGATTTATTTGCATGCAAGTAGATACTTAATATTGTCTATTATTTTTGCGAGCACATACTTACACACACATTTGAAATATAACTAATTTTACGGATTAAACTCGCGTGTATTGGACATATTTAAAATAAAACTAATTTTAGGTACTTTCTTATGTTATTATGTTCTCAAATAAATCATAACGTCGGCTTAGAGTGTAAACCTGCCAAATCCATTTTTTTTATTTAATATGTTATTTATACCATTCGAAAGTGTGAAAATAAGTACACAACCCAATCGTCTCTCCTGAAAATGTACCTAATATGGAGTTAGCAGGTTTACACTCTAAGCCGACGATAAGATAAATTTTTGGTCTTAAAGAAAACCTGTTATTTTTTATATTGTTACCTGGTCCATGACGTGCTCCATATGGACACACGTGAGAGAAATTGACTCATTCTGTAGCAATACATCCAGCTCATCTAACACGTCGTACACATTTATTGTTCCCAAATTCTGAAATACGTAAAATATAAATAAAATAATGAAATAATTATTTTACAACATCATTTACATTGACCTGATCCCGTGGTAAGTTGCTTAAGCACGTGTGTTACGGATATCAGCCAAACCTACGGATTAAAGCCTACGGATGTCAGCAAATACTTAATAACACACCCAGACTCGAAACAAACACCGATGTTCGTCACACAAATATTTGTCTCGGGTGGGAATCGAATCCACAACTCTTGGTAGTGATTCTGGGTCACTAACCACTGTTCCACCGAGCCGGTCAAAATGTACAATCTTTACTTAGTAATAAAATTATAACAACATTATAAATATTAAAGAAAAACTAAGATAGATGATCTTCATACAACTAATAGAAGCTTAAAATATGATTTTTAAAAAAAATGTCTGTTTGTTGTCCGCTTTTCACACAAAACTACTGGACGGACTAGTTTTTGCTAATATAATTAGGCTATCTTTTTTTCAAATTCGCTCTTTAAGGGGTTATCCCCTAAAGAGAGGTGTAAGTTTGAATGAAACTCCGTCAGTTAAGCTAAGCTAAATCGATTTAAAAAATATTTGGCATTTAAGTTAAAAAATTGGCATTTGGCATTTAAGTTAAAATTTTGATCTTGTTTCAGTCTTTTCAGTTGATTTTTAATTGTAGTTATCCATGCAGGCGGGTTTTTTGTTTTTTAAATTATTATTTTATTTATGTCTTTTTAGTATGATACCAATAATAATTTTATATTTCACCTACCTAAGAACACTCGGGCTATTAAGACAAATCTAACGATACCTCAAATGTGAAAATCCATTCAACGGTTCTAGAGATACAAGGTAATAAAGAATATTACATTCATATAAGATACGCGCTAAACACATAACGCTCCTGGCAGTCGGGTAAAAATTAAGAAAGACGCAATAAGGACTCCGTCCGTTTTGAAGCTACACGTAGGCACTTGAAATTTGGAAGGGACGTAGCTTAGGTACTGTAAAGATGAAATACAAAAAAAAATAAACCGCTTAAGTTAAACGTTTGGCATGCAGATGCCTTAGTAGGTAAACTTAAAGCTAAGTTGCAACAAGATATTGCAAATTCCCATGGGAACGGGAGCGGAAATAAATTTTTGTATGAAAATATCTAAACCGCGTAAGATAGATGATTGAAATTTAGCATGCTGGTACCCTAATGAACGTAAAGCTTACTTGCAACATTTCTTAAGTGTGAAAGTCCCGTCAAAATTGGTCCAGCCGTTTCGGAGATTAGCGGGAACAAACAGACAGACAGACAGACAAAACAAAATCCAAAATTGATATAGATTCCTACCGATTAAGTCAAAAACTCATTATTTTGTTAAACAGACACTTCAATTTTATTTAATTGTATAGATTACCATATACATAAAGTTCCACGGTTGGCTTATTGTCGTAGTCCAATATTCATAATAGTCATCTTTGACACCCTGAAAAAAATATAAACAAACGAAGTAACTAACTGATGTATTATTAAATATAAGTATTAATAGTAGTATGTATTAAGTCAAAGTCAAAGTTTTTATTGCGAACTAAGAGTTGTTACAGGTGTTATTTTAAAAAAAGGCTCTTTAATACTTAGTTGCCCTTGTCGGGTGATGCAATATGAGAGCTAGAACTAAACAAATCAATTTGATACTTGAACGTACTATTAACGTAGGTACTCTTACATAATATATGCATCACTATTATATTACTTTACAAGTCTATTACACTTTAATATATCCATAATATGTAACTTTTACTATTTTGACAAACGCCATATTTATTATACTTATTAATATAAACATATTTATGATGTAGTAGATACTGATTTACCTGATTATAGGATCTCAACTTTATACCACTAGTGTTGTGCAAACATTCTATATTGAACAATTTGTCCTCGAATCGCACATCCATGAACTTTTCATCACATTTGAACAGTATATTTGCTATACGTGGTCGAAGTAAGTCTTCTTTATTGGAACCCTTCACATCCTGTGAACAACGAAGCTAACTTTATTAAGGTGTTCGGGATAATACCGAAAAATATATTATGTACTAGCTGTGCCCGCGACTTCGTTTGCGTGGACTACAGGATTTTACATACATAAGTTTTTCCCAATAACTCCCGTACCCGTGGGAATTTTGCAATATCGCGTTGCAAGTAAGCTTAAAATTTACTAAGGTAACTGGCATGCTAAATTTAAAGCGTCTTACTTGAGCGGATTAGATTTTTCAAACAAAAGGCTTTTCCCACGCTTTTCACGTTTCTGAGGGAATTTCGGGAATTCCTTTCTTAGTCCTAGTCCATCTCTACGGTACCTAAGCTATGTCCCTTCCAAATCATTTGCCTACGTTTAGGCTGTGCGTTGATATGTCAGCCAGTCAGTCAGTTCCTCCTTTTATACATTTAGATATTAGCTGTGCCCGCGACTTCGTCCGCGTGGACAATCCTTATCACTCAGGGGTATGAAAAATAGATGTTGGCCTATTCCCAGACCTACACAATATGCTCACAAAGTTTCATGAGAATCAGTCAATCCGTTTGGGAGGAGTACGGGAACGAAAACTGTGACACGAGAATTTTATATATAAGATAGTGTCCCAGGTAGGTTAACTTTTTTTTCCTAACTGACATACGACATTTTGACTGGCTCGGTGGAACAGTGGTTAGTGGAACTGGCTGGCGGTTCCGAGAGTCGTGGGTTCGATTCCCACTAGGGACAAATATTTGTGTGATGAACATCGGTGTTTGTTCCTTGTCTGGGTGTGATTATGTATTTAAGTATGTATTTACAAATATATATGTATGTATATCAGTCTCTGACGCCCATAGTACAAGCTCAGCTTAGTTCGGGGTCAGATGGCCGTGTGTCGAAATGTCCCAGATATTTATACGATGATGACTAGGAATAGCCTTGTGATCATCACCGGACTAGCGGGGGAACGGTTAGCTATTTGGTCATTACCTTACCCTGGCGGTTGCCATAATGCAAACTCCTTGTTCCATACAGTGTTGTTGACTTGCTCGGTAAAACAATGGTTAGTGACCGGTGACACTACCTACGGTTCCAAGAGTCGTGGGTTCGATTCCCATCCGTGACAAATATTTCCGAACATCGGTGTTTGATCCGTGTCTGGGTGCGTTAATAAATATATTTGTCTATCTATTGATGATTCTGATATCTGTAACACAAAGCTTAAGCTAATACTACAAATGCGGGTTAACTTCAAGTAACTCTTGTCACGTTTTCACGCCAAAAAGAAATTTGGTACTAAATATTAGTTTCGATCCTGCGAAAAGACAGGTTTTTCGGGTACGTATCATAATCCAATTTTGAAAATATAGAATTTCACAAGACCTATGATGAACGAACGGAAGGCTGATGAATAATGACCGAATGTTCAAAATACCGAACTCCGAATATTCATAATACCGAATCAATAAAACCTATGATCAAATATCAAATCGCGGGATCAGTGTAATATTAATAGTCTAATGTACCAAGAATAAAGTCAAATGGTTAATAAATAAAACAACAGGTAAGTAATCTTCTATCATTATTTAATAAATTAACAATTTACATAGTCCCTCATACTATATGCAGTAAAGACTTGAAATGATGCCATCCAACATTACAAACCAATTATATGATATCAATAATTGTAAGTAATAGAGGATGAGATCACGTTGCGTGTCTTCGCAACATATCGTCGTAACACATAGCATACAATAGAATAATAGAAATTACAATTAATAGGCAAGTAAATGCTTTGTGCTACCTCTATATAGGTACATACATACTTACGTAAGTGATTACGTGCAGAAATTAATACTATGTGTAGACCATTTAGTTTTGTTTGTTTAACATACATTTATAATGAAAAAATATATAAAAATGAATATAATACTAGCGGCCGCCTGTGTCTTCGTCCGCGTTCAATAATAACTTCTGGCAGCCTTTATTATACCTTGTAAAATTAGCTATTTATTAGTGAAAGTCCCGTTGAATTAGGTCCAGCCTTTGCCGAACAAAAAGACTGACACACAAAAATTGTTTAAATTGTATATTTGTTATTGGTACCCGATATAGATACATATCGATTTAGTAATTAAAAGTCGTTATTTTAATATCACAAACATACACCTCAATTTTATTAATTAGTATAATTATTTATAAGTACCTACTAATAATCATATTATTCACATGATTCTATTCAGACGTACTTATAAATACTTGAGAATTATGGATATTTTTCTGTATCAGAATCCAGTGGCTTTCAGTCAAGAGCAGTCTAAATCATAACAATTATTTCTGCACGCATCACTACTAGCAATGTATTCTAATGTTCATACCATCTTATTTTGTATATTGTACCTAATAGCTACCTTTATGCAAATTATTTTTAAAAAATATAGACTTGTGGCAATTTGTATGCATGTTTAACTAAAAATGTTGACAGTTAACTGGTAAAATTTCAATCTACTTACAATAATATATAGTGTATGCACATAGAACTCTCTAAAAAGTATTTAGGTACTAAATATTTCTGCTTTATTTACATGACCACAAATAAATTTGTTCTGTCCATATATTTTGTAGATAATCTTACAGTAGTCAAAATAAACTAAAAAGTATTTTATTTACATACTCATAATACTGAATTCATACATTTAATGTGACGGTTGTCTACGTTTAATTAACCATAGCACACAGGCCATTAGATCAAATTTCATAGAATCATTATGAAACAATTATTATTTACGTTATATTGTTTAGTCTTTAAATTATTTCCTTTGGTTTTCATTACTGCTTACGCCAAACATTGCAATACGTATCTACATATTTTTATTTTATCTAATATAATATTTCCAAGTCAAACATTATATTATACATTAAAATAGATCTCTATTATGTAGAGTTCAACAATATTCACGATACATTTGTAGGTTAGCTGTATTTATATTGAACAAAGTGATAAAAGATTCGAGCTTTAGTTCGCAGAATTATATTATATCGAGACATGGTTAGATCAGATTTGTCATCATCGAGAAGTAGTTCTTAAATAATACTAAATTTTCGTAGCAGCTATGCTTGTGGTTTATTAGCGAATTATACGAAAAAATATTCATCGATATTTTCACCGCATAATATAACTGTGTACGTACCGCTAGAATAAAGTGAAGCAATGATTTACGTTATTTGTTATCAATTTCCATTACTGGCAATATACATACATCATTTTCTAGTTATACTTATTTTATAAAGATTATATATGACCTACTTACTGGGTTTATCCTACTCATGTAATAAATCTTTGGAAAGGCAAAAATCTTAAAACTATGTCCATAAATATATCACTTACACTATTAGCCTTTTACTATCGTACAATATTTAAAATGAACACAATGGAAATATGATATAATTGAAGAATGTTACGTGAGAACGACTAGAAAACGCGAGACAGTAGATACAGAATTTTTAGACTTACTATATTTATAAACCAAAAATTAAAAGGTATCTTTTGAAAATACACAGTTGTATTTTATTTTATTTTTTACCTTTAATATATTACAATATACATATAATCATAGGTATCTTGTACTTGGTAAAAAAATATTTAAAAAAAACTGGGAAGTCAATATTTTCTACAAGCAGTTGCATTGTAATGATTTTATAAATATAAATAATTCATAGAAAATACTACAATATTTTAAGGCTTAACATTAAATTTGGACAATATTCGGATAATAAGGTTTATTTAAAATGTTTATTCAACCTTCTCATAAGTGATAAGGCAATATTACCTTGTCATAAGAGTTAATACATTTGGAACTTTTATGTTTGTGATTTTTCACTAAATTGCGGCAAGAAACCAATTGTTTCTCCAACGCAAACATTTCGAGACCATTAGATACTAAATTCCTATTTGAAAGCGCTCGTTAATGCCCGAAAACCACCGCCTATGGTGGTCTGCGCTGTCAAGAAAACCTGGAGTCGTCAGGAGACGCCAGGGAACGCGGCTTCGAAGTCTTGGCTTCGATAGACGCCGCCCCCTCCGCGCCGCCCCTCCATCCAGGCCCCGTACTCCTATTAGTATACGTCGAAGACGTCACAGGAACCTTCCTAGTCTGCTTAATCTTCAACTTGTTCAACCACAGATCCCTCGTCTTCTTATTACCCAAAACGAAGAATATGAACAGGACGAAACCCTGGAACGTACAAGTCAGAGTGAACAGGTACGCTGCGACCACGTTGTAGGAGAACAGACCGAAAATCCAGGGCAGACCGAACAAGAAGACGAGCAGACAGCTGACGGAGGCGCAGCGGAGGGCCTCGTTCGAGTCCCCGTGCCTCTGAATCCTTCTAGAAGCAAACACGGAGCGGACTATTAGAACGAATAGCGTCCAGTTTGCGAGTAGCATGACGACGATGGGGGCGTACACGGCCAGCCAGAGGCCGAGCCCGGAAGGGTAGCAGAAGGTGCCGCTCGGGAACTTCTCCTCGAAACGACCCTGGTAGGACTGAGGGTCGACCGAGAGAAGGATCCCGACGATGGCGCAAGGGGTGCCCCACGCGAACGCGGACGCACGGAGCAGCTTATGAGACAAGTCTCTCGTGAACACTAGCACCAATCTTCTGTAAGATAACACAGCGGCTACCAACATCCAGCAGAAGGACGCTAGCACCGAATAGTGTAGGGCGACGCCGACTAGCATGCAGGAGACGTTGTAGTATTCGAAGCTAGCGAAGACGACGACGAGGAAGCAGACGACCAGTATGAAGATAGCCAGGCACAGCTGCAGCCAGATCTTGTTGCTGTAGTCTCTTCTCCAGGAGCGGAATAATGACGCGGTGAGAGCAATCATGGCGAGTCCTAATATGGATAAGACGCATCCGACGATGGAGAGTATTTCGAGGGCGTTCTCGTTGGCTTCGGAGAAGACGGTTCTTGGCACGAGGATTTCGGCGAAGTGCGTGAGGTGTGTGCAGCGGCATGTGTCCATGAGGCCGGGCGTGCTGGAGCGGATGAAGGTGCAGCCGTCCTGGGACCAATGCCCGGAGCCGTTCTCGGCGAAATGCCAGTACGCGCACGCTCGGCTTTGGTTCCGCTCCAGCGAGTCCACGAACGGACTCAGGTGGATGTCTATCACCTAAGGGGAAGAAATATAGCATTTTTTATGAATTCGTTAGCAAAACATTGAATTGGTTCTACCAAAAATCTCCTACTACAATTTAGGGTTTTGTTCGGTAGGTTTTGATGTCATTGTTTGATTCTAGGTACTCTTTGAAATATAGTTTTAGAGCAAAACTTCTGCCGTTAGGCATACAATTAACTCGAAAATATGTAATTTGAAAGAGAACTTACGATATTGGTGAAGAAGAACTTTTATTGCTTAATATTCCTAAATATGGCTACAGCAATATATGACGACACGAATGAATAAATAGCAAAAATTTTCTACCCTCTAGCAAAAACCTGTGCTGATATCCCCACACGAAAAAGCTTTATGAGTATTTAACACGAATATAATATCATGCGTTTAAAAGAGCGAAGCAATATGAGGATGAATCTTCGTTCTCCTTATTACAAAATATTATTAATTTTCATCAAAAGTTGACTCTGTTTTCATTAAATTGTTTTTTTTTCATTCTGATGATATTGGATGATTTTTCGAGCGAGGGAATCAAGCAAAAGGTTTATGGAATCAAAGGAAATGAATAACAGAACACATTACCAATTAGCAAAGGGGAATTATTAGCAGAATCATATCAAAAATACCAAAGTAACCTACTTGAACTGTACATTTTTCTGGATATCACTAATGAATTCAAAATCAAAATACAGCTGTTATTTTATTTCATGTATGTTGACGTGTTAAATACATTCAGCCGTTCGAACTCATGCATATATTTATAAAATTCACGCAAAGGACAATGGGCATTTTGGGCTAAAATAAAAATCGAGTGGCAGTCTCAAATTTCAATTGCATATCATAGTTCGTGTCATAAATAAAAACTTATTATATGGCAGTTACTTCGAGTCATGGTTAGATATAGAAATATAGAGTGATGAAGATTGTTATATTTCATTAACGTATTATTACATAACTATTTTATTTTGATAATTGTGTAAAAGCAAACAGCGGTTTTTTATTTAAATAGGATAATTCAGAATTACAATAAACCTACGCCTACGAAAAGTGATTTTTTTTTTATTGTATAAACTCGTCTGACGGAACACCCAGCCACGGCACGATACCAAGATGAAATTCGATTACCTGCTGCGTTTTTAGACACTATTATTATAGAGAGTGAGTTTTTTATAAAAAAAAACATTTTTTTTAAATGTTAAACTAACAAGATAACCTCACTCCACCTGATGAAAAGCGGTAGTGAGATCCAAATATGAGGTCGACAGGCACAATTGCCCGTCGCACTCACCCTAAAAGCCCGCTTAAAGAGGAGACTATTGCTGCGGCAACAACGAGACAAGGCGTGGAGTCTCGCATTGGTTTGAGCTGTGCGGGTTGGCCAGTCCGCCGGACGGAAGGGCAGCCGTTTCTACGGGTCTCCCTGGCCGGCGGCCTGACCCGCTCCGCCCGCACAATGCCGCCGCTAAGACTCCACTGGTCCGGCGCTTGCCGCAACAATGGTCCCCCCTGGCTCCGGTTCGTACAGTGCTGATCCCGGAACGCGACCTGACCGTGAGAGGCCAGAGTCACTTGGCGGGTTTTACGCAACTGTATGGTGGTAACAGCAACCGGTCGACAAAACTTCTTTGGACGTTTTTATATTGTACCTTTGGTATGTGATTGTATTTATCATAATAAAATCTTAAAAATATGGTCGGTTTTTTATTTTCTTGTAAACCTTTTAAAATATTAGTTATAATATACACTTAACAATAGGAATACTATAAAAATAAAACAATTTTTGCATTGAATCATCGAAATATACAAAGACAACAATATTCGATATCTCCTAAACTAACCGGTATATGCTCACGATTTTTTTTTAAAATAGTGTTGTTTAATAGTGCCTTGCAAGATATATACTGATTCCGGAGACTGCCACTCAATTTCAAAAATAGACCAAGCTCCATACATTTTTGCCCATTGTCCTTTTATATAACGTTTACATCAAGATGAATCATTCTCAGTTTCTAAAAAAAATTGCGTTTCGCTAGCAACGACCTTAACCACTTGGCCATCGAAGCTTTAGTCTCTCATTCTCATTCAAGTAGTAAATATTGAACTGGTACTTTTTGCTATGGCACACCCGGACTGTATGACTTGGCTCGTTTACATTTTGTAACATGATTGTCGTTAAAAAGAGCAACTATCGAGTTTCTTGCCGGAGTCTTCTCGGTAGAATTGGCGTTCCGAAACGGTGGTAGAATCTTATTATTAGTAATGTGACGATTTATAAGTGCATGTAATTGCCTATATAAATAAAGACATTTTTGATTTGATTTGATTTGATTCCTTCACTCTGCCGCTCCATTTCTCGCCATCTAAAAATGACCTTCATAACAGTAATGAGACCAACCTCTCCATCCTCGAAGTGCGTGAGGTTCTCAACGTTCACGCTGAAGATGCGGCTGTTGACCAGCTCCTGGGAGCGGAAGGCGCGCTGGTTCCTGAAGGCGACGAAGCTGACGCGCCGCGGGGACGAGGACACTGATGCTGGCAGGTGGAGCACTGCGTCCGACGAGTTGCGAAGGAGCTGGTCGGAGTCCAGCTGGGCTGGAATGGGAGATGGGGGAGTTTAACGTGGAAATCCAAACTTAAGCTACCACTTTTTTTTCTTGAGTGACTACGATAAATAAATAAATAACTGGGACATTTCCACACACGGTCATCTGACACCAAAATAAAAAAAGCTTTATTATGGGCATCAAAGACTGATACATACAAAGATATTGTCTATTTTTATTTACTACACATTTAAAATAAAACTAATTTTACTAATTATTTTTTTTAGGTTAAGACTTAACCGTAACCACGAGCGCTGTAAAGAGCTCGAAACGTCGGATCGCTAAATAATGTTTAGAATACCAATACACGCGAGTTAGTCCGGTCAATTTAGACATTCGAAGTTACATAAATTCCCACCAAGCTGAAAATCGGTAAGATTGCTTAAAATATCATTAAAAACAAAATTTGAAAGTTCCCCATCTTTCCCCTGTAAGGAAAAAATGTTATACAAGGTCAAAGGTAAAAAAAATAAGTTTTTCGCGATTTTTAGCAAAACGGTAAGTTTTATAATAAAAATATGTATGACAAAATTACTTATCATCTAATTATCTATAAAAATTGTCTTTACACTTTGTTCCTAAGATTCACCATTTCAGAGATACAGCGATGCACAAAGTTGAAATGTTGTATTTTCAAATGCTTCCAGGCCCCCGTGCTATTGTGCTAGACAGATAAAATTTTTACGAATGATGGATTTCAGTTGCCTCTATTATCGCTAATACTAAATACAACATAAAACTATCACTTAAGGTGGGCTCTCATACTAACGCTTTTTTTTATTTGCTCGCACTTGGACGGTTTTTATCGTGGTTACCCTAGTAAACCTATTCCACATTAACGTGGTGACCATGGCTTAACGTGGTTACCACGTTAAAAACCGGCCAAGTGCGAGCAAATAAAAAAAAAGCTTTCGTAGAGAAAAGAAAAGAGCCCACCTTGAGTGATAGTTTAATGTTGTATTTAGTATTAGATGTTATAGAGCCAACTGAAATACATCATTCGTGAAAATTTTAACTGTCTAGCACAATCGCACGGGGGCCTGGCAGCATTTGAAAATACAACTTTTTCAACTTTGTGCATCGCTTTATCTCTGAAATGGTGAATCTTAGGAATAAAGTGTAAGACAATTTTTATAGATAATTAGGTGATAAGTAATTTTGTCATACATACTTTTATGATAAAACTTACCGTTTCGCTCAAAAGTGCATAAAACTGATATTTGTGACATTTGACCATGAATATTTTTTTTTGCACACGTTGATCGATGGGGACTTTTGACATATCATTTGTAATGACAAATTCAAGGCCTGCACAAAAATCCAGCTTGTTGGGAATTAATGCAACCTTACCCATAATTTAGATGCTAATTTGACTGGACTAAGTTTAATCCGTAAAATTATTTTTATTTTACATACAAAGATATTTATAAATACAAACTTCAATACATATTCACACCCAGACACGGAACAAACACCGATGTTCATCACACAAATATATTTGTCCCGAGTGGGAATCGAACCCACGACTCTCGGAACCGCCAGCCAGGGTCACTGTTCCACCGAGCCAGTCCAGATCAGATTGCCTTGGTCATATTTTTTGACTGGCTCGGTGGATCAGTTCATACATCTTAGGAATAGTCTAGTACCTTGTTACATTAGGTATTTTACCTTAAATTGTACTCAGTCATGAGGTGACCGTGTGTGTTATATGATATATGATATTTATATATTTAGATGTTTATATATTTATTCCTGACTGACTACGACGATGGCCTGGAGTAGAGATTAGGTTAAGGACCTGAAGCCCTAATTCCTTTTTCCCTCGCCTTAAATTCGTTTCTTGGATAAGCGTTTCACGATCGATTAAACCCATGCCAAGTCCTGATCTGACTTATATTAATCCAAGCGTCTCCTTACAATCAATAAACCCGAAGGAGTCATTGGTGAACACATCGTAATCGCTGGCTAAGACCCTTAACCCCCTCACGGGTCGTTCCGGGGTCGCTTCAGCCATCAGCATGGCAACGTTGTCTCGGACGGTGATGGCTTGCTGGCCCTCCTCTAGTTGGATCTCTGAAGCCAACTGGTCTAGGAGATGGAGGAGCTGGCCCGGGATCTCTAGGTCTGGGTCTTCTACGTCTAACACTGCGTTGACCTGGAACGATATAGAATAGAATAGAATAGAATAGAAAACGTTTATTGACCACATAACATACACAAATAGGTATACAACAGATTATATGAAAACAAAACACAAAACTATAGATATCGGATTGTATTATTTATTCATTTGTTTTTAGCGGTACATCGAACAATGTTAATTTGAAATTAAATAAATATATATCTGGGACATTTCCACACACGGTCTAAATACATATTAACACCCAGACACGGAACAAACACCGATGTTCGTCACACAAATATTTGTCTCGGTGGGAATTGAACCCACGACTCTTGGAACCGTAGGTAGTAAACCACTGCCCTGATATAGGGACAGATAAAGCGACTGTTTTAAACTAAGAGTTGTTTAATCTTTTACATAGGCATGTATGCTTCAATCTTTAAAATACGCAACGACTTTTGGTGCGGCGATATTTAATAGATTAACTGATTGAAGAGGAAGGCTTTTATGTTAAACTAGCTGTGCCAGCGACTTCGTTCGCGTTTCCCCCCGTATTGGTCGCAGCGTGATGTTATATAGCCTAAAGCCTTTCTCGATAAATGGTCTATACAACGCAAAAAGATTTTTTCAAATCGAACCAGTAGTTCCTGAGATTAGCGCGTTCAAACAAACAAACAAACAAACAAACTCTTCAGCTTTATAATATTAGTATAGATTAGTATAGATTCAGGGGCGGGTCACTAGTTAGATTTAAGGTAAACATCGTTACAAGACCGTGCGTGTATTGCACTATTATCGTGCTAAGTCTCTTACAACTTGCAGTTAACCCATAAAAACAGAAGCAACACGTTCCAATAATTCAATACGTTGAATCATTTTACGCAAGTATGCAATAACGCAATTAATAATGACCAAAACCGATATCAAATACATAATAATATACATTTCTTACGTATAACACGTCATAACAGAGATGTTATACGTACAGTAAATGCCAATATGCGAGCGTGTACATCAAGATACCACGTATTTATACATTATCGTAGCTATCCAATTTTATTACATAGGTACTTCAAAAAAACAGGTTCTCCGTTAGACCTGTATGTAGGTATGCTTGTCCCCAATCATCTCGCGTTGGGCTAGATCGATTTGAATGCAATTACTAGAAGAATATTTGTCACATTTAGAAGTTTATGTTTTTGACGTGATAACGTCTTTAAAATCGTTTTAGTCGGGTGACATGTTCAGAAACTTGTGTCACACCAAAACCACACGAGCGCGATCGCAGGTATAACGAGAGAGAGACGGACCGATCTCCCGTCTCATCTCGAGCGCTGCCAGTCATTCCGTGAAACTTGTCACGCGGAATCCTCACGAGCGGAGGCTGGCATAGCGTTCGAGTGAGTGGACCGATCTTCCTTCTCTCTCACTCTAGCGGCATACAAACGAATGGAGATTTGCTAAATATGTATTAGTCTTTATGGGTCCACACGCGATATTAGGAGTAGCAAATACACTATACAATATACTTACTGCCCTACTTTTCGACTGGGTTACACCAATCATGGTCGCGACCGAACTGACTGATTTGTATTTTTACTTGTTAAAAAGATGAAGTTCTTCGTTTAATCTGTGGTTATAAATATAGGACGGGCAGAAACTTATGGAATTGGTTTCCACGACCGATAACTACCAGACGCATATCATTGGAAAGCTCTTTTCATATCCATCTTATATTTAACTCCTTTAATAAAAAGAACTCCTTGTTTCTTTTTTCACGATATACTGACCACGATTATACAAATGTACTATATATAATTTTAAACTGTCATGGTTACACACATTAGAAAACTGAAAGTTTCCGTAAAAACTGAAAACAACATGGTAAATATCCCGGACACTTTCAGTTTTCTAACAAATGTACTATTATATACCGGAGCCGTTCTTAGAAGACTGATTTGACACTTTTTATTTTATATTTTGCATTTATCCTTGTTAAGAGGAACATATTTAGCGAATCATAAAGAACAACTTTTAAAAATAAGACGTTATTTCAAAATGTCAAATGCACCTAATTATCTAATTATTTGTCTTTTATTACCTAAAATAATTGAATTATAAAAAGAAAACGTAAAATTTCCACTCTGTATTACGCTTTTACAAGGTTACGCCGTTTGACACGTTTTCATAGTGACGTAGTGGGTAATACTCACCATGTATTTTTTAAAAATAGGATGAAGGATTTAATAAGTATTATATTTTAAAAATAAATATATTTATAAATAAGGAACTTAAATTCAATCTTTTGGATGTGAATTAATGTTTTTAATAAAAATTTGTTATAATTAGACCTTGCTTGGTTATAAAGTGGAAATAACTGTTACTTATATACTTCGGCAATTTTACCGTTGTCCCTCTCTAGTGCAGTCAGTCTGACATGTAGCAAATCGGCCAACTTAGAGCGGCTCTGGTTTTTTTATAGTTTGTTGTTTGTTGTAAACACATTTGTTGCCATGACAACGATGATCATTGACTTAAAAATTCAAGAAAATCAACAACAACAACATCATACAATCATACCTACATACACAACAAGAACCTCCTTTTTTAAACCTGTTAACTATTTAAAGACTTAATTCTATTGATCATAAATCATTTTCAAGAACTTTTTAAAAAACAGTGTAAAAAATATATTACTTGGTCAAAAGCATGGTCGATGCGATCGATGGTGATGGCCTGCCCCTCCAGCAGTTGTTCCAGCTCGTCCACCACCTGCTGAAGCTGCTCATCCAACTGGAAACAGAAATGACAAATCGATTTAGGGTCCCAAAAATAGTCAGTGACCCGAAGGCCGTGCCGTTTTTACAGCACCCACATTACTTCGCTTCGCGTCTGTCTGTCTTACTAGACTGTGTACTGTTTAGTAGACTGTACCTACTTATCCCAAGTAGCGCGATAGCAAGTCAGTTGAGACTTTCACAAATGATTGTATTTCAGTTGCCGCTGAAAACTAAAAATACTAAAAAAATATATATTTGGCAGAGCACAGAAAGGCATAGTTTTGTATCAATACACGGGACCCTTTGTACACGGGTACCACATATCATGGCGACTCTTAACTACAACCGTTGAATAGACGAGCAATAGAGAAACTTGTTTAGTGTACCTAGGTCTAACATTGTTCGAAATAGATAACACATAAGGAAGGGATTTCATATAAAGTAAGCCCACAAAGCCTTCTACTCACAGGAAGCTGCACCGTCGTGGTCGGTATCTCGGTTGTGGTCGGCACCTCCGTGGTCATCTGCACCGTGGTCACCTCCACAGTGGTCTCATGCATATTGTTGACGGTAGTAAAAGTCCACTCTATCTCCGTGGTCGGAGGTGGGGGGGGCCTGGTCTTGTTAAACGGCGTGGTCTCATCAGAACTACTGTCCTCGTCAGGGATTACTTCAGGCAGACCGTACCTCTGTTTGTCCATCTACAATAACGGTTAGCGGTTAGGGAAGCAGGCAGGCAGTTAATGCGTTAATACTCGTACATGCGTTAGATCAAGTGGCTAGTGGTTTCTGACTTCTGTAGTTACTTTACAGATGTAATATTGCATGTTGATTTTGTCTTATTATTTTAACCGTTTTATAGTGTTGTATGTTCTGGTCTTGAATGAAGATTATAAAAGTAATAAATAAGTTCACATATCGCGTCAACACAGGGACCCTAAATTTTGTGATCAAAATTGCATGCGTGACTTAAATCCAAAATCTAAATATGTATTAAATCTCGCCATCTTAATCAGGTCTGGCTGATTTGTTTCCAGTCACTGGCCTGGCTGAGTGGTTAGTGTGGTGGTGGAAGTTCATATGGGCCGTGCATGATAGCCGTTAAAAGCTCTGTTACGATCCTATACAAAATCATGTTTTTTATATCCAGCGTTTAGGATGGCATCACTCCACATGATGGTAAGCGACCGTCCACATATGAGGTTGACATGCACAATAGTAATGCTTACGCGTTCGATACTACTGATCGTCTAAAACGACACCAAGCACAATCCCACTAAGCTTACGGCGACCAGGTATACCAGTAGACAGGTAAGAGTTAGAATTCAAAGACAAGAGGAAAATTTCAAAGACAATAGCTAGAATTGAAAGACAATAGCTAGAATTGAAAGACAATAGCTAGAATTCAAAGACATGAGCTAGAATTGAAAGACAAGAGCTAGAATTCCAAGACAAGAGCTAGAATTCCAAGACAAGAGGAAGAACATAAGGAGCTAGAGAACCAGGGTACTGACCGACGTGGCCACGGTAGGCGTCTCAACGTTCACATCGATGACAGTGGAGGTGGGTGGTCTGATGGTGCAGCCCGTGGTCTCTGTCTCCACCCACTGAACACCCTCGTCGTAATCGCCAACGCAGGTATACGTGCGACAGCCAGCGGATGTGACTGAATCCCCTGAAACAGTTTATAACTTGTTCAAGAACATGGAAAAGAGAAAAGGCAGTTTGGGTTATTATACTAACCACGTAACCGTTCAATGTGTATGTATGTAATGAGGGCTATCTAGAAATTCACTACTGCAGCATGATTAGTCAATATTGACATGTCTGTCATTGGCACGTTAAAAATAACCAACCATGCAGCAGTTGGACCTCACGCATACGCAATGCCATCTAGTGAATTCCCCATGCCCGTTAACCCTCAGTGCCAGACCATAGAAACGTGCAGTGTAGGATTGTGAACATGTTGAAAAGCTGGACAAATGATGTAATCATCGAAAGCTTATTGCAGCAAAGGCAGTCAGGGATATTCTATGAACCGGTGTATAAATGAATAATATATGACTGTAAACATGTTAAAAATGTAGGTAATGTTGGTTAACCTACATACTCTTGATTATAAAGTTAAGCATTAGAAAAAAATATGTAAATAATCTACCTTACCTATGTTAAAATTAAAGCAGGTAAAATAAACAACGGAACTAAGAATGACACCGATAGAGACGTTCATGTTGACATGTATAAAAAAACACCTTCTCTCTTAAAAGCTACACATCTTAATCTTAAAAACGTGTACACCGATCAGTCAAGTTAATTTCATATCAGCCAAGTAATTCTGCACAAACTAGTACTAATTGACAGGTCACGCAAGCGACCCGACCACGTGCTATGACATCGTAAAAAATCTCGTCGCAGGCAGAGTATTTGCTTCTGACAATGAGCGGAATCAGAGCGTAATCGGCCATCAGAGGCCTATCGACGCGATGACATTGAAGAAATTGCAATAACTTAGACAGTTCTGTGGTCCATGTGACCAGTTGGGAGCGATTCCCAAATCCCCGATATATCTTTATAAGCCTCGCGTACTTTCAACGCTTTTTGAATCTCTCTTTTTCTTCGTGTTCTTTTGATATTAAACATAAACAATTCATGCATTCTAAATCCATCCTTCGGGCTTTATCAAGCCACTGCAAGAAACGCTTACAATTTTCTCTGTGTTATGTAGAATCCATAGAGCAATAAGCTCAATCCAAATTTCGGTACTAATAGACCATCTAAAATACTAACAATGACAAATTAGACAAACAAGTTTGAAAAATACTTCACCGTAGAGCGGATTCAAGGAACTTCTGTGTTTAGATCAAACTTACGCATACTTTAGCTTTTCAGAAATCTATACAGTTTATTACTTGGACTAAGCGTTGTATATTTACACTTAATTATCGGTTGTATCGGGACAAGAAACCGAGACGACTTAATCGTAGCCATTTATTGTCATGATTTGACTCCATTGTAACATCTATCAATCGTTGCCTATACATTTAAATTTTATTTCAATTGTTACGGAGCAAACCGCGATTCCTTTCCTTTATCTTTAAGTTATCTCAAAGAGATGAATAATACAGATACAAATTTACAATGTCTTTGTTGCGCGATCTCGTTTTTGTTTTATTTCACTTTTTAGGTACAAATAAAAATGTCTATATAGGACTATATACGTATATGCGCTCTATTCTCGACATACTTTCGTCTATAGAAATATTTCAATTATATTTACGACTCAGCGTTATTTATATAACGGTCGATTATTCGGCGCATAAAGTAACTATCGCCCTCCATAGACAAGTCCCGTGTAAGCCGGAGTTTGGCCATTTGTGACGCCACTGAAGAGTGCTTGAGTGCGCAAGAGTTGCTACGCAAACACTCGAACGTCCGGACAAATCACACGCAAATGATTTCTCGTCGATCACATCTAACGTTCTTCAAATTGCTTTGTAATCAATGTAATTTGAAAAGAATTTGCTAGAATTCCCTAGATTTCTTACGTTTTAACTCCTTTTGAGCAATCCCCTTTATGGGATCACTTAGATGATAGTCTATTTTTCAGTCAAGCCCCGTTCCGGGACGCTTAATTAGAGGTATCAAGTTCAAGTTAAATAATTATTCAAAGAATTAAATATTTGACCCACGGTTTTTTCCCAATACCACAGTCAGAGTATGGTGTAGTTATGCGTAGTTATGCTAAGAAATAACTTCGTAGTAATAGTAAGCTTCTAAATCGTGATCGCAAGATTTTTTAGAAAACTGAATATGTCCGGCATATTTCATCATCATCAGCCCGTATACTTCCCCACTGCTGGGGCACGGGCCTATAAGGCCTTTACCAACCTCGCTTTACCTATCTACACTAATAAAAAATCTGTAAGGGTCGGTCATGGAGTAAGTTAGTTTGTTTTCAGAGATATTGTGTTTATAGGCTCAATATATGATACTGATACTTTTAGATTTTTTTCTGTATGTGTGTGTGTATGTATGTTTCTCCATAACTCTTAAACCAATTATCCGAATTGATGAAATTTGGTATAAAAACACATAGACATCTGGGACATAGGATAGGCTATTTAAATTCTAGCTTCAGTTATGATAAGACGTGGCCCCCATACAAACCTAATCGTAAAAATCGAAATGTACGCGAACGGAGTCGCGGGCACAGCTAGTATACGAATTAAGCCTTAACAACCGACACATTTACTTTGTTGTGATTCTAATCAAATGGGCATCCGATACTTCGACACTGTTGCAAGCGCTATGATCACGAGTCAACAGTTTACCCGTGATCATGGGACATTCAGTTAATCTTTAATATTTCACACCGGTAGCGCTACCATGAGTTAGCAATCGAAAACTTACGTACGTTAAAAACCTATCGAATTGTTTTTTTCATACTACCGATTTTAGTTCTTAGCGGTAGGTACCGCTGCATATTTTTTCATAGGCATTCTTTCAATAGGCGATATCAAGTCTGTCACCTTTAAACTCATGTTAGCGCTACTGTACACTTTTACAGAACGGGACATATATATCTTAGAGACCAGTCGTCGGGACCGGTCTGTTAACCTCTGACCCGAGGGAGACCACGATAATTGCACGCTGCGTGAATCATGGACACCGCAATTACTGAGCCTTGCCCTTATAGACCTGTACAGCGGCTTTGTTTTTAAACTCCGACTTATCTTCTCGGCTTTCGCAGATCAGCTGGCTGGAATGTGTGTTGTTGTTGGCCCATGGTTTGGATTATATTAAATAAATAAATAAATATTTCACAACATCACATACATTGATCTGATCCCATGGTAAGTAGCTTAAGCACTAGTGTTACTGATATCAGAATCAACAGTGGGTATACAAATATATTTAATAATACACCCAGACACGGAACAAACACCGATGTTCGTCACACAAATATTTGTTCCGAGTGGGAATCGAACCCACGACTCTTGGAACCGTAGGTAGTAAACCTGGGTCACTAACCACTGTTCCACCATGCCAGTCCAATAATATTATTATGACCAACGATCTCAAGATCGTGTATTCTACTTGTTTTAGATATTTAGTTATCTGCTAGAAATCTTAGTCGTATTCACCAAAAACTGTAACGAAACCTAGGACTTCTCGTCCAAGAAGTTGCAACCTCCAAAAATATGAGGTAAAAATAAATGACTCGGCTACTTCAAGCCATCATAGAAGTTTAAAAAAAAAAAGCACTCACCGATCCCTATAGAAGGTACGGAGTCGAAACCCTCACAGTAGTAGGCCGGCCTCATGAACACCACTTCGAGCATGTCCCAAAAGCCGGGCTGCGGAGGCTTCATTAACGGGTTCAGCATCACGTGGAGCAGCGCCGTTCTCGCGTCCACATACAGTCTCCGTATCTTCATGTTGTAGATGACGTCACGATCCGTCCAGGACAACTCCGGACGACTCCTGCTGAACTCCCGGAGGACACCCTCCGTGTTGTTCGTCGGTAGTTCCCCGTAGATCTCCACGTATTTCGTTCTGGGGAGAGCAGATGCGTCTATATTGCCCATAGAAGTACCAATTTGACCAAACAAAACTATTGGTCTCTGATACCGGTTTATCTCTGTAAGAACATCGGTATTTTACCAAATTCAATGCGCTAGGGAATGGCTTAGGAATGCCAAAGAGAGTTTAACAGATAAATTTATTGAGAAATACACGAAATGTAAAGTGTCTCGGAAATCAATTAAAACAGATTTTGGAGTATAATTAGCACTGAAAAAAACGCTTCCTAAATTATTACCAATTTTTTTTTAGTGAAACGTTCGTTATTTTACGAATACGCTTTTTTAAATGTCTTTTATTTGAATAAAGTATATTAAATAACTTTAAAATCGTTTATTTTTTTAAATACTTAGCTGTGCTAATCACGCCATCATGAAAGCAGAATGTTTATGTTAGATGGCTACAAAAATTTACTCTTTTAACAATTCCAATTTCCAAAAATAGTTTCTGAGAAAAAAATAACAATAGCTAAGTATCTACCGCGCCATTGGCAGCAAAAACGAAAAGATTATGTTTACTTAAATTCTCTTACATCTTTCCCTGTAAATGATTCCTAAATTCTTTATTATAATTATGTAGAATGTACTGCATGAACAGTGGTTAGTGACCCTACCCGGCGGTTTTAAGAGTCGTGAGTTCGATTCCCACTCGGGACAAATGTGTGAGGTAGAATCAAATTGCGACCATTTGTGGAAATGTCGATATATATTTTTAATTTTATTATTTAATGTATACTTTATTACTATAAAATGACAAACCAACAATATTGCTTGTGAAGAAAAAGCAAAAGAATTTATTTTATCTGCAATATTGGAAAACATCGAAAACGGAAATTGTCATGCTCATATTATTATCTGTTTACATAATAATACGGCGGGCGCAGCAGCTCAAACGGTGCCATCTGTAAACGTCTTGATTATTATTCTCTAAGAGAGTTATCAGACCAATCGATAGGTAGGCAATCGATAGTAAAATGGTTAAGTCGACGTTTATCGATAGTTTCGACTAGGCCTGCAATCGATTGGTCTGGTAACACCGTAAGACGCCGACAAAGGTGACGATACTCACGTACCTGTAGTAAATATACTCCTCCAGTTTCTTCTTCCACACCCTACTCAGCTTATCCAAGTTCTGAAGCCGGTATTCCCTTTTCAGTCTTATCTTGCACGCGTACAAACCCCACACAGAATCTTTAGACCGTATATACAATGCTCTGTTGGACTCCGAGACGTGGTAGTTATTTTGGTCCATTTGAATGCACCAGTAGTAGCCGTTAGAAGCCGGGATGACTCTGAAGGTGTAATCGTGGTCATCGTCCATTTTACTAATGCTGACTTCAGTAGGGTAGTAGATGACAGAGTCGGTGAAGCAACGGATCTGACTTTTCTTTATCATACCGTTCACTTTCATTATTATGCCGTGGTCTCTGCAACGAAAAGTTGTTTAGATAAGTTTGATGTTCCTAGTCTGTATGCTAATGTGACTACAATACAATGTTTTGTACTATTTGCTTGAGATAACAAGAATACAATAACAAACATGTTCTAAGAACTTAACCGTATTTAACAACAGTTCAATATAAACAGTAAACAGTGTTGCGAATGTGTAAGATTTAAGTAAAATTATGGCTCTATGACTTAGTACACCTTTTTTTTTCTTTTCTTGATCACTTGGTGGATGAAGATGGAAATTGAAGATACGAATGTTCTTATATTGTTTGTATTTATTTGAAAAAAAAGATGTGTTCCAAAAACACCGTTCGACTTTATGTATCCCTGCTAAGCCCTACTGTTTTCCAAAGCATATTCTGGTCTGCGATGAAAACTGGTTAAATGGCATATAATACCTAATAAGGCGTCCGACCGATTGTGGCCATAGTGGCCGATCTCAATTAAGACCAGCCAAGTGCGCGGGACATATTATAGTGCACAAGTATGCGCGCAAACACAAGTGCACTCACTGTTCCCTTACTCTTATAGTTCTATGAGACGGCAATCCGACATGACGATGAGAGATCGGGCTCAGGACCACCGGCTTAACGTGTTTTCTGAGACACGGGCGTGCAACTGCCAACTTCCTGACTCCGAGTTGAGTAATTTCTTCACAAAAAACTCACACAAATTTTGCCCGACCCCGGACTCGAACCGGGCACCCCTCGGTCTTTACGCAGCGCTCGCTACCAATAGGCCAACGAGTCAGTCACACCGAGGCGATGGTAAATAACTTTCAACAAGCAACATACCTGTCTAGAGCTAGGCGCATATCCAAATACTTAAGGTCCACGGGCTGCTCGCAGATGACGTCATAGAAGATGAAGGAGTGGTTGACGAGGCTCCAGAAGTCGTTGCGGATGGCACCAAGCGTCGCGTCCGGGTACAGCCTGGAGACGTCATCGAAGTTCCACTCGGTTGGTGGCACCTGATAGTCCAATACATCAACATCAATATCATAATAGACTGGCTCGGTGGAACAGTGGTTAGTGACCCTGGCTGGCGGTTCCTACAGGCGTGGGTTCGATTTCCACTCGGGACAAATATTTGTGTGATGAACATCGGTGTGTCTGGGTGTAACTATGAATTTATAAATATAAATGTATGGTTATCTGGGACATTTCCACACACGGTCACCTGACCCCAAACTAAGCAGAGCTTGTACTACTGGGTGGGAGGGACTGATGTCATAAAATACTTATAAATATGTCTCAAGGTCCTCCTAGGGTCTTCTCTGGGAGTCCAGTTTCCAATATTTAATCTTTTCTTCATCTACCTACAATCTACATACAGCTGCGTAGAGAAACCGAAAAAAATATTGAAAAGTTCTAAGTAATGATAGTAGTAAGCAAAGTTAGGTACGTAACCTCAAACATTATGAATCAATTTGAACCTAAACGGTAACATTAATAGACGCTACTTTCTTTCGCAATCGAGTTAATGTATAACACGCTAAATCAATTTTAATTGCATCGTACTTATTTCCTGAAGTGTTAACTAACAGTTTAGGTAAGTTCTGACACGTTGCGAAACTAAATTGCAGGACTTCCAACGGTCTAAAAAACTAATTATAATCATTAGAGGATTGCATCGTGATCCCCTAGCATGATATCCTATTTACTTAGCCACTGACAATAGCGCATCATCATACGATCAGCCCTTATACGGCCTCACTGCTGGGGCACAGGCCTATCTTAATTAGGGCGATAAGGTCTTAGTCGACCACGCTGGCCAAGTGCGAGTTGGTTGACTACACAACCTGAGAATTTCTTCGTAGGTGTGCAGGTTTCCTCACGATGATTTCCGCATTGCGCATCAAACTATCAAAAATTAAGTGTGTCTTCTATGTGAGATAGACAGATGCAAATCGGTTGGAAAAATGTGTTAGCTACTGTGTCTGCCTTTTTGTAATGTATTGTGTGTGATGTGATGAACACTCATAAATTACATATTACTTAATAGATATAACTTGTTTACAATAATCAATAATAGACTTTTATTACTAGATAAAATACACCGTGAAATTTTAGTGGTTGTTTTCCCACAGTAAAATGATTCTATCTTAGTAGTACAATAGATTTGTGCAGTTCTTTTTTGTTAAAATTAATAAATGCCGGTTTTACGCAAGGTTTAACCGAAACTCGAAAGCACGTGCGAACCGCTTTATGACTTAGGGTCTCGAGCTTCTTTAGCTTTAAGCATCGATTTCATATGGCAAGCAGTACCTGATTATGTCACATCTTATAAAAGAACGATAGCTTCTCTGGTTTTCGAGTTGGAAAATTATTATTTTGAATTATTTTTTCGTGGAATAATTTGCATGATTCGATAGTATTACTAAAGACAAATCGTTCTGCCACGGGAAAACAACCACTAAAATTTCACGATGTATATTAAATGGATCCAATATTCATGTTTTGTATCGTCGCGCTAGTTGCGGTATCAGATAAATCTACTCGCATTATTTTGTAGTTATTAAACTCCACTTGACGCGAAAATAATGGGATTGCACGATAGCAATTATTATTATTTTGTGCGCAGCCAATTTGCTTCTTTTGATGTAAAACGTATTTATATTTGCATATTCACTACGGACTAGCAAAATTTTTACCTCATATTTTATTAAGTAAATAAAACGTAAATCACTCACGCAATCAACATTAAAACAACTGATTATGTGAGTGAGTACCACGTGGAGCGTTACGAGGATGGTCGAATAACTAAACAACAAACAAACTAAACATAATAAACTTACCTCTGACGTATCGTTCTCCGTATCGTACCGTAGAAAACTGTGGTCGGAGCTCATCTGCAGCCCCAGAGGATAGTACGGGAGAGCTCCTGAAGTATGCAGCATCGGACTGTTGGAGTACCGCCATCCCTTGTACAGAAGCGACGCCCTCCTCTTGGCACACAGCTCCTGGGCTTGTCTCCATGTCGCCCTCACCGTACCTCCTCCCACCCCCGTCACAGCGGTCAGACAAGTCGCCAGAGGACTGTTGAACCTCCAAGCTCCCTTCTTACACCCCTTCGTACTCATATCGTCCTCGTCCGGATAAGGCTTAACGAAGCAGTACCTATAATGCTTCTCATTGCACCTCGCTGCTGTGAAGTTGCTAACGGGATCTATAAGAACGCACAACTCCTCGTCTAGTCCGAGAGACGCGTCATATTTGACGTCATACGTCGTCAGCAGTAAGTCGCCCGTGTAGTCTGTGTACGACCAATCTATGAAGGGACCTCCAGGGTATAACGACTTGTACTCGGTCCAGAGGACCTGCTTGGTCTTCGTGAAGTTGAGGCTGTGGTATAGTTTTGAGGAGTACAAATTGCCCGTGCAGTCGTTGAACTTATCGGAGAATGCTTCTGGCTGTTTCAGACGGTAGCAGATCGGCGTTTCGCTGGTGGTAAAGGCTAGCTGGAAGCCGAGGGGGCAGCGGTGGGAACCCTCCGAGGCTCCGATCCATGTTAGGAGCAGAGCAGTGACCACGTAAATAATCTTTGACAATCGCATCTGTAACAAAAGCTTGGATTAATTAAATAGACATGATGCTAATTACAAGATCGGTGCTTATTAGAAGAAAAGAAGAAAATGGGTTATGTGCTTGAAATAAAAGGTTAAGGTTAGGTTAATTTTAGAATAAAAAGTTATATTTACAAAAGTATCTTTTGTATAGCACAATAAAATAAATGCCGCCCGTTGAAAGTCTTACTTGAGGCCCAACAAAGTTTTGTAAATAAGATAATATAAATGTCGTAGGTATCAGGTGGAATCTAGTCTTAATATCACAAGTGCGGCCCGCATTTAGTTTATTTTGCCACCTTGTAGCCTTTCCAAAAGGTTGCCGACCCTTGAGCTGGGAGAAAAATAAGGCAATATTGGTTACATGTTGCTTATTTCTACTATCCAAAAATTCCCATATTCCAATTATCACGATAATGTATGAAATCGGTAATTGCGTGGAGAGTCTGTTGGCCTTATTATCTAGCTGATAAGATATGGCAAATCAGGCAAAACAAAACTCGACGAGTGACATTCTATCGAGTGCTCCATCAGGTGTCAATAACCATCGATGGTAGTGATATTATTGATGATTGTTTCAAAGACATTTCTTATGCAAATATTTTTTTGAGTAGAACATATAATTCACGGTCAGGGTGACTTCATGCCATCTGATGTTAAGTGGTTGTGAGGTTACCACCTCGCCCCGAAGGCCTGCTAAGATACCGTTTCACACCCCGCCTGAAGAGCCCTTGTGAAGGGCTGAAAAGGCATTCTATCAATCAGTATGTCAGCTTAAATATTTAATTATAACCCACCAAACATTATTTTATAGTAATATCTAATAATATTGCGTCCGCAGGTCCATGAACTAAATATTTGTATAAAAAGGCATACCTAACTAAACACAAATAGCGTACTTAACACCATCATTATGTATGCTTGCCTGACTCGCTAAACTTGTATTGGCCAGACAAGAGCTAGAGTGATATCATTGTAAATAAACAATACAGACTTTTAACTGAGCAAAAACTTACCGGCATTTTCCAATACGTGTGTGAGTCAATTACTTGACAAATTAAATAAATAAATGCGCCAAAATGCACGCCAAGACGGATGTTTGATTGTGGACATGTTGTTTAAGCAAGAGTATGAGCCCGCCATTTGGCGAAAACGATTGATTAATGTATTTTCTCATAAAGATTGATTTTTAAATAGCAAAAATAGTTCGCACAATAACACAGTCTTAGCGCTATTCAATACCTCTATCAGTGAATCTATAGGAAAATAATAAATTAAAGATAATGTTTACATACATTGAACTCGAAGACTTTTGGCTTTCTATTTTTGTTCTCAACGCCGAAAATCCCAAAAAAATAAAAACACCGATGCATTCAGCAACCAGGTTCCAAATGTTGTTACGTCTTGTAGTTATGGCTTCTACGACTTTAGGAATAAGAATCATCTCCTGTTGTACCTACTCTAGATCTATGACCGGCGCTACGCTTCAATCTACCTAATTACAATTAAAAACAAAAACACCTTACCTTCATTACAGTCAAGCGTGATCGGGCCCGCTGTCAGCGCACATGATTCGAAACTCAAACGCCCAGAGATAAGTGCCAATATCGCTCGCCCGCCGCGATTCCCACAGAATTTAATGTTCCGCTAACAAATCTGAAACAAAAAATGCATTGTTTACACAACTCGTTAATGCTCCAGTATCGTTACCGTGACTCCGTCTGGGAATATTGGTTTGCTTTTTCATAGAAAAAAGTGTTGTTCCAAAAGGTTTGATAAAGTAATAAATCGGTAGCGGTTTGGGTGATTCCGCTACGGTATAATTAACAGCGGGTCTGGCTTTGAACATTGCACCGAATAAAGTTCCAGCTCGTATCAAAATTTACAATATTATACGGAAGGTGTATGATACCTACTATCATGTTCTTTGGAGAAAATTACAATACGGATTCACTTAAATCAAATTTAGACTAACTGCAATATCGCAAATAATAGTAACGTATCCGTGTATAAACTTAAAATGCACTGATTTAGCTCGAGTTTAGTGGTAATCAAAATAAATAAATTAAGTTAATACAAAGAGATCTTTAGTAAATTTTAAAACGTTACGACTTGGAACTTTTTTCCAATTACCTATACTTACGTACTTAGTTCTTATTATAGTAAAAATCGACCATCTTAGCCAGTTTTACGACACTACAGCGAAAATTGTGGTTAAATTGAGCAAGTGTAGCGACACTTGTTCAATTATAAGCGAACAAGAAGCATAACTTTCTCAAAATAATCTACCAGTCCTTTCGAAGCAAAAATGGTAATAAAGTAAATAAAAAAATGGTTTAATATCCTTTTAATAGTAACGTCTTAAGTGCAACAAGCCAAGCCGAGCGGAGGTTAAAGATAATGGTTTACTTGTAACTCAATTGTTCGGTATAAGGACGGTCGAGAGCCGCATTCCGTGTCGCGGGATAATGATACTGATGATAATCGCAAGGTTTCACACAACTCACCTTTGGCTTGTCAAAAAAGATAATTATCTATATATAGTGAATAAAAGTTTTTTTTTACGCTAGGCGAAAAGGTTAAGGGAATGTGACACAGTTCCATACGCAATACAGCGTACAGATGTCCAGCGTACAGATCCAATATGATAGATTATTATCCATCATGTTGGATTTCATATTATCGAAGCATATTTGGTACATCTATACGTAATGAACCTTATGGTTAAATTTTTACAAAATGTTTACAAACAAAAAAAAAACAAATCGACTAGACATTGCATTGTTTGGTAATGAAACATTAGCCGTAAAGTTAACTACTTACTTAGTACTTAGAATAATGAACCTAAATAAAAAATCTTAGTATTAATTTATAACAGAAAAACTAAAGTTTTATTCTTGCTGAGAGACCTGCCAAGGATAGGTACTGAAAAAGCATAGGACACAAAATAGAGTATATATATACTCAGTTCAAAGATATAAAGCAGCATTTGCAAATTTAAAAATATATGTGGTGATAGGATGACCAATTAGTTTCGCAAACGTACGTGTATTTGTAGAAAATAGATAGTACACGTCCAAGTATCATTGTCGCAAAGAAAACAGATGTTCTCGGAAAACAATGAGAAATGTGAGTCAGAGCTAATAAGTGTGATATTAAAAATACATTTTTTTAAATAATGTTTAAAAAACTAACAAAACAATCGTGATAATCCTTACTATTAACTAATACTTTAACAATGATCTGTCTGTGTGCCATAACAAATTTAAAAAAAAAACAATTTGAAAGTCAGTTTATAAAACTTCAGCAACCCAGAAAATACTAATATTATTTTATTAATAATTTTTCCGCCTTTAAACATATCGTGGACATCAAATAATCTTTACCTAAATAGACTTCCGAAATCGTCTTCAGTTGTTACAATTTGGAAAATCATCTCTAATATTATTCTGGTAACGGAACCTCTTGAGATGCATTAACATGTGATTTCCTTACATAACCGATAAATCCGGTTGGGATTTTACTTAAGTCTCAATCAATGAATGACCGTAATGACGGTTTTCACGTGACGTCACTCCTCCTGCGCTAATCGCCCATTATCACGCGATTGTAATGGTCCAAATTGGGCCTATTTATTTCAATTGAGACCGCATCCATCTAGCTAGCCTCTGGCTAATATTAAAATGATCATAATAAATCGTCACGTCTCGCTAATTAACCATGGCTTTGAATAATGAATTGCAATATTACGAATGTCAAGGTCGTGAAGATAATCGTAATATTGTGACTGGTGTACCTATAGAATCCAGTGGGGTATTAGAATGATTATTCCTTCCTTCGATATTCCTTCTTGCCCGATTAAATCGACGCCAAAATGAAGGATTATCATTTTAGCAGTCTGCCTATTTACCTGCGTTTGACCGTAGTACTTAAGAGATTTTGATTTATAACCTCCTCCTCATATGTGGATCTCACTACCGCTTACCATCAGGTGGAGTGAGGTCATATTATTAGCTTATTTAAAAAAAAACGACTGGGGCATAGACTACATCTCGCTAACTTCGACAGTTTGAGGGATCAGCGATTATGTCGTAGAGATATAGAAGGTACATTTATAACATATTTAAATGACAACAACATACATTTTAGCACATTTTAATCGAATTCTTATTCTTATTTTCCTTTCTACCTAATTCTTATATATGATTAGTCCACATTTATAGATTCATATCACCTAATAAACCATACCTAACTAACCGTAAGGCTATTTCATCCTCCCAATATTAATAATAATATCATAAACGATCTCATACCCAATAACACGAGGATCATTGATCAACTGACGAACATACATTCGTACTCTTATAATAGTAATAACCACAAACTCATCTCTTTTATTGCCTCTTAGCGACACTTAATTTGAACGATGTTGTTGGGAGAGGCGTCCACAAATATCGGAAAGTGCCAATCGATCTATAAGATTAATACGAATGAATTTGTCAAGGTATGTTTTGGTACAATAATCATGTTGTGTGCAGGTTATTTACCAAGATCTTCTTCTTCTTATCGTATGGTTAATGAACAACCTGGTGTCAGACTTTAAACCGCCCGTAGGCCTCTGACATGGCTTCACACAGCGTTGAAAATCTCTCAGGTGTGCTGGTTTCCTCACGATGTTTTCCTTCACCGTTAAAGCGACCAATGATGGTACATATGAATTTCAAATTTGTACCTGGCGGGGTTTGAACTGGCGACGTCTCGCATGGCAAGCAACGACCTTAACCACTCGGCCATAGACGCTTTTATTACCAAGATAAAATACTATGATAAATATGTTCATTTATAGTCTTCATTTTAACGACTGTAATTCTCGGTATAAATCTATCATATTTTCATTAAAATAATGCAATCTTTGTGTGAATAGTCAACAATCCTATTTCATCGTCTACAATCACTAAATCACTTGACTTTGATTGCAATTATTGATTTTTTTTACAAAAAAACTTCGATCCACCATCTCACCTAACTAATAATATAATCTGTTAATGTTTAATAACAAACACTTCTATTTTATCGGGAAAACATCGCACCGAATAAATAAGGCAGTGACTCATTCACGTTGCATCATGTCTAGCAAGTTCTGATCATGCAATACAAAGTGCATAATATCATTGAAGAAAGACATTAATACTTGATGTAGCGGCCTACTTTAAGCAGCAAATCTAATGTTAACACGCAGCTGCTTTGCAGCCACTCGTCACACGGTAACATTGTCTATATTAATTTCTTACAATATGTAATTCTGTCCGTCTGACTTAGTCGCGCTTTCATGTAAATACCACTGAATCGATTTTAGTGAAATTTGGTTCACCATTAGTCATGAGCCTGAGATAAGACATAGTTTACGACAGTTTATTTTACGCGCTACACGATTTGAACTGATCTTAATCGCGAGCCGAAATATTGTATAATAATTCATAAGATACATACACCTTAATAAAACATATACATATAACTTAATATAACATGTCAATGTATAAATTGAAAACTAATTGTAGGGTAGTTTTTGAGCAGGGTTTTCTCTTTGAGGTAGGTTAGGTTACAACATAACTTTAGCACTATTTTCTACTGTCCTTTAGGATAACACGCTCTAATAATTATATTATATTTATATTATAAAGTGTAGAAGATCATTGCTCTAATAAATGATTGACGTAAGACAAACAGTTTAATTGTCCTTCTAAAAAATCGGGTTAAAGTGCAGTTAAACCAACATTACCGATATTATGTTTTGTTAACAAAGAAAATTTATCATGTCTATCTAGACAGATCACCCGATAATCTGATACTATATCACAACTACCCAACAAAATGTAGCTCTGTCAAAACGTAGATCACATGTATTTACAGATATTACCAAACCTATAATAATATAATACAGTTTATGAGGTCGATGATATAGTTACCTGATAAGTGTCGTAATTTTATCAATAACAATACAAATTTTGATAATGGAAAAACCTTTTTATTTTTCCACTTACTGACTACGATGCTGATTTGGAACTCTCACCCCTAAAACCTTTTTATTATTTATTCTTGAATAATAAACAAAGACACGATATAATTTTCATTGAACACTTCTGATTGACTAATTAATATTTCCTTTACGATTTCGTTTATTAAATTGTAGCACTTTCTAAAATACGAGTAAACAAATACGATTGAAAAACAGAAACAAATCCTTTGCCCCACTAATAACTGGAAATTTCAAAATCCGTTCTCCCCAAATGTGCGAACCATTAAGTACACTAACTAACAGCTATTGAAGCCGTCGAATTTTTCCCGCATATTACCTGTTAGCCACAGATAGCGAGCACAAATAATTTGAATACACCGACTATTCTCGGGACACTCTCCTGGCATATTATATTATGTACTTTGTTATTCGAATGCGACAGATTCCACTTTTTTATTTTAGGACAGGATGTGACTTACAAAGGAAACAGACTAATCAAACACACGTTTACCTACGTATTATGATTATTTCAATAGTCACCGTGGCACTTTAGCGAGTTATGTACGTATATATCTTTATTATATATTTGACTTATATCATATCTTATCTGTCTGGTTTCCTTTCAGAATTCTCTGATGTGATTCATGGAGCAAATAATATGGGGCAGGTAGTACTAATACATGATAATGTAATCGTGGCGCCCACTCGAACCTTCTAAATTAAACATAAACTAATACACTTAATAGAAAACTAATTGCAATACAATTTGATGTCTTGTATCGTAATAATCAAATGTTTGAGTCACAGTAACAGGTCTCCATGAAGACCCGCCAGCTCTGAAATATTGTGCACAAGTATGCGCAAATACACTGTGCGGTGCACTCACAGTAATTCATCGGAAATGACAACATTCCGACTTTAGCGGAGAAAGATCAAACGCATATCTAGACTAGTCACCCATACTGATAAATAAAATGACATAAACGATAAAAAATGACACATTAATAAAAAAAATACATAGAAATTACTAGCAGTTTTAGTGTGATAGCATGTAAAAAACAAACCCAAACGCGGAACAAACATCGATTTTCGTCACACAAATATTTGCCCCGGGTGGGAATCGAACCCACGACTCCTAACTGACATACGATGATGGCTTGGAGTAGCCTCTTCATCATCACTGGACTTGCGGCGGAGCGGATAGCTGTTGCACCAAGCCAGTACCACCGGCGAGTAAGAATCGGGGAATTTTGTATGAAACAGAGCCCGTGCGTAACGCAGCGTTGGCCCTTAGTCTTTGAGTATAAAGCACTGGAGATGCCTTACACGGGCGACCCCCTCCGGCAAAGTACATTGTTCAACTGTTCAAACACGTTTAATAAAACTACTTGTCGCTGCACCACCGCCATTTTGCATTGAACCCTGTCGCGTGACGTTTCTCTTGAAAAATGGTTAGTTGTGCAGTATTCTCGTGTAAAAGGCGATCTGAGAGATCAAATTCGCAACAAGAGCGCGTTTCGTATCATAGGTAAGTATTTTTATTAACTTTTAAATGTGTATTTAAGAAGAATTGCCATTTTAATAAAAAACCGTAACGATACGTAAACGACTGAAAAATGTAAACATGAATACAGTGGTACGGGGGCTAGTGATGTCACAAAGTCAAAAAAGCGACATTTGAATGAGTCATTCACTCCCTGCAGTTAGTTGTATAATCCGTATTTTACCATAATTTTGAATTAAATAAAAGGTATAGACGTATGTTATATTTAAATCTTGTAGGGTAATTTGAAAAAATACTTTTCTTTCCTCTGGTCATGAAATGTGGGATATGTTTAAAAGGAATTTTGGGACCCGCTAATAAGGAAAGCCTTATTTACCAAAAATCAAAAGGATACCTTACTTACGCTTCAAAATCGGTGATAGATTTACTTTGAGTATAAAGCACTGGAGATGCCTTACACGGGCGACCCCCTCCGGCAAAGTACATTGTTCAACTGTTCAAACACGTTTAATAAAACTACTTGTCGCTGCACCACCGCCATTTTGCATTGATCCCTGTCGCGTGACGTTTCTCTTGAAAAATGGTTAGTTGTGCAGTATTCTCGTGTAAAAGGCGATCTGAGAGATCAAATTCGCAACAAGAGCGCGTTTCGTATCATAGGTAAGTATTTTTATTAACTTTCAAATGTGTATTTAAGAAGAATTGCCATTTTAATAAAAAACCGTAACGATACGTAAACGACTGAAAAATGTAAACATGAATACAGTGGTACGGGGGCTAGTGATGTCACAAAGTCAAAAAAGCGACATTTGAATGAGTCATTCACTCCCTGCAGTTAGTTGTATAATCCGTATTTTACTATAATTTTGAATTAAATAAAAGGTATAGACGTATGTTAAATCTTGTAGGGTAATTTGAAAAAATACTTTTCTTTCCTCTGGTCATGAAATGTGTGATATGTTTAAAAGGAATTTTGGGACCCGCTAATAAGGAAAGCCTTATTTACCAAAAATCAAAAGGATACCTTACTTACGCTTCAAAATCGGTGATAGATTTATGTCATGCCTGTGAGAAAGAAATCCGAAATAATTTAAATGATAATAGACGATTAAACTCTAAAGTGACTACGCAATGTATTGTAACTCGTGCTTTAAAACATTTTCTAGGAAAAGAACTATTTGCTGGTATAGACGTTCATGCGTATCACAATGGAGTAGTAAACCATAACTTGGAGCTTGCAAATCTTATTATGGAAAAGTATACAAATGTTCGTTTATCATACATTTCAAAGAAAGTAGACCCCCAGAAATGTATTCGTCACGTATACAATAAACTAATTCATTTTAAAAATCAATAGAAATACATAATAATTAAGTATGTACTTTTTTTTTGTATAATTGATACATTTAATTTTTAACAAAAATTAAATAATAATTTTGTTTAACCTACTATTACCTGCTTCTGCTATTCTGATAATATTATTGTGTAACAGGAAATAAAATCCGTAAGAACAAATTGATGGCGTTGATTACTTGCACCTCTCCCATGATCCCATCATACGTTAGTCTCCTCCCCATAGAAAGCTATGAGATCCAATTACCTACCTACCAACAAATAATAATTTACTTTTATATCTAAACCGCGAGCGCACAAACTGTGGAGTGAAGTCTCCACAGTTTGGAGGTTGGATATACGAGAGGGCTTAGGTCATATAGGCACACAAATACAGACAGACACACATAGAAATAAACATTTAATAGCTTAAAATTTTTACATTTTACAATTTTTCAATAATCAGTACAAAATAGTTCAGTTCATTCAAAGGTTCATTCACCAAACCGATTTTATTTTTTTCTTGGTGTCATCACTATTTTGTCCGTATGTGTGCTGCGTAGTTACGTGAAAACTTTGTTTGTATGCGTGTATTGTTTGAAGTGTTGAACATTTTTGTAGTGTGCGTTTATCGTTACAGCAAAATTTGTGTCTGTTGGGTTATTAAATTTTTGGTGGTGTGCTGTACGTGTTTACCTCGCCCCCCGCTAAAAGTGGCGAAAAAATTTGTTAGAAGCGTTGACGTTATGGCATCTCCAGTGCTTTATACTCAAAGCCCTTAGTAGCTTTGAATTTAAGGTAAGCTATCGAAGAATATTTACAATCAACAACCGGCTGTCACACAACAATACGCCACTCCAAACAATCCGAGTCAAATTGTGATAACGGTACCGATCGAGGCGACCGTCAGGTGACAACCGCCGTAATCTGTGATTGATCGACCGGCGAAGAAACGTGCGACTACCTGCCGATTTGATGCACTGTGTTTTGCGAAATATCTTGTCGTACACAATGTGACCAATGAGACCGATGGTAGAGTAGGAATACGCTCCCGAATCGAGTGATTCGTGTGGAGGTGTATGTGCATTATCATCCTAACTTCTGTACAAAATCTGATGACGATTTACTAGGATATTTTTGGAACAATGTTTTTATATGTTTTGTCCAAGTATGATCGTATATCTCTTTGTTTCAACATGTATAGTGCTAGGAGGGTAATGGGACAATAATAGCAACTTACTTTACTAAGGAAGAAATATTTAAAAAAAGCAAAATAATAATCTCGTGTATGCATATTATATAATAGCGGTTTATAATAAACTAGCAGTAGATAACTATAAAACCATTATTCAAACTACCTATTCAATATTGAAGTGCCTCTTATTAACTATCTAATATTGATTACTATTATCAGAGTGAAAAATACGTATACATAACCATATATTTAACAGAAATATGTGATACAAAAAATTGTGTATAAAGGTTTTGTTCTGATTCTTTCGCCTTTTAATGTTTAATTCATTTCTTACGGTAGAGAACACTTAGATCGGCTATGTCTCTACGTAACTGCAGAGGTTCAAGGGTTTCGGACACCCTATTTATATTACACCTAACGGTAGTACGACTGTTTTGTAGGTAGGTCAACATAAAATATGTATGCCAAAAATTGCCGCTAAAATAAAAAATATAATAATGTTACACCTGTTTGTACCATATTTCAAACAAATAAACATACTCCTATTTCTATTTCCCGGAACTAGAAACGTCTTCAAGCGGACTTAGGAACAAACTTCAACAAGAGTTGTTTTCCTGACTGTTGTTTAATAGCGAAAAGTATTATTCTCATAAACAAACAGTACATATGTATTAAGATAACGCATTGCATGTTAGCCTTACGTGCACCATTGTCCGAGACACTCTTCCTGCAAACGGATACGATCAAACCAACACTTTCAAATGAAAGTGATCACTTTACGTCTAATTGTGCCCAATGCGATTCCGCGCCGTAATTTAACTTAGCACAAACGCTCCAATTAATAAGCGATATCTATACTAATCTATACTTCTATATCTATATCTATACTAATATTATAAAGAGGAAAGATTTGTATTTTTGTATTTTTGTATGTTTGTAATGAATAAACTCAAAAACTACTGGACCGATTGCAATAATTTTTTCACCATTAGAAAGCTGCATTATTCAGAAGTAACATAGGCTATATTATAGTTTTAAAAAAATTAGGGATCCTTACTAAAACTCCAATAATGTAACCCAAAGTGTAAAAAATAGACCTGAAAAATTCCTTACGTCGCCTGCGCTGCGAAAACTATTGAAGATAGAACAAAACCATTTACTAAGACTTTGCAGAACTCATCATTATCTACAAAAAGTGTCGCGACAGCATATGTCTAAATATTATAGTTATGTCACAGCAAGCGGTTTTTTGTTCTAAAAATTTAATTTATATGCCGCCGCTTGAAAGGGCTCTTTATTTGTACCTTGGTATTAATCCTTATCAAAATAAGTTTGTATATATTCAAGACGGCTTCAATACCTTTTTATAACTTTTTGAATTATTCAATTCGGACATTTAATTCGGAAGATATCACGAGTTTAAAAATGCAAGTATCAGAAAAAAGTCGCGTGGTAGCCGCAACTGCGCTCAGCTAGCCTGTAGCCAGCATGCGATGTAGGCTCCATGTAAGCGTCACTGGGGTACGGGGGAGTCAATGTGATATGTAATATAATAACATTATAAAGAGGAAAGGTTTGATTTTTTGTTTGTTTGTTTGTTTCGAATAGGCTTCGAAACTACTGCACCGATTTGAAAAAATCTTTCACTGTTGGAAAGCTACACTATCCCTGAGTGTCATAGGCTTTTTTTAGACAAAAAAAATAAATTTCTCTTACGGGTTAAAATATATTACATAGAGATAGAGATATCCCCGAAGCGAAGCGAGGGCGGGTCGCTAGTATCTCATATAATTATTTCTTCGCAGATGTACTTGATTATTGGTCAAACTGATAATTTTCCACTGCATCTTATTTTCTGTGGAGTCAATAAGTAACATTCCACATACAATGCAGGCGCTGGTGGCTCGGACTAAGAGGTTTAGCTCCTCATTTCTACCCCGTGCCATTAAGGCATGGAATGCTCTTCCAGCTCATGTTTGCCCTCCCTCCTATGATCCCGGGCTCTTCAGGCGGGGCTTGAAACGGCATTTAAGCAGGCCTTCAGGGTGAGTGCGACAGGCTCAATACGATCTATTGCGCCTGTCGACCTTATATTTGGATCTCACTACCGCTTACCATCAGGTGGAGTATAAACATTAATTTACTTATCACTCTTCTGAGAATATTCAACAGAATCTGACAAAATGTCGGAATGGTACGAAATATAGCCCAACCAAATATTCACCAGACATATTGGGACACATGGGCAAAAATATCCATTGTATGCACAGTTTAAGATTTTGACGAGCGACCATTAATGTAATCTGTAGATAATGATACAGTTTACAGCAATTTTTAGCTCCCTGATTGAAATCATATGAGCTGTGGGACAGTAAAATGGAAAAGTGCATCATCCTTATTTACATCTACAATTTCATATTCAAATATGCAGAACATGATTTGAATATACGCGATAATATTTTATCAGTGAATCTAATTGCGGCAAGCAGAGATGTATTTAGGGTTAGTCAGCTTTGTCACCCCTAAGTGGCGATAAAGTATTAGATGTAGCTAATGAGTTTTGGTATCGGGCCAAGAATTCCTGAACCTAGAATTTATATACCTGCGCACGCAAAGTATTAATAGTTAGATATTTCAGATTTCTTTATCAAGATGTTACATCATCATCATCAGCCCATATACGTCACTGCTGGGGCATGGGCCTACAATAAACTAGGGCGATAAGGCCAATCACGGTGGCCAAGTGTAGGTTGGTCGACTACACAACCTTATAATTGCTTCGTAGTTGTGCGGGTTTCCTCACGATGTTTTCCATAACCGTTATAGCGTCAAATAATCGCACATATAAATTTCAAATACGAAAACACTGTGGTACGTGGCAGGTTTTGAACTAGCGATCTCTCGATTGCAAGCAAAGACCTTAACCACTCGACCCACGACGCTTTTCACATGACAATATAGTACAATTAACTACCGACACACTATAATCAAATCAACTCTATACAGGAGATACACAAAAAATCCACCATACCCTATCCGGCTCGAAGGACCAGCCCGTTCTCGTGACAAACAAAGAAACTGAATTGTCTCACAAGAAAGTGGTGTAAATATTCAGAGATCGCGGGGTGTCGTGCATGAGTGCGGGCGGAGCAAAAACACCGGCCGATCGTCTGTCGCGAACGTTTCCATCGGAGCGCTAGGGCTACTGGTGCTGGAAGACTATCTCGTAGTTTAAAGTCGAAGTCAAATACATTATCTATAGTTATTTTTAATAAATGACAAAACATAAAGATTTTTAAAGTTATTATTATCGTTCAAGATGCGATACGTAACATAGAGTAATGTACTTTGGTACACAAATGTATTGCGATGCTAGTGCCGCACTCGGAAGGTTTCATTGGTGACAGCCGCGAATGATCAAAGAAGTGGTGAATCGGAAAGCTCGTTTAAGCCTCGGTTGAATCCTAGGAGAGTGATGGCACAATAATAGCAATTAACTTAATGTTTCTGCACGCATACAATGGCCAGAAGTAAAATAGTGCTTTACTTTTGCGCTTCAAAAAGTATATGTATACTTTTATATAAATTAAATAATATCAAGACACAATCACAAACATTTAAACTGGTCCGTGCTAAATTACAATAGCACTTGCGTTACAATGAGATTTTATAAAAAAAAAGACATTAAAATAAACAATGATTTAGCTCATCCCTACCGTACGGTTTTTACACGTTATATTTTAGCCTTGTCTTATGGCAAATTAAAGTTACAATCACATAAAAAAGTAATTGGATGTAATATTTAATTGCCGTATAACATATATCAGAATGTTTTGCTTCAATTTATTGTTCTAATTTCTACGAATAAAATTAATGTTATGTACTACCTACCTACCGACCTATAAAAACAATTGAATGTCAAACGTCACAATATAAACTGTTCAAAAAGAATGAATGGGTCATTGCTTGCCATGCGTGAGGTCGCCAGTTAAAAACCCGCCGTTTTACAAATTTGAAATTTATATGTACGATTATTCGACGCTTTACGGTAAAGGAAAACATCGTAAGGAAACCTGCACTCCTACGAAGAAATACTTAGGTTGTGCAGTCAACCAACACGCACTTGCCCAGCGTGGTTGACTAAGGCCTAGTACCCTAGTTTAGGGTAGGCCCGTGCCCCAGGACGTATATGGGCTGATGATGATGAAGATTTTTGCATACATACATACATACATACAATCACGCCTTTTTCCCAGAGGGGTAGGCAGAGATCACTTCCTGCCATGTGCTACGGTCCTGGCACACCACTTTCGCTTCATCCACATTCATCAACCTCTTCATGCACGCTCGTCGATTACGGGTACTTTTGATTTGACCTTTCTTTAAGATTTGACCTATTTGGTCATGAAAGGTCTTTCTTGGTCTTCCCCTGTCGACATCTCCAATCACACCCTCTCTATATATACTCTTCGTTAATCGTCTTTCACTCATCCTCTCAATATGACCAAACCATCTAAGCATACCTTTCTCAACCTTAGTCACTACATCTTCTTTCACACCACAACGTTCTCTAATTATTTCGTTTCTTATTCTATCACTCAGTTTCACTCCTAGCATACTTCTAAGTGCTCGCATCTCCACTGCATTTATCCTACTTTCGTGCTTCTTCTGCCATACCCAACATTCGCTTCCGTACATTAGTGTCGCGGCCAACAGTCCTCTATGAACGGCCAGACGTGCGTTTTTGGACACCTTCTGACTGTTCACAAAGGTGTGCAGCGGTCCGTTCACCATGTTACCAGCATTCACTCTCCTTTCAATATCGCTATCACAGTTACCATCTCTTGTGAAGCTTGGATCCCAAATATACAAATTCTTTCACTTGTTCTACTTTTTCACTTCCAATCATAACATCGCAAACTGTCATATCATCACCTTTTTCAAAAACCATGACTTTCGTCTTACTGACATTCACATTCATTCCTTTCCCTTTTAAAGATTCATATAGAACAGTCATCATATCCTGCAACTCCGCAGCCGATGAAGCAAGAAGGACTTGATCATCAGCGTAAAGGAGACACTGGACGATTGACTCATTCATTCTCAAACCTTTCTCACACTCTCTCCAGACTAGTCAAGCAACTATCTAAGAATAGGTTGAACAGCCATGGTGACGCTACACATCCCTGTCTAACACCTTTTTCGATGTTAAACCAATCAGTGCATGTCCCATTGATTCTGACACAAGCACTAGAGTCCTTATAAAGAGACTTCAGTGCTCGTATCAAATTACTGCCCACCCCAAACAAAGATAATGCCGACCATAACTCATGCCTCACCACTCTATCATAAGCCTTTTCCAAATCCACGAAAGCGCAATAGACTTTTTGGCTTTTAGCCAGAAATTTTTCAGCTATGCATCGCAAAGAAAAGACTTGATCCGTACATCCCATGCCCTTTCGAAATCCGCTTGTGCATCCCAAATCTTTTCATTCGTTACTTTCACTACCCTTTCAATTAATACTTTCGCATACAATTTTCCGACAACACTTAGAAGGCTGATTCCGCGGTAATTTTGCACTCTTGCTGCGACCCTTTTCCCTTGTACAACGGTACAATCATGGCCTTGCACCAATCTTCTGGTACTCGGCCACTCGCCCAACAAAGGTTAAAAAGGCGGTGCAGCTGAGTAGCCACCACTCCATTTCCAGCCCTCAGCATCTCTACGGAAACCCTGTCAAATCCCGCAGCTTTACCTAGCTTCATTCTTTTCAACCCATCCAAAATCTCATCCATGCTAATACTATCATCCTCTGCACTTTCATTCTCGTTCTCTTGATGAGATACAGGCATCTGTACCCGCACCTCCTCCCTTTCGAAAAAGACTTTCAAAATATTCCTTCCATCTCTTTAACACACATGCTTCTCCTTTTGCAAGACTTCCATCCATGTTTCTGATTTTAGTCAGCACCGACTCTGCTGTTTTGCCTCGGGCCGCCCGTATGGATTTCCAGAAAACTTTAATGTTTGTCCGGAAATCTTCAGAAAGTCTTCTGTCGAAATCATCTTTTCGTTCTTCTTTCTTTCTTCCCACAGTTTCTTTGACTAACTCTTTCAAACGTTTATATTCCTTTCTTGCGTCACTCACATCATCATTCGTCGCTTTTTGCATTCGGTGATTAGCTTTGATTGCTAACCAGTCCTGCCAAGCCTTCTTCTTTCTATTTTTTTTTTTATTTTTTTTTATAATAGGCAAACAAGATGACCACACTCCGCCTGATGGTAAGCGGTAGTGAGATCCAAATATGAGGTCGACAGGCACAATAGATCATATTGCGCCTGTCGCACTCACCCTGAAGGCCTGCTTAAATGCCGTTTCACGCCCCGCCTGAAGAGCCCGGGATCATAGGAGGGAGGGAAAACATGAGCTGGAAGGGCATTCCATGCCTTAATGGCACGGGGCAGAAATGAAGAGCTGAACCTCTTAGTCCGAGCCACCAGCGACTGCATTGTATGTGGATGGCAGCGCTGTCCTGCACGTGTCGTTCGGGAGTGGAAAGGGGATTAGCTGAAATAGCTCTTCAGAGCATTCCCCATTAAAGAGACGGTAGAGAACACTAAGACCGGCAATGTCTCTACGTAGTTGTAGAGGCTCCAGAGTTTCGGACACCTCTACATCACCGACAATACGGATAGCACGTCGCTGCAACCTATCGAGAGCGTCGAGCAAGTATTTTGCGGAGCCATCCCAGAGGTGACAGCAATATTCCACACATGGGCGAACTTGTGCCTTATAAAGAAGGCAGAGCTGCACCGGTGTGAAAAATCGCCGCACTCTGTTCAGGATCCCCAGTTTGCGGGAGGCTGTTCTAATGACGCTCTCGATGTAATCCCGCTGGTTCAGGTCGCGGCGAACATCTATGCCAAGGATGCTAAGGCTATCCTGTATTGGTAAGGGGGTGCTCTGAAGAGTAGGATGGGAAAGGAAAGGAGACACTTTACTAGAAAAACACACACCTGTGTCTTCTTGGCATTGAACTCGACAAGATTGCATGAGCCCCATTCGGAAATGCGGTCCAAGACCCCGTCAAGCTCGGCGACAAGAAGGTTCCTCTTTTCCTCGGTTTCGGTCTGCTTTACCCCAGGTCTTCCAAAATAACGTGCGTGGACAGTGCTGTCATCTGCATAGCAATGAATGTTGCCTAGTGACAACATGTCATTGATATGCAGCAGAAACAATGTCGGCGACAGAACGGAACCTTGAGGTACACCGGAATTTATTGGGTGGAAACAGGAAGTGCGTCCGTCACAAAGGACACGAATCCTGCGCCCCTCCAAAAATCCCGCAATCCATTCGCATAAGCGAGGTGGCAGACCGTATGCCGGGAGCTTGGAGAGAAGCGAACGATGCCATACACGGTCAAACGCTTTAGCGATATCAAGGCTAACTGCCATAGATTCGCCGTGCTTCTCCATAGCCTCCCCAGAGGTGCGAAACGTACGCTAGAAGATCACCCGTGGACCGTTTTGGTCTAAAACCGTATTGACGGTCATGCAGCAGCGAGTGATCCTCTAGGTAGCGGATGAGCTGGGCGTTAATAATCCGCTCAAACACCTTACCCAGTACTGAGGTTATAGCTATGGGCCGGTAGTTGGCAGGATCAGACCTGTCCCCTTTTTGGGGACAGGCTGAACATTCGCCTCCTTCCAAGCCCGGGGCACGATGCCCGAGGTATATGAGAGGCGGTACAGGCGTGTGAGTACTGGAGACAACTCCGCTGCGCAAATTTGAAGTACTAACGCTGGAATACCGTCTGGGCCACTAGCTTTCCTTACATCGAGTGACTGCAACTCAGCACGTACATCACATTGCCTGATTCGGATCTCAGGCATATGAGCACCGCAATCTGGAATTTTAGGCGGCTGTGCTCCACCGTCATCAATGCAGGAATTGGCCGCAAAAAGATTGGCAAGCAGATCTGCCTTCTCCTGCGGCTGATGAGCTAGTGAACCGTTAGGATATTTCAGCGGGGGCAACGAAGGCAGACAGAAGTTGGATTGCACATGTTTAGCCAGGCGCCAAAAGGAGCGGCTACCCGTGGGATGCCTAATAAGGTCCTGGCCAACACGTGCAACTCGCTGGGCATCTGCTCTAATGTAGGCCCTTTTGGTGGCCTTGGTGGCTTTGTTATAGGCTGCTTTGATTGAAGTAATATTAGGATCCCGGAGTGCATGAGCCCTGGCCCAGTTGCGGTACGCCGTCCGTTTCAGTTCAACGGCTGCGGCGCACTCACGACTGAACCAGAGATCATCTTTGCGACCGCTGGTGACATCAGTAAATGGAATGTAATACTCCATTCCAATACTGATCTCACCCGCAATAGCCGCTGCACACTCCGTGGGATCACTTCCTCCAAAGCAGCACTGCCCCCAAGGGATGGATGCGAAGTATTCACGCAAACCATCCCAATCTGCCGACGAGTAGCGCCACAGTCTCCGCGTCACCTCCACGGGTTGTGGGGGAGCGGTGCATGGCACTGTTGCACCCACCAGGCAGTGGTCGGAGGACCCCAGTGGGGCACAAACCGACACTAGGTACCCCGATGGGTGGCTCGTCAGCAGAAGGTCCAACAGGGAGGGCGCTTGACCGACAATATCAGGCATCCGGGTGGGCTGGAGTACCAGTTGTGTCAGGTCATGCGTGAGAGCAAATGCGTGGGCGGCCCGGCCAGCATGGTCTGTTTTAAGGGAGCCCAACCAGGTGTCATGGTGGGCATTAAAGTCCCCTAAAAACACCAGCTCGCTATTGGAATATTTACAACATCTTGTACGCTTTTATCCATCCATACCTTCCTATCACTCTTTCCATTTCTCCTTTTAGATTTCCCACATACTTCTGTGGCAACATTTACCACACCCTCTTTAAATGACGTCCACAAATCATCTATCTCACATATCTCATTCAGATTTTTGAACTTTTCTTTCAACCTTTTACAATATTTTCCTTTCACTTCCTCTTCTTGTAGGTTTTCAACTTTTATTCTTTCCAGAACGCTCGTTGGTTCTTTGACCCGATGCCGCCAGCCATTGAATAGACCACTCAAACGGGATACAACCAGGAAGTGATCTGTATCAATGGAGATACCACGGTACGCTCGGGTGTTTACGAGTGTCTGTCTAATCCTTTCATCAGCAATAATAAAATCAATCATACTTCTCGAACTTCCTTCTTCTCTTGTATACATGTGGATCTTTTTGTGAGCAAACATTGTGTTCGTCACGCGTAGATTCCACACCAGACATATCTCTAGCAAACATCTCCCATTATCATTAGTTCTCTCGTCACCATACGTGCCAAGGACACTTTCATACCCATCACGCTTTACTCCTACCCACGCATTAAAATCACCTAACATAATAATTCTTTCATTACTTTTACATTTTGCTAAGGTGTCTCTCACACTCTCCCAGAAATCCTGGTTATCTTTTTTTGCTTTAGCGGATCCACTAGAACCTAGATCCGTCGGTGCATAGACACCAAGGATAAAGATCCGCAAAAGTCCGACCTTAAGCCTAATCCAGAGAAGTCTAGGGCTCACACTTTCATACTCAACCACACATTCATCCATTCTAGATTTTTGCCTTATAAGTTATTTATATACACGTACGCCTTAAAGTACCTATTTTATATTCATTAAAAGTTGTCACATGTACTTATCGTGAGGAGAGATCAAACCAGACAGCCTTCCGATAAAGGATATTTTCTTATTGAAAAAGATCGGCACTCTTTTACCATACAAAGACAGTTCTTATTCTGTGTTTTTTTGGCAAGGAACCAATATTACCGAGGAGAGGCAGTAAGTATCATTATGCAATTAATACAACGATTTTATACCGAAAATCTACCATCTGTCAATCAAGTTTAAATAGTAATAAAAAAAACGAACCACTGTTCGTCTTTTCGTTTAAACAAATTAAAAATTCAACTTTGGCAGAAATTAGATATAAATAGATGATTACCTGCTGTATCTATTAAGTTGTAAAAATCTAATTAAGACGCTGAACGATATAGATATTTATTGCAGTTAGTTTAGTAAATAGTATCAGTTACCAAACTTTATTTGATTTTAACGGGAGAACGGGCTTCTTTCTTCTAACAGAAGTTTTTTTAGTAAATCTTAACGAAGTGATATATGTTTTGTGGACTACTTTTACTGTATCCACTTTACTTAATATCTTTGGTAAACTTTTTGTATGGGGAGAATAAATAGATAGATAGAAATGTATACCCAACCCAATGATATACTTGTAAGCAATAGGGTATTTGACAATTTTTTTATTTTGATATACATAGTTGGATGGACCACTCTACAGAGTTACTGTTGAAAGTATCACTTTGATATCTCGATAACTCGACGAGATATTACAATTTTAATTGCACATTATTTGGGCGAGCTCAAAAACGCTCCATACAAACGTCCACAGGCGTGTGACGTCATACGCTTGTTCCCTGTATGCAGCGCCTAGAAAGTTTGTTCGGCAGGTTCATCAAAAGTTGCGTTTATGGATGTTTTCATAATGAAAGATGTTACTAATTTTGTTATTTATAAGATGACAACGAACTTTTAAATGGTTTTCGCACTTTTGATATGGACTTTCCCACCCAACTTTAAATGTCGTTTGCTGTCTCATTTCACAAAAATATTAAGTTTCGATTTCATTAAAATATTGATTTACCTAAATCTTATCACAAAAAAGCAAGCATAACAACCACAGTCAAATACCCTATTGTAGAGATTATTTCTTTTAATGGAGCAGGCTTCCGCATTTTTACGAAAACAAAATCATGTCTAAAACCACACACTAATATGCCCTTAATTCCCTTGACACATTCTCATGCGCGTGCGTCGAATCGTAACCGCTCATTCCTCCCACGGTGAAAACAATCGCCGATTACAATACGGACCCGTCACACTGCATTCTGCATCTTGTCTAATTCATCATTGGCCTCTTTCGGTGAACTTGAAAGGGGTCGCCACAGACTGTCAATTAAATTACTGTTGGTCGCATGCTTGAGCGAATCAGCATTACCATTCCACCAGTTTTATTAGCACGTCGATGTTCAGTGGGGCTACCATGAGTTTAAAACTTACGCACTCGATATCGCCTACGTAAATATGTCTATGAAAAACTTGTACAGCGCCGTTGGTGGTTACGCGAAGAACTAAAATCGGCCGTATGAAAAAAACAACTCGATAGGTTTTTAACGTAAGTAAGTAGGCCCTCTGGTAGTATGTTGGTCTGGCCAGTCGTAGTAAAAATACAATTTAATTTCGATTCCCATCCGGGACAAATATTTGTGTGACGAACACCGGTGTATATTCCCTGTCTGGATGTGTATTGGGTATATTTGTGCATCCACTGTTGATTCTGATTCCAGTAACACAAGTGCTTAAGCTATTTACCACGGGATCAGATCAATGTATGTGATGTTGTGTAATATATAAAATTTATTATAAATAATTTTAATACATAACATCCCGTATGACTGTAGAAAATGGATGGATCACAAATAATCTTATAAACAGTGTAGTATCAATAAACAACTTGCTTATCTAAGTTTCCATTTTACCAACTATTTGAGTGTCTTATCGACGAGAATAAAATACGGCGCCTTAATAAGCCTTACCACGTTGTCATATCTCTGAGTAATGCGAGTTTTCCTCTTGAGATATCAACTTATTCAGGACTTTTGAATTTTGAGAGAAATTAATTTCAATTACGAAATCGTAAGACAGATTCAAATAAGTAATGCAAAATACAGGTGATAATGATCATATCAATAAATTTTTGCAAGGACATATCCACGTTTAGCTCAATATTTAAATAAAATAGGCTAAAGCAGTTGTGCCAATAATTACACAACTACTTACAATATTTCTTTATCCAACAGCATAATATTAAACACGGTTGGTGTTTAAATATGCAACATTAAAATACTTGTATGGTGTCAACACAAAAGATATGTACATAGATATACCTTATCCCCCGTCATATACCTATCCTGCTACTCGTGGGAACGCAATGATCTTGTTAAAACAATGCACAAGGCAGAATGGCGGCGACGTGGTCCACAACCCGTCACGTCACGTTTCCCACAGAGGTGAAAAGTGGATCGCCGGAAGTGGTCTCTGCCTACCCCTCTGGGAAAAAGGCGTGATTTTATGTATGTATGTACCTTATTGAATTAAAAGGCTTACCATAACCTATATATAGGATACTAAGCCTCTCCAAATTTTGGAAGGTACCTATATTGAACCTATAGTAACTTTAGCATGAATACTTGTTGAATGCATATCGCCCTAGTTTAGGATAGGCTCGTGCTTCAGCAGCAGGCTGATGATTGAATTCTTATAGATCTTGATATAAATTTAACATAAATGAACAAAAAATTATATTTAATTGAATGGTGTCGCCAACTGTAAAGAACCTTGACATTAACAGAATGTAGCGTATTGTGGAGGACTGTAACGCAATAAATAAGTTTATTCCTTGCAAAATATTTCTTAAGTATTCGTAAAATGTTAATTCAACTGAAGTTTAGTACCTAATTAGTTCCACCCTTGTAACGCCCTGAATATGAATATAAGTAATTGTTTACGCTATGACCTCTTCCAAAGGAAATATAATTGAACGTTGACCTTAAAATGTGCGTCCTTAAGTCAGCAGAATTGAATTTTTGAATCAAATTCTTCAAAGCAAATGAACTTGGTTGCGTCAACAATCAACAATTGCTCACGGTTTGTTGAACTTTGAATTACTTAATTTTGCATAACAGTATTCGATAACTATATTATTTATTACGATCGTATTTTTCTTTTCCAATTAATTATAAGTGCATAACATCTAAGTAGTATACATTTAGCCTACTATTTCCTACTCGTATATCGAGTCAGTGGACGTTAAAGGAATCGCTAATTGTCAAGTTTTCGAACTTTTCTTTGGTATCCATGTTTCCAAATCATCAACTTATATTACTTATATGATTAAAATCATTCCTTAAAACGGGATAAGGTTATATAATGTTCTCTGCCCGACGTTGCGACTGGGTTACACCAATCATGGTCGCTCGAGTCACAGTCACAGGGGAGTCCATAAAAACAATAAGTACACAATAATGCCAATGATCATCACCCAACATATAAAGAAGGCTGTTCATTGAATTCTAGCTTTAAAAAGTCTCGTCTCAGCTTCAGCGTTTCTGTCGACCCTGACCTCGGTCCTCTGATGACGGAAATAGAGATTTGACCACAGATTAGTCCATTTGTTTGTTGCTAAAGTAATGGCGGCGTAACGAGCTGGGAGCGGCGGTTTACGGCAATGCCGCTTAAATTTAGTAGATGTCTAGGCGTGTTCGGCTTTTGGAGCTTTAAAATAAATTAGAGATAATTACTTAAAGGAAACTTAATTAATGTTGCTCGGTGGGGCTCGAACGACGGAGCTGCAGTCCAGCGTAGTACATTAAAATGTCACACTAATAATGGATACTTTATTTGTATTATTTTTAACGTACCACGTTTTTAGTGCATTTCAAAGATTTAGCTAATTGCCGTTAAATACTAAAATCTCACTACCTAATTTATTATTATTAAGTTTCTAAATCCCTAGTGTCTTTTAGTAGAAAGTAAACTTACTCACATTAAACAGTTTAAAGAAGAGCCAGCATAACTCTAGCTAAAAATAACATTGTTCAAATCATATCCGTAACTAAACAAAATATACAATGGTAACGTAATATCTAATGGTAAACCATAACCTACACTCTAGAATAATTAATTGAGCAGCAGAACCACGCCTTCTTTATGTTGGTAGAGAACTTTTTGGACATTCCCATTATGTTTTGAATACCACAAAAACGTAATGACATTTCTCATTAGTTCCTGTACTCTGGACATTGACTGATGAATAGATGATATATTAATATCGCCTTATAGTGGAGTTCCGTAAAACATGAAAATGGTAAAAGCTCGGAATCCAGGGCCAGTCAATGAATGTGTATAGGAAGTGCTTGATTGCATTATTAAAACCTGAAAGAAAAAAGTTAAAAAAAAAGAAATGGCCGATCTCGTTTACAACAATTTTTTTTTTTACAAAAAAATTTTATAGTTGAAATTTCAATTGTTTATGTGATAAATTATGTTTGCTGAGTAATTTCAATGTTAATTTAATAAATTTTTACAAAAAATAATGATTTACAAAAATAATTTTACCATTAACTATATGACACAACGACGAAACGCAGCCCCCGCCGCCGCCATCTCTGCCCTCGGCATTGTAAATGCATCTTGTGTATTAAGCCTTACTATCCTAACTAATATTATAAATGCGAAAGTAACTCTGTCTGTCTGTCTGTATGTCTGTCTGTCTGTCTGTTACTCTTTCACGCCTTAACGGCTGAACGGATTTTGATGAAATTTGGTATGATAATAGATGATAACCTGAAAATGGTTATAGGCTATAAATAATTACGTCATCGCACTTAGGGGGTAGGAAGTAGGCAGAAAACTAAATTGAGTTAGTGATTTTTAGCCGTTTTTGTTAGGACTTTTGCTCTTTGACGTCTAAACCGATGAACGGATTTTGATGAAATTTAGTATGATGATAGATGATAACCTGAAAATGGTTATAGGCTATAAATAATCACGCCATCGTTCCTAGGGGGTAGGCAGTAGGCAGATAACTAAATTGAGTAAGTGATTTTTAGTCGATTTTGCTAGGACTTTTGCTCTTTGACGTCTAAACGGCTGAACGGATTTTGATGAAATTTGGTATGATGATAGATGATAACCTGGAAATGGTTATAGGTTATAAATAATCACGCCATCGTTCTTAGGTGGTACGCAGTAGGCAGATAACTAAATTGAGTTAGTGATTTTTAGTCGATTTTGCTAGGACTTTTGCTCTTTGACGTCTAAACGGCTGAACGGATTTTGATGAAATTTGGTATGATGATAGATGATAACCTGGAAATGGTTATAGGTTATAAATAATCACGCCATCGTTCTTAGGGGGTAGACAGTAGGCAGATAACTAAATTGAGTTAGTGATTTTTAGTCGATTTTGCTAGGACTTTTGCTCTTTGACGTCTAAACGGCTGAACGGATTTTGATGAAATTTGGTATGATGATAGATGATAACCTGGAAATGGTTATAGGTTATAAATAATCACGCCATCGTTCTTAGGGGGTAGGCAGTAGGCAGAAAACTGAATTGAATTTGTGATTTTTTATTGTTTTTTGCTGGGAGTTTTGCTCTATCATGCTTAAACGGCTGAACGGATTTTGATGAAATTTAGTTAGGAGATAGATAGTAACCTAGAAAAGGATATAGGCTATTAATATTCATGCTATCGTACTTAAGGCGTAGGCAGTAGGCAGAAAACTAATAAAGTTAGTGATTTTTAATCATTCGTTTTAAAAGTTTACCTCATTCACGCCTTAACGTCTGAACGGATTTTTATAAGACTTGGTTAATTTAAAAATAGGATTCTAGACACGGACACAGGCTACTTTTTACGGCGGGAAAATTCCTCATTTCTGCGGAAATCTAGCGTGATCGTGTCAAGAAGTCGTTTTTCTTCCGTCCGTCTGACAACTGTTACGATTACTCTAATAATTTCTTTAGTAGGTACACCTAAATTTTACACCTATAGAATCCCTGGAATGTCTTCTTTCCATTATTGAAAACCGCATAGTTATTGATATAGTACTTTTTGAGATCCTAGGTAACAAACACATTTTGGGCGCCCTTCGCAACATCATTTTATACTATGTATAGAAAATAATAATTAAAAAGTTGAGATCGCACAAAATATTTTTTTTAACATTTTTTTATATACTATTCTAAACACATTTCAAAACTTGATATAAAGATTCATCGACTGGCCCTGGATTCCGAGGTATAAACCTTAAGGCGCTCCACTATTACTGTACTGTGAAACATAGGTACCTATTGATTTTTTTTTTGTGTTATCCGCCTCCCACGGTAGAAGTATAGCTTATCCTATAAGTGAGGAAGTCACTGTACCTCGATAATATTCACTTACTTAGCTAATTATTAGTATTCTCTAATATTTGCCCGAACATTAAATGTACCTTTATTTTTACAATATAAATAACTTGACCTCTAATGAATTTTATTTTAATTTCAGAGTTCTCCTTTAAAAAATGCATAGTAGATTTTGCTACTTGATCCTCTACATCTATCTATTTATATAATAGTATCTTTCACTCTCGACTTTTAAACGGATATTTGCTACCAGTAACCGTAATTGTTTAGTTAGGCCGTAAAAATTATTAATTTTAAAAACAAGATTAAAATAGACACGTTAAGGGGACAAAATGACCGTTTACAATTATATACGTTCACCGCCTAAGGGTAATGTAGATTCAAATTTGATTGAAACTCGAACACTTTCATTCAGATATTGCATAGACTGGCTAGTAATAAAGTAATCTTTGCTTATTAGATATAAGGAATAGGAAAGTAGTTAAAGCTATAAATAGCCATTAGATTAGCTATGAATTGCAAGTTTCAACAGTCAATGATGTAATAAAAAAATAAGTTCCTACTAATTAAAAATTAGACACTTCCTTACAATCAGGTTACTATAACATTGTAGGTTTCCGATTCAAATGATAGGAGGATATCATAAAAAAATTAGGATTACATTGACTTAATGTTCGGAAATATCAAGACGTATCCTCTACTATCACATACCTAGATAACCTTACCAATATTACAAATACGACAGTAACTCTGTGTGCCTCGCTTTAACGTCAAAACTACTGAACCAATTTAAATGAAATTTGGTACACAAATAGTGTAGAGACCGAGAAATGACAGGCTGGGCATTTAACCTACTGTGCAAGTAAAATTTAACGTGACAAATAGTCATTTGTGTTCGAGTGGAGTCCCACTCGTATGGACGATTAGCTAGTTATAAATTAATCATGATTTTTACTCTCACACATCTGAAAGTAACACCACACCAAGCACTGTCTGTGATTGCGTGGAAGTGAGTAATAAACCGGCGTTTATGGGCACCGAGCGTCATAATAGGTGTGATAAGGAGCTCGCATAACGGACAGGTGACCCGGCGGCAATTAGCCGCCTGACGAATGTGGGAGCGAGCAGAATGCTCACGGGACAACCAGCGAAGCGGCCGGTTGAACGCACCCGCTGGGAGTAACGATTCAATAGACTTTTAAGCTCAGACTGTAAAGGTCTACTGAGTACTGAGCCCTTACGTCGTTTCTTTCGCTAAGGCTCCATTTCAAATAGTATCTTTTGGCTCTAGGTTAACGCTTTTTTTTATTCATAATTGTTTTTACTTTGCACTTAGCGAAAAGCGCTTTCGCATGTTAAAATCAGGTCATTCTGGCAGCCACTTTTTTGTGCTTAGACTGGGTACGCTTACCTGATTTACAGTATACACATAATACCAAAATAGAGGAGAATCTTCATAATACCAAAATAGAGGAGAATCTTCATCAGTTTGAGAGGACTAAAATGCATAGATAAAAACGAATAATTTGAATAATTATTTCTATTCCTGTGTATTTTTATGTTAATATAGATGTTTCTTTTCACCAGATATGTTTCTGGACCAAAATCTTTTAAATTGTATAATAAAAATAAAATAGACGAAAAACGTTGTCCCTTTGTCTCGTTACGGAGAGTTTCAGATTTTGTTATTCTTAGGAGAAGGTTTGTAAAAAAACAACAAAATTAAAGATTAGAAAACTGAAAATATCCGGGATATTTACCAATTTGTTTTGTTTTAATGAGCTCCCGATATTTCGGAACTGTTACAAGCGCCATGACTTTAAAACAAAACAACATGGTAAATATCCCGGACATTTTCAGTTAACTAATGTGTGTAACAATGAAAGTTTAAAATTAAAGATGTTTTCTATTGAAAAAGTATGGCGGACTAATGTTCGCCGCGTCAGCAAGTAGTAACAATTTGGTTTTTATTCATGTAATACAAAATGACGTGAATCAAATCAAAATGAGTTGTTCTCAAGACTCAGTCAGTCAAGCGGGCAACAGAAATAAGAGGCCGTGATAACGAACTGATAACATTTATAGCTCTGCGCTGGGCTGGTCCTAGGCGTGACGTGGCCTTCCAACAATGATACCAGTTACATTGGACAAAAACCCACTTCCACACCAAAACTAATATTTTTTCTTACATTAATATATAGTACTTATATATAAACTTATATGTATAAATTATATCCTTACTAATATTAAAAAATGCGAATGTAAATGTGTGTCGCGCATTCATACCGGAACTACAGAACCAATTCAAATGAAATTTGGTACACAGATAGTTCAGAGCCTATCTGAATACCTACATTTGCATAAAAAATGGCTTCTGTTTATTTGACTGCGTTATTTTTGCGAGATAAACAATGTTATGCGGACAAAGACGTTTAATGTTATCTAACAGATCAGACAGCTTTCAATATCTTTAATCAAAGTAATCTTATGAACAATTATCATGACCTACATATACCAAGATATGGCCACAGTAGATATACCTGCAATATTCTGAGTCCACTTATCACAAATTGTCCAAAAGACCACAAGTAGATTGTAAAAAGTACTTCTATGGTGTAAAATGTAGTTCCACAGGTAGGTACCTAGGGTGCAAATAAGTAAACAATGTCTCTAAATCACGTACCTACGCTATAGATAAAACTTGGGTGTGTAATAATGTTTCATGTACTAGGTTACATTACTGATATCCGATTTCCAGAGATAGCTATCGCTCACTCATCGAGGGTATGAAGATATCGTCAAGGAATAATATTCTAAGTAAGAACTTAGTAATTCTGGGCGTCTCCTTTATTTTGAACTAAGGTAAATGCACCTATTATGGACGCGGACCCCATTATGGACAGTTTACAAAAATGCCTCCAATAATAAGAAACCGGTAGGTATTTTTTTTCCAACAGCAACATTAATCGGTTGTACCAAAATTCTAGATTTGATGTAAACAACATTTGACAGCTCTCCGCTATATTATTTTCGACTATAACGATTCTTACTAGTGCGGTGCGTTTTGGTGTCGAGATTTAAAATTTCTTATAAGGAGCGCAATGGATATAAGTAAATTTATTAGCTTTTTTTATGACAAGTGTAATATTGTTGTTAAAAATGATATTATTTATTGAATTACTGATAATAAAAGGTTAATTATATATTCTAACCTAAAACCTCATAGTAATTTTAGCCTCGGAATTTATCGATGTTCATAATTGGATATTGTTGTAAGCCTGTACCCAAATATGGACATTTTGTCCATGAAGGATATTTTACAAATATACGTTTTTCATACATCTTATAGTTGTACAATCGTTTGCCTTTATCTTTATTTTTAGATCGGTCGCAAATTAAGACTTTAAATTTAATAATTCAATTATGAACATTGTGTCCATAAATGGGTGTCCAAAATAGGTTCAAATTTTTTAAATAAATAAATTTTGTTTCACTTTAGATATGGCGACTAGAAAAGCTTATACTAAAGAACAAATGGCAAATGCAATTAAAGAAGTGAGAAAAGGACAGAAAATATCCACTATTTAGAAAATAATGACTAGAATAACTTTACTAAAAAAAATTTTTATTGAGTTGTTTGTGTTTTTTATGTCATGTTACATTTATAATTTAAGACAGGGTAATTATATTACAGTCAGGCGATACCAGTCACAACTATCTGTCCGGTGGGTGGCGAACGGTATATGGGTAAGCGACCCCGGGTCCTCGACCTACTATCGACTCAGTCCAAATCATCCGAGGCGATAGTATCCTTCCTCCCCTTTTCCTTCCCCCGTCATATATTCTTGCTACTCGTGGGAACGCAATAACCTTGTTAAAACAATGCACAAGGCAGAATGGCAGCGACGTGGTCCACAACCAGTCACGTCACGTTTCCCACAGAGGTGAAAAGTGGATCGCTGGAAGTGATCTCTGCCTACACCTCTGGGAAAAAGGCGTGATTTTATGTATAAGTAATTGTTGAGACTGATTATAGCTGTATTTTGATAGGTATGAAACTAGTAAGAAGACATTTGATTTTTGATTATTGTTGGCAAAGTGAATAGAAAAGAGTGAAGGATTTTTAAAATTTTTATTTAACCTCTAAACCAATTTGCTTAAAGATCGAGAAGTGAAGGAGATGATTATATTGAAATATTATTTAAATAATAAGGCGTCCGACCGATTTCAGCCATGGCGGCCGATCTCAATTGAAATCAGCCAAGTGCGCAGGACATATTATAGTGCACAAATGCGCGCGCAAACACAAGTGCACTCTCTATTCCCTTACTCTCATAACTCGGTGAGACGGCAATCCGACATGAGCGATGAGAGATCGGGCGCAGGACCACCGGCTTAACGTGCTTTTCGAGGCACGGGCGTTCTACCGCCAGCTTCCTAACTACGGGCTGAGAAATTTCATCACAGAAAAACTCACACAAATTTTGCCCGACCCCGGACTCGAACCGGGGCCTTCTCGGACCTTACGCAGCGCTTGCTACCAATAGACCAACGAAGGGGTCTCCTATTTAAATAATACTAGTTAAGAGGACATTTTTATTTGGTTTTTCTTGGCTTAAAGGCTTTGGCCTTTGCCGATTACTTTTTGATAACTGTTTGTTGATTGATATTTGAGTTACTTTTATTATTTAATTTAAATGGTTTTTATTTCATTATACTAACTTACTCAACACTAATACTCTTGAGTTATAGATTTAAGCATTCAATTGAAGAATGTCCATAAATGGGTGTCCATAATTGGATAACGTCCATAATTGGGTGTTCATAACTGGATCTTCCCTGTCCATAAATGGAGATTGGCAAAGGTTATTTTTCCTAAATTATATTTTATTGAAGCTAGCTTATAACTGATTTTAAACATCGAATACTTATTAAGAAAAGGACTTTTTATTAACCTCGAAATCCCTGCGAACGTATATTGCAAAACATACAAACTATGAAGAAAAAACGAAAAACAAATCCTTAAACCGTCCATAATTGGTGCATTTACTTTAGTGGCCCTAGTTTCGCTTTTAGTAAATTAGACATGCAAAATCCTTTGCGTTGAGTAGTTTATACTATCTAATCTAGTGATTAGCGAAATATTTTTTTCTTTTTTTTCTCTTTGTCTGCTAGAAAAATACACAATAGATATTTATTGTTCGTGAGTTACCGATAATTTGACCTTCAGTGGGGGGTTATTTCATTAAAAAAGTTAAAAAATGTACTTTAAAAAGTGTACGGACACTTTTTAAAGTACATTTTTTTAACTTAACAAGACGAAAGAACAGTACATATGCAACTGCTCAAGAAATGAGTCTTCTTCTTATCGTGTGGTTGATGAAACAACCTGGTGTCAGAGTTTTTAAACCGCCCGTAGGCCTCCGACATGGCTTCACACACCGTAGAAAAATCTCTCAGGTGTGCTGGTTTCCTCACGATGTTTTCCTTCACCGTTAAAGCGTCGAATGATGGTACATATGAATTTCAAATTTGAAAAACACATTGGTACCTGGCGGGGTTTGAAGAAATGAGTTAAAGTATATGAAAAGGCCAAGTCATATACCTAGTCTAAGGTATAAATAAAGTAAGACCTACAGATCTGGATTTAGGCACGAAAAGTCTTCAGACTCTCAATCGGATCAGAAATTGAGCACTATTCATATGGCCTTATCTTGGCATTATACAAGAAAATGTTTTAGTGGAAATACATTTCCACTTACCTATCTTTCATCGAATGGTAAGATCAGGTTCGAACAGTCACAATATTCTTAGTTTAGTATTGCAAAATATTTGCGCGATGTTTACAAATTACAATTATGTTATGAGTATCTATCTCATTGTCGTTTGTCTGAACGGAGTCAACTCTACTATTAGTACATTAGGCGTGAAAACATAATGCACAGGCAATTTAATTATGCGAATTTGTATAGTTTTTATAAAACTATATTAATTTTATCATCTCTTATGTAATAAATAATGTGTAAGTTAGTTCTTCACATATTTATGTATTATTAGATCCTATTTAATAAGTTTAAATATATTTTCCTATTTCACATTTACTTACCGGTTGATTTTTTTTTTTGTAACTAGGTGTGCTATATGCGCACTAGGACTGTAATTGTACTTTTAGTGGTGTTTATTTCGTTATCGAAATATGTCGATCTAATTCATGTATGTTTTGGTAATGGATGTGATAAGTTCAAGATAAAGTGGAAAAAGTGGTTGCGTACGTACGTGTACATTACTATTCTGTGAATTTATGACTATACATACATAAGTACTTATTATGTTTAATCATAAATTCACAGAAAAGTCATACCGACAAGTTCTATGAACCTGACCATTATTTACTTACTTACTTAGGTAATGATAAAAAACCGGCCAAGTGCAAGCTTTTGTAAAAAAATAATATCTAATATCACGTTTGCCATATGGGAACCCCCTTGAATTTTTGTTTAATTTTGTACTTTTTTGTTGCTACAGCGGCAATAGTAATTACATCGCCTGTAAAAAAATCAACTGGCTTAACTAGACACGCTCTTGCATGATGCAGACGGGCAAAGAAGCCTTAATAATAGTTTATGTTATCTGTGTTAATAGGGTCCCTTTAGCCCTTTTGGTACAGAACCCCAAAAAGAAAGCTATATGCAATATTTTTTTATTATTATGTCGTTTTATGAAAATTGTACCTTAAAATAACATCTAAGAAAATAATTAAATGACACTATGAATAATAATACTTTATAACGACTATTTTATTAATGACGTAGCTACGTTGATTGTTACTCCGACTGTAGTTCTTAAAATAAAAAAGTAATACGTTATTTTAAAATTTTCATAAATACCGCAAAAAGTATTATACATAACTACTAAATTCGTCTTTATCAGAATTTTATTCTTACCGCAAGATTAAGCTCCCGTCACAAACACGATTATCACAATACACACCGATCTGAGACAGTTTCTAAAACTTCGTATAAGATTACCGCCACTCGAGTGTTCCAAAATTCAAACTTCCAAAACACCACCAAAAAGTTTATAACTACAGAGTTCCGAACTGTCAATTTTCGCGCCACACGCACTTGGCGCGAAACACCGCGTGCGCTCAGAAACGTCGCTTTCCACAAACTAATTTACTTTTCTTGCGCATTGCTTGCGGTTGTAAAGGCAAGCCGGCCGAGATAAATATCACTTGTACGTGAACAACTTAATTCGCGTCGTTCACATTCGAACATAGTTGCATAATAATGCGTGTGATAGGTGTATCCGATTTGTTAGCTTAGTTGTTTTGTTTAATTAGTATGTTGTTGCCCAATCTCGCTACGTTATTATTTGATGGACGGATCACAGCGAGCGCTTTGTTTGAGTTTTGACGTCTATTGTTTGCCGATCTTGTTCTAAACAGTCGGTAGTTAATTCTCAATTTTCCGGTCGATGTACCGGCCTTAAAATAATAAAGTCATTATCTGGACAAAGTTGAGTTTCCAGTATTTAATAAATCTGAATGGCTCGGTGGAACAGTGACCCAGGTTAACTACTAAACTAACCTACCGTTATAAGAGTTGTAGATTTGATTCCCACTCGGGACAAATATTTGTATGCCCAACATCGTTTGTTCCATGTCTGGGTGGGTTAAATTAAATATATTTAAGTATATTTGTGATACACAAATATACTGTTGATCCGGATATCCGTAACACAAGTGCTTAAGGTACGGGATCAAATCAACGTATGTTATGTGACTTAACCCCTTAGCGTAGCATTGCCTTAAAGCAGACCTTTATTTCCATTTAACCCCTTTGGGTTTACCACCGGGGAGGTAAAGGGGAATAAAAAGTTGCGTTTGCGACCCCGGTGGTAGGTATTTATTCCCATTAGCCCCCTTCGTTATAGTACTTACCTACAGAAAGTTTATTTACATTTTGTCTTGGACATTATCAATAGAAATTGAAATAAATCCTCATTGTACTTATATCATGACTAATCATTAAGTGGTAATTAAAATCACATTTTTTCGATTTTTTTTTTAATATGTTATTAGTTGTCTATTTGACCAGGGTCTAAACGCGATTTTTTCTCAACACATTGGTGGCCCACCAGTGGGAAACTCTATGGGGATAAAGGGACACAGCGATCAATGCAGTCCTAAATAGGAAGGTACAATAATTATGATCTCCAAAAATGTATCGGGTAAGCATTTCAAAATCCCAAAGTTTTTTATATCAAAACTGGATATACATAGAATATAACTGATAGGATAGCGAGATAGTAGTAGATAGAGAATTGGAGACGTAATCTTTTCTGAGAAAACATCTAAGATGATAGCAAAATTTATCTCCTTCGAGATAAGTGTGTCTACTGAAGCGTAATCAAGCAAATACACTTCATGGTATTATTTTGAGTATTACAAATATTACGAGTATTTTAATAAATTTCAGTTAGGTTTTTGAAGTTATATTAGGGTAGGTAGGTACCTAACTACTATATTTAGGTACCTACTTCTTTACTTGTATAACTGACTAAGCTAATATGACAGGCTAGTATAGTTATGATTATGTTAACTGTGGCTACGCAGACACTACTGTACATACACACACAAATCAACTTCGTAGTGCTCCATCAAACTGCTGGAGCACTATGAATCAATTATGTACTAACTAAAAAAAATTATCTGTTAAAATAAAAGTCGTTCCTCCTCCAGATGACTACTAAGTGGTCAACCATACTCCATACCGAACGAAATTAATAAAAGTACGAATATCATCGTAAGTACGAATATCATCGTAAGTACGAATCCGGCCGGCATGCCACTATGGATTGCAATTTTAAATGTTATAAATAACATAAACATACTCTCTGGCACACTGCAAAACGGTTAAAAATAATTGACACGCAAACCCATGCCTGTTTAGGCAAATTCGTTCGTGCTTACTTCAACGTCTGCTGTGGATAGGTAGATATATTGCAATATTAAAAAGTTGACACTTTCCCCCCACCGCACGTTCCAATGACTCACATTGAATATCAAATGGGACTCCGAGATACGAGTACTACCGTGCCTAATTGCGAAACTAAAAATCCAGTTTGTCATAATAAGATACTATGAAGGTTAGCTAGTAGAAAGGTATAGATGTGAATGCGGTTGTAGTACGCGACATAGCTTTGTTAGAATTACGCTTCCAGGAATAAGCGTCGTGCGTCAATCTATCAGGATGTATGATATGTATCATAAATACTTACCCGAACTACAATCTTGTGGAATTTTGTTGACATGTCATTGTTTTGCCTTCAGAAAATTTACTTGATTAGTGTGTACGGTCCTGTTATTCAATAAACATTCAAAATGATCATGAATAAGTATCTTCTAAAAATTTATCAATGTTAAGTAAAACATTAAAAAATGCAGACAATTAACAATACACAAGCACATTTAAGACGCAACTCACAAGTTGGATTAAAAGTTATTCGTATATTCGCGCCATTTTTACAGCCTCGCACCTCTATAAACATTTTATACAAAAAAAATCTGTTGCAATGAAACATATTATTTATATATATGTAGGAAAAGGGTGGGACATTATGAATGAAATAGCTTATGTAGCGAATATTATAACCAGGTTTATTCCTTTCGATAAATATAATTTACACACAAATTACGAACAGATTGGTAATCCCTAAACCATCAATCGTAATAAGGTCCTAAGTCACTTATTACGATTGATTTATTTAAACTTTTAATTATAAATCGCACAGCAATTTAATAATTAATTAATAATAATTAATTCAGGATCGAATTAATTATCCGAATCGTCTTAGATGAGCTAGCCAATTACACCATGTGCATCGAGCCACGCCAGAGCCAAGACTGCCACACCTTTTTTTTTTTTTTTTTTTTTTTTTCCTAACTGACTAACGATGATGGCTTGGAGGAGCCTTGTCATCATCACCGGGCTTGCGGGGGAGCGGATGGCTCTCACCCCTAATGAGACTGCCACACCTCGGTCGGACGATAGCTTTTATACCCGTAGCCCAGCGAACCGAGTGGTGGGGCAGACTTGCTGTGAATTGATTTATCAAAATTATTGGTAGACTTCCGGTGGCTGAATTAAATAAAATTATTTTAAACTTCCGGTGCAGAAATTCAAATAAAATAAATCATTTATTCGCAGGCTTCCGGTGAATTAAATTAAAATTAATATTAGACTACTTCCGGTGATTTATAAAAATCGAATATTGGACTGTATCCGCTGAACGAATTAATTCAAATATAAGGCTACATCCGGCAAATAAATTACTAGAATTATGAAACTATTTAAAGCGAGACATCCGGTTTGAATTATGTTACATTATAATTTCTATTCAGTCACCAATTATTTTACTACATTATTTTAATTTATTAATTTAATTATTTGTGGCATGGCTCGTTACACTTACAATTTTTATTCATGTTAAATAACTGCGTACGACGACGCCGACACGGCCATGCTGACGTGCGAACGTCCTCGTGCGCGTACATTTCAGGTATCTGTAACAGACATGATAGTTCGATTATCCTGACAAAACTATGGCATAAAATATCTCTGGACCGGATTATTAAATCCCTGCTGATTGGACCGATCTTTTGTTGATCCTACATGCATAAATCCTGGACCAGTCTTTGCAGACCCTACAGGTGTTAACTCTGGACCGGTCTTTGCAGACCCTACAGGTGTAAACTCTGGACCAGTCTACATGACCCTTCAGATTTCATTAAATTTTTTAAAACTGACCCTTTTTGTTTCCATTATCATAATTTTTTTTAATCATTTCTCATGTTTTTTTTTTTAATTATCAGCACTTTTTTTTTGCGTATCATAAACATTAAAATGTTATAATTAAACCTTTACTTTCCTTTTTTTTTTTTAATTCATTACAATATTTTCAATTCTGTACATAACATTCTTAACATTTTTTTTTGTATTACCAAGTTAACGTTTTGTAGGACTGTTCTACAATAGTTAACTAATTAGGTTCTGTGTACATCAGCCTGTACTACGATGCGGGTTGGCTCTAAAGGTACAGACATGGAGTCATCGGAATCCATTGGCTCAGCAAGAGAATTAGTGGCATGATTATTGTTACTCGTCGCGGTCAAAGTACTGGAACCCGCAGTTTCTGTTTCAGAAGCATCAGACTGGCAAGCAATTTCATGAACAATGTTATCAGATTCCGCCGACACGTCATCATCAGAACAATTTTCTATGATATCCAAAAATGCAGATGTGCCACGGGGCACTTCTCTTAGATTTTCATGCGAATATTTAAAAACTCGGTTAGAACCATTAACGTGCTTTAATTCGTATCTATCATTGTCTAAAATAGCAATAATTTGGAACGGGCCCTTATATTTTCGATCTAGTTTAGTTTGATGTCTCTCTTCAGATTTGACAAACACATAATCACCTACGGAAAACGGTCTTATCCTAGCTTTACCCCTATTGAACCTCAGTGACTCTGCTTGAGATAATTTAACTAAATTTTCGGATGCATTTGATCTAATTTCATGAAGGTCTAATCTCTCCACATGTTCATCATCGCAGTTAACGGCTATTTTGGATAAACCCAAGGAGTCAGCTTTGATTCCGAACATCAGTTCAATAGGAGTGAACCCAGTAACTCTACAACGAGTACTATTAAGAGCCAATTGAATCTCCCCTAATTGATCTTGCCATGAACTATCGGAATCACACTCTATAATTGTTAGTAGACTTTTGAGGGTGCGCATCACGCGTTCAACCTGGCCGTTGGCTCTACTGGATCCCGTGGCAATGAGATGTAAAATGATGTTATGATCTTTACAGAATTTTTTGAACTCGGCATTGTCATAAGAGCGACCGCGATCAGCAATTATTCTCTTCGGTGCACCAAAAAGATTTACCAAATTTTGCACTGCTTTTACAGCATAAGAAGAATTCAATGAATTAGTATGTTCTAAAATAACAAATTTTGTAAAACTATCGATCGCAACAGAGCAATATTCTTTTCGTTCGCTTTTACCACTTAATTTTCCAGATAAGTCTAAATGTATAGTATGCCAAGGAATCGCTGGTTTTGGAATTGGATGCAACTGTACTTGCTGAGCTCCGGAGGGACCTTTAGATGCTTTGCATATTACACAAGAATCGACATATTTCTTCACAAATTTTGCCATATTCGGGAACCAGTAGAGGTCATACAATTTATCGAGTGTTTTTTCATAGCCAAGATGTTTTATTTCAGTATGGACATGTCCAATCAGAGTCCATGTTAAAGATCTAGGAATGATGGGGAGCCATTTAGAAACCCTACCACGTTCAATTTTCCGGTAAAGAATGCCCTGCCTCAAATCGTATGTGTGCGACATCTCAAGTGGGTAATCGTCAGATCGCAATTTAGATACTATGTCTGAAATTTCAGGATCGCGCTGTTGCTCAACTAGCAACCATCCCTTTTCTAATTCCGAAAAGTTAACAATTTTGGGTTCTCTAATAGTTTTTGGACCAAGGCTTTCATGAGAAAAGTTCCGGGAGAGAAAATCAGCATGGGCCATATTTTTCCCCTCTTTATAAACTATATCAAAGTCGTAAGATTGCAAGATAGCCCACCATCTATGAACTCTGGGAGTCAAATCTCGTTTCGAATGAGAAGCTTTTAAAGAATTGCAGTCAGTAAAAACTGTAAATTTACGTCCATAAAGAAAGTGCCGAAAGTGTTCTACGGCCTTTACTACTGCCAGAGTTTCGAGCTCGTATGAATGGTAACGACTTTCCGCATCCGTTGTTCTGTGACTGAAATAGGCAACCACATGAGGCAAATGATTGACTTTCTGGATAAGTACTGCTCCATAGAGTTCGATTGGTAACAAAGGGTCGAATATCTTCAAAACAGGTTCAGTAGTCAATTTAGCAATTATAGTTTTAAGAATTTTATCATGTTCTGAAGTCCATGTAATTTTGCCTTTGCTTAAAGCGGTCAAAGGGTAAAGAGGTTTTAATAATTTTGAAAAATTAGGAATAAACTGTCTAAAGTAGGAAGCTAGGCCAATTAACTGTCTCACTTGTGTAACCGTACTTGGGGTCGGTAACTTTTGTAAAGCTTCAATTTTACGAGGATTTGGTCTAACTTCTCCAGAAGATATAACAAACCCTAAGTACTCAATCCTAGTTTTCATGAATGAACATTTTTTGAAGTTAAAAGAGAATCCTGCTTCCGAGAGAGTCATTAGCAATTTGTCTAGTCGGGCTAAGCCTTCATCGATAGTTTCCGATGCAGAAAGGACGTCATCCATATACACGAGAATGTTATCATCATTAAGCTTTTTAAGACAATTACTGATTGCCCTTTGAAAAACCTGTGGAGCATTTCGCAAACCAAATGGCATAGTCAAATACTCGTACTGTCCAGTAGGTGTAACAAATGCAGTTTTGTCGATAGACTCCTCATGAACCCTTATCTGATGAAAGCCTGAAGCCATGTCTACGCTCGAAAAGTATTTAGCTCTATGTAATTTGTTAATTTGATCGCTAATCAGGGGCAGAGGATAACTGTCGGGACGAGTATTCCTATTTAACTCACGATAATCAACACACATACGATCAGTACCATCCTTTTTTTAACTAATAAAATAGGACTTGAAAATTGGGAGGAACTTTCTCTTATAATATTGGCATCCAGAAGTTCTCTAACTTTTTCGTTTACGACTTCTAATTCAGACGGAGCTAATCGGTACGGGCGCCTATGTACTATTTTATTTGGGTCAATTAAATCTATTTTCATCTCACCAGTTTGGGCTCGAATGGTTGGCAATCGATCAATAAAATTATTAGAAAATTTATTTAAAATGCTAATCAGTTTATCTTTATCAGAACCCGTTAAACTTGTATCAATAGATTGCAAATCATAACTTTCCTTGCTCTTAAAACATAAATTATTGATTTTGGTGCAAGAAAAGGTAACCGTATTTTATCAACTTGTATCGTTAATCCGTTCTCCAATATATCACGTCCTAGTAAAATTTCTTCGCTTAAGCAATCATCCGGTAACACATGAAAGATTATATCTAGCGGGATATTTTGGATACGTGCTGAACATTTTATTTGTACTGAACAAACTATATTATTGCTACCGATACCCTTTAGAATGACTTGTTCATGAAATCGCAGACCCTTCAGAGAATCACTTGTGCTTTGTTTTATAAGACTACACTCAGAGCCAGAATCAAAAATAAAGGATAAAATCATACCACTAATCTCCAAAGTGCCGCGAGCCGCCTTGGAGCACAGGTTGACTTGCTTGATGCTAGGAGCGCCGTCTTCTTTCTTCGAGTACCTCTTGGGGCAGGTTGTGGCTATGTGGCCGGTGTCGTGGCAGATGTAGCATGAAGTTGCAGGCCTGGGTGAGTCTGGTTTTATTGATGAGAAATTAGCGCGATGTTTGGTCCGACATTCGCTGCCACGGTGCCCAATTTTTCCACAAAAATGGCAATTACCCCTAAAGATTGTAATGCGAGATCTCTTCTGTTCGGATTCAGAAGAAATCGGGTCTTCATTGGCTCGTTTGAGATTAAAGCCTCGTAGGGTTCGAAAGAGTTGGTGTTTACTACTGATGATCACCGAATTCAGTTCACGACGAATTTTGTCGTCACACTGTGACAAAATGGAAATAACGAACCCCGTTGTTACAGATTCGGGAAAGTTGGCATCAGGTATTTTTTCTATAAGTTGCCATAGCCGCATCCCAGCTTCAGCTGGAGTATCCTTGTTACCAAGGCGAAATTTGATAATCCGATCAAAATGATCTTGTATCATCATGGGTTTCGAAAATTTAGAGATAAGCATATCTTTAATCATGGGCCAGGAAAGATTATCGGGTTTTAATTTTGTCAGACAGGCAGCGGCTTGGCCTTTAAGGGCGTGCGTAAGAGCGATTATTAAATCGACACCCTCAAGTTTTCTTTCTTTAATGACTAATTCGCTTAAGTTGCACCAATCAGTGATATCAGAATCGGGCTCGTCTAGGTCAAAGGGAACTAACTTGGTATTCAAGGTCGGGGGTTGGCGTGAGTTCATGTTATCTAAAAGCTTTTGAAAAATGGCTTCCATGCCACTTGAAAATATAGTCATCTGCTGAGACATGGGTGCATCAGCTTGATCATGCAGAGGTGGGTCCGATCCCACTTCTGATGTAGGAAAAGGGTGGGACATTATGAATGAAATAGCTTATGTAGCGAATATTATAACCAGGTTTATTCCTTTCGATAAATATAATTTACACACAAATTACGAACAGATTGGTAATCCCTAAACCATCAATCGTAATAAGGTCCTAAGTCACTTATTACGATTGATTTATTTAAACTTTTAATTATAAATCGCACAGCAATTTAATAATTAATTAATAATAATTAATTCAGGATCGAATTAATTATCCGAATCGTCTTAGATGAGCTAGCCAATTACACCATGTGCATCGAGCCACGCCAGAGCCAAGACTGCCACACCTCGGTCGGACGATAGCTTTTATACCCGTAGCCCAGCGAACCGAGTGGTGGGGCAGACTTGCTGTGAATTGATTTATCAAAATTATTGGTAGACTTCCGGTGGCTGAATTAAATAAAATTATTTTAAACTTCCGGTACAGAAATTCAAATAAAATAAATCATTTATTCGCAGGCTTCCGGTGAATTAAATTAAAATTAATATTAGACTACTTCCGGTGATTTATAAAAATCGAATATTGGACTGTATCCGCTGAACGAATTAATTCAAATATAAGGCTACATCCGGCAAATAAATTACTAGAATTATGAAACTATTTAAAGCGAGACATCCGGTTTGAATTATGTTACATTATAATTTCTATTCAGTCACCAATTATTTTACTACATTATTTTAATTTATTAATTTAATTATTTGTGGCATGGCTCGTTACACTTACAATTTTTATTCATGTTAAATAACTGCGTACGACGACGCCGACATATACATTTTTGTCCTTTTGTAATTCATATTATTGTATTCATAATACATAATATTTGAATTTAATCCGGACATAGTGAGCATAAAGAAAGAGTAGTAAAATAAATACATTTAAACATACGTGTTAAAGAAAACAGACTTAAATCTTAAACGTCACCAGTCTTTTGGTTATGGTATGTCAACATGGTCGCCTTTCTGTCATAATGTCCTATCTGTCATTTGAGACATTCGATTGGTCGTCACAAGATTTTGGAACGAAATTCGTCCTTTTGTCGTGAAGTAGAACACCCGTAGTTTATAGATTTTTTATTTACTCACAGAGTACTGGCTTCTTATGCGCAAAATTATCAGTTAAAACAAAAATACCTATGTCTAAAAGTCCTTGAAATAAGTAGACCTATTTTACACAACGAGATTCAATAGAATACAGTTGCAGTTGTAATGGAAACTAATTTCAGTGCATTGACGAGACGGAGAACATCAGCTCTCGAAGGCTACAAATGAGATAGCGTGCGATAGGCAGGCGCGTCGTGTTGTGTGACTGAGTGGAGTGTGGGGACACAGTTGATCGCTGATCGACGGAGTTTTATGTGCGCGTGACGGTGACATGAGCACAAACAACAAACGGCGTGGAGCGAGCGGTTCCAGTTGTTCAGTGTCCGGGGTGCCCGCCCTCGTGAACGTGCCCACAGCGATGTCCGCTGACCTAGCCTCGCTGTTCGAGTGCCCAGTCTGCTTCGACTATGTCCTGCCCCCGATCCTGCAGTGTCAGAGCGGGCACCTGGTGTGCTCCAGCTGCCGACCCAAGCTGTCGTGCTGCCCGACGTGTCGCGGGCCCCTCGGCAACATCCGCAACCTGGCCATGGAGAAGGTCGCCAGCAACGTCATGTTCCCGTGCAAGCACTCCAACACGGGCTGCACCGTCACCCTCGTGCACACCGAGAAGGCGGAGCACGAGGAGGCGTGCGAGTTCAGACCCTACTCTTGCCCTTGCCCCGGGGCGTCCTGCAAGTGGCAGGGGGGCCTGGACCAAGTGATGCCTCACCTCATGATGTCCCACAAAAGCATCACTACATTACAAGGAGAAGACATAGTATTTTTAGCCACAGACATCAACCTCCCAGGGGCAGTGGACTGGGTGATGATGCAGTCATGCTTTAACCACCACTTTATGTTAGTACTTGAAAAACAAGAAAAGTTTGATGGGCATCAACAATTCTTTGCCATTGTACAGCTTATAGGATCCCGCAAGGAAGCAGAAAACTTTGCATATCGCTTGGAGCTGAATGGACACCGCCGGAGGCTGACGTGGGAAGCCATGCCGCGCTCCATCCACGAAGGAGTGTCCTCTGCCATCATGAACTCTGATTGCCTTGTGTTTGACACTTCTCTTGCGCAGCTATTTGCTGACAATGGGAATCTCGGTATAAATGTCACAATATCCATTGCCTAAACATCATTGGCCTGCCGGTGTAGCTGGTACTGACCACTGGGGCATTTGTTGACAAACAGAATATAATCTAATTATAATATTATGTCAACAATGTCCCACATAAAATTGTAATAGACAAAGATAATATAAAATACACACCTAATTATAAATGTGAATTAATATTTTTGTTATAAGTAGTTTGCAATGGTTGCAAAAATTCATTCTAACTTTTGACATTTTTCTTTTTATTAATTAATTGAATAATCAGCAGTAAAGTAAGCCAAAAATATATAATTTCTTTGATTGTTTGTATACATGTGTGTTCATCTTTAGAGTTAAGTAGAGAAAGTTAAAATTCTGCCAGTGATTTCCATCACTATGGGATGCCTTGTAAACATAGTTTTTAAAACAAATTATGACCTCTCGCAAGAGAAAGTGATTATTTTATTCCAAACAATGAACAAATATTTGTACTAACTTAATCATTTGTATATAATCGCAATTGAAATTAAATGATAAGGAATTCTAAGCAATTTTGTGATATTGCTTTTGTTGAGATATTTACTTAGTGTGCTGGCATTAACTGAGTATGAATGTAAGGTCACAAGCAGATGTGCAAAAGTACAAATAGTTATTGTACATGTTGCTATATGAATTGATACTGCCCATAATAGTGCCCATGCCAAACCACCTCAATGATAGTTCATAAATTAAGGCAACTTTAAGGAACTCTATGTATTGCTAGGGTTTGTGTGTTGTACTAAATTAGGATCTCAAACAGAATAAAGCTGTGCCTGTTTTCTCTAATGTATTTTGACAAAAATACTGAACTGATTTCAACGAAGATTAGCGTGTAGACAGATTTTGACTATAATAGACTGTAATTTGTTGCTTTAGTTTATGCACAATTATTTGACTCCATAACATCAAACCCCCTTGTTAAAGTTAAAGAACTAAGACATAAGAAATCAAAGCTTTTAGAAAAAAAATTAAAATGGTGACAAAGAAAGGATGGTACACACAGCTTTGTTGATCAGCTCAATTTCATAAACCAGTTCTTTGTTTGTCATGACTGAATTATTTATTAGTTTGATTAGGCTTCTGTTATTTAAACCAACATGTTACTTAATTTTAGTTTAAATTACCATTTTCTTTTTTTACAACAACCCACTTATGTGGTGTGTCTTATGACTACAATAAATACTTTTGTTTAAAAGTTCTACGCCCTAATATAAAGCTGGTTAAATTTATGAAATGCTAGTAATAAAATTTTGTAATGTAATATTTTTGGTAGTTTTATTATTGTTCAACCCATTCATAAACTTTAATATTCACCACTGGTTGTCCAACATGATCATAATGACCAATATTTAGGTTTATTTGTACCTAATGAATCTGATAGTTTGAAAGCCTCAAACAATACCTACCACAAATTCTGTAGGCTTAACTAAAAGCCTATCAATAACTCATTAAGTAATTGTTATAGCTACAATTGCTAGGCGGTGATATAAATTTAATGATCTCATTATCTTAATCACTTAAAAAGAAAGTTCATGTAAGTGACTATCTTCTTCTGACCTTATTTTTAATGTTTATATAGCAAGATAAGTCTGATGAATCACCCTCTAAACTGCTCTAGAAAACAGTTATCGAATCGCATCTCGAATGATAAGATTTGCTCTTTGCAGAATCCTATTCAATTTTGCTAGAATCGTTCCGTCCCATGCAAAAGGTTATTTCCCGCTATGATATAATAGTACTCAGCTCATGCTGTCTGGCCGTCAGCCTAAGAAACCTTAGTTATCACTTATTAAAATGTCAATAGTTAAAACTTCCATTGGGATAGCAAATGACATTGATGTAATTCAAATTTCAACGCTTTAACAGTGAAGGAAACATTGTGAGCAAACCTGCACACCTACGAAGACAATCTAAGCTTGTGTAGTCGACAAACCCCACTTGGGCAGCGTGGCCTTATCACTCTAGTTTAAGATAGACCCGTGCCCCAGCAGTGGGGACTAATATGAGCTGATGATGAATGCTATGTAGCAAAATAATGTGTCGGGTCAGGTAGTAAAAAAAGAAGTTAATTGAAAAAGATTTACTCTTAACATTTTAGACATGCAATTCAACAATCATATAATAAATTAAAACTAAAAATAAATAACAAGTGAAATATTAATGATAAACTCTGTCAGATATTATTTGCTTCGTCTGTTCATATATACGGGTAATATCAATATGGAATAATGGAATATTATCAACACATTATTATATGTAAATACATTTAAATTCTAGCTCCTCATTATTTTAAAAGGTATGTTGGCTTTTAGCGAATTACAACATTAAAAGTTTTCTCAGCAAGCACCAATCCAAATTGTGAATTGTCCATGTTATAAAACCAAAATAAATAAACAAATCCAGACGAAATTTTTTCATCACATTCTTATTATTTCCCGGACATTTCCAAGGCCATTAGTCTAAACACAACTCAAACAGAGAATAGCAAATAATGCAATCTCTAATGGCATGAAATTGTCTATGGAGCGGGGTTTTTATTCCTGGAATAGACATCTCAAATTTATATGCAATCCTCGTGCCATTAACTTCAACGTCATTCAGGTCATCTGGTGCCTTCTATCAATCTTCTAGGACCCTCACTACGCTGGCTTACTGCTCTGGGGCAGTAAAGGAGACGGCAATAGACAAGCTGCAGTGGGCGAATCGCTATCATCCAATATAGACCCACTGCCTTTCTGTTGTGGACTGAAAGGATCGTTCTGTGGTAAATTGGTCGCTAAAACCGGGCTGAAAGGGTCTATACTCCCAGGAGCGACTTCAAAAGGATCTAATCGTCTGGTGTCTGTATCTACGAAACTTAGTTCGTCGAATTTGTCCATAGTTTCTTTGAAAGTGCTCGGTGCGAACGGATCGAATTTCTTCAACCCATCTGGACTGAAAGGGTCTTTCGGTTTAGGAGGGTCCTCTGCTAGACTATTATCTCCGCTGAAATCGGACAAATCGATATCATAGTTTATGTTGCTCAGTCCAGGCGCAAGATGGTCGGACCCGAAATCATCTGGCGTCATCAACTCGTCTATTGACCTGGAGTCAAAAGGCGTGAATCCTAACGGGGAAGGCGTCAGAAGTTCCATCGAATTGGTCTGCTTTAGGTCCCAAGTCTGGTCTAGGTGTTGGGGCGATTTTGACGGCGACGGCTTCTCTATGACTTCGAAGCCTAGAATGCTAAGTTTTTGCTCTTTCCCTTCTGCATCAGTTTCTACGGTTAGAATTTCCTGCTGTGTATTTTCCACCCTTGTGTTTTCTAGAGCAATAGCTATCGCTTGTTTCTCCACAGGTTTTTCTTTTGTCTTGTGGTCTGTGATTGCTTCTTTGTCTGTGGTTACTTTGTTGAAGTCTATGGTAACATCTTTGTCTATAGTCGGTTGGGCGTAGTCTATGGTTGCTTTGTCTATGGTCGGTTTGGCGTAGTCTATGGTGGCTTTGTCTGTGGTTGGTTCGCTGTAGTCGAGGAGAGCTTTGGGTATGTCTGTTTCATCGAGGGCCTGGTCTAGCGGTCCGGGGTCGGTCCGGGGCGGCGCGGGAGCGTTCTCCAGGTCTATGAGTGGTTTGGCTCCCTTCTTCAACTTTCCAAAGCACGGCAGTTCTCGTCGCGGCTTTATTTCTAGAGGCGTATTCGCGAGCACGTCTTTAACTTTTTTCGCGATCTGTTCCTGTGAAATAAGAAAGGTATAAATAATTTCAAAATGCTTTTTATAATTTAAACAGTTTCAGTTTTACGATCTGCATTGAAAAATTTACTACAAAGTCGAATTATTAAAAATTATTTTTTATGAATTTGTAATAAGTAGGTATTGGAATAGGCTCCGAAACTACTGAACAGATTTGAATAATCCTTTCACTGTTGGAAAGCTATTTTTTCCCCGAGTGACATAGGCTATACTTAATGTTAAAAAAAAGGAATCCTTACTTAAATTATGATAAAGTGCAAAAAAAATTATGACATACCCGAAGCGAAGCGAGGGTGGGGTCACTAGTTGCCTATATAAATGACTAGTGTCCCGCCCTCGCTTCGCTTCGGGTAATCCTATCTTAGCGGATGCCTTCGTCATAAAATCTACCAGCATGCCAAATTTCAGCCCGATCCGTCCAGTGGTTAACATAAATATTTAGAAGACATTTTGATTCTTGATTTGTTACCTCGAAGGTCTCCGCGTTGTGTACTAGTTCCCTGGCGGCGTCGCGCACGGCGTCGGCGGCGGCGGCGGCGTGGTGCGCGCGCGCACGCTGGTCGTGCGCCTCGCGCGCCGCCCCGCACAGCGACAGCGCCGCCGCCTAACACCAGAAACGGAACTTACTAATATTCATCATCATCATCATCATCAGCCCATTACAGTCCACTGCTGGACATAGGCCTCCCCAAATGCGCGCCACTTCTCTCTCTCCTCGGCCACTCGCATCCAGCTCCTACCAGCCGTCCTGCGCAGATCGTCACACCACCTGGCCTGCGGGCGTCCTACACTACGTTTGCCGAGACGCGGTATCCACTCCAGAACTCGTCTACCCCAATTATTTTATTACTAATATTATAAACGTGAAAGTTTGTGAGTACGGATGGATGGATGTTTGTTACTCTTTCACGCTCAAACGTCTGAACCGATTTTCATTAAATTTGGTACAATGCTAGCTGGCACTCTGGAAAAACATAAAGGCTACTTTTTTTTTCGAAATTCAACCTACATAGGGTTCATTGGGGGGTAAAAATTAGTTTGAAAGAATTTTTACGTGTTTATAGATTTTGTATGGCACTCCGAAGAGACACCAGCGCCAATATTTTTTTTTAAATTTAACCCCCATGTAGTATAGGAGAACATTTACATTTTATTTATTAATTTCTATTTCTTGTTCTTTAGTTCCAATACCTCTAATATGTCATCGAAGTCATCTTGAGTCTTTTTATAAAAAAAAAGGCATAGCGGTAAAATTTTTGGGATGAGAGCCATCCGCTCCCCCGCAAGTCTGGTGATGGTGACGAGACTACTCCAAGCTGTCATCGTATGTCAGTTAGGAAAAAAAAGTTTAACACAGTTGGCGTGGCCTAACAAGCTGTTGTCGTGCTTACAGTAGTAAACGGGAGTGAAACAAATAGTAGCCCCCTTACCCCCTGTGTAAGCAGTGTAAATATTGCACGGACGTATAATATTCACGGTGCTCGTACGCCGAAACGATTAATTTTCGTAAAAAAAAATATGTCATAAATTGGTCTCTACAATTTCTTAGTATAATATACTTATTTGTAGTATAATATGCGTCGGAAATAAGTTATTTTGTAAAAATGGCGCCCAAAAGCAGTGTTTTTAAATTTTGATAATTTGATACGGCGAATGTTTTTTTGAATTGATATGGCGGCGCGGGCGGCAAAGATACGAGGTGGCAAAGTTGAAATCCGGATAAAGCATGTCCAAATCCATAACATATAAAGACATGTAATGGGTACGAGCATGATATCCCCAATTTTGACGGGACTTTCACTAATAAACAGGTAATTTTACAAGGTACAATATAGGCTATGTCGCTACCGCCGGGTCCCGGCAGAAGGGGAAGGCCCAAGAAGGCCTGGCTTGACGTCGTAGTGGATGACATGCGTGCCAACAAACTCTCCGTGAAGGATGCCGAACACCGTGCCAAGTGGAGAGATAGGAGTAGGAAAGCGGACCCCGGGCTCCGCAAAGATGCAACCGGGAAAACGCAAAGATGATGATGATGATGATGAATATAGGCTATTTAAACAAATCATCAACTTAGCAGTGATAAATAATAATAATAAATATTACACAACATCACATACATTGACCTGATCCCGAGGTAAGTAGCTTAAGCACTTGTGTTACGGAAATCAGGATCAACAGTGGATACACAAATAAACTTAAATATATTTAATAATACACCCAGACACGGAACAAACACCGATGTTCGTCACACAAATATTTGTCCCGAGTGGGAATCGAACCCAAGACTCTTGGAACCGTAGGTTTTGAACCTGAGTCACTAACCACTGTCTACCGAGCCAGTCAAAGATCTCAGTCATGATTCATTCATGGTCAGTGATGATTCGTTTAAATAGCTTATTACTCTCTGAGGCGTCCCTATACTTGTATTTGTATTTTTTCGCACTAGCCATAAGGCTACCCAGAGTAAATCAACTTACCCAAGCGCTGCCGCCGATGGAGGCCGGCATCGCCATGTAGCAGTCAAACTCCTTCTTGTCCATACTTAGAGATTCAGCTGTCAGATTTTCTATGAACGACACCGCGCAACACTGGAACGGAAAAAAATATAAATTAATATAAATAATGCGATTGGGTGATATGATCGATGTAAAGTGTCCGAAATGTCGAACACTCAATCTTTTTTGTTAAAGTAAAAGGCAGCCCACATTCTCGTTATTAAGTGTTACCGAATTTGTACATAATAAGATAACTATTATAGCTTCTTCATATACGTCTTTATACTACATCATTATTCTTTTGTTTGTTGTCTTTTGAGAAAAAAATATTACAAATTAAGGAATTGTATTGCATTGATCCACCTAATTACTCTCAACCTGCTCAAAATAGAAATCAAGATCATCACTTTAGCCTTATTGGGTATAAATATTTTATTTACAAGTCCTCCTTACACACATACACTTAGTTAGCAATAAACACTTTGACTTTGACTTCCTTACCAAGTTAGTGAAGTAGTATCCGCCCTCGCCGGTCATGAGGCGTTGCGCGTTACAGAAACGCGTCACGAAGTTGATATTGCTGACCAGGCGCGGAGGGTTGGCCTTCAGCACCTGCGCACGATTGAGCATTGAAATTGGTTTTTTAATCGACGTGGAGAACATCCGATGGCAAGGAAAGGCCACATATGATGAGGTTGACAGGAACAATAGTGGAACCTGTCGCCTTCAAACCCGCGCCCAAAGAACCCAGGCACTAAGATTAACTAAGATCCTCATACTCAAGCTAATATGAGACAAGCTAATATAAATCGACTGCTATAAGATATCAAATTACTAGTCAGTTATGGAATACACGGTTCCAATAATCATGTTCTGCAGTGGCGTAACTACAGGGTGGCAAGTCGGCAAAATGCCACGGGCCCCCACCCGGTAGGGGGCCCCAGCCGAAAGGGTCCCCCGGTCATAGCATATGACCTATCTATATATAACATATCTGACCTATCTATATATAACATATCTCAACTGCCAACACACATACACATTAAGATAAAAAAAAAGAACGTGGTGTGCACGGGGCCCCATCTGATGAATTTTGCCACGGAATTCAACGGGTATAGTTACGCCACTGATGTTCTGCACTAAATTGAACAATTAAATAGTTTTTATAAATGAAAAAAATCAGCTTGCCGCTCAGAGATAAGATATCCAGTGTTTAATGTCCAACGTCCAGTGTCTAATGTCTCGTGTCCAATGTCCAGGATCGCGTGTCCAATATACAACGTCCAGTGTCCAATGACTCGTGTCCAAAGTCCAGGATCGCTTGTCCAATATACATACAACGTCCAGTGTCCAATGTCTCGTGTCCAATGTCCAGGATCGCATGTCCAATATACAACGTCCAGTGTCCAATGTCTCGTGTCCAATGTCCAGGATCGCGTGTCCAATATACAACGTCCAGTGTCCAATGTCTCGTGTCCAATGTCCAGGATCGCGTGTCCAATATACAACGTCCAGTGTCCAATGTCTCGTGTCCAATGTCCAGGATCGCGTGTCCAATATACAACGTCCAGTGTCCAATGTCTCGTGTCCAATGTCCAGGATCGCGTGTCCAATATACAACGTCCAGTGTCCAATGTCTCGTGTCCAATGTCCAAGATCCCGTGTCCAATATCCAACGTCTCGTGTCCAATGTCCAGGATCTCGTGTCCAATATCCAACGTCTCGTGTCCAATGTTCAGGATCTCGTGTCCAATATCCAACGTCTCGTGTCCAATGTCCAGGATCTCGTGTCCAATATCCAACACCTCGTGTCCAATGCCCTAAGTCTAAAGCCCAGTCCCCTTGCGGTACTCACGGTGAATATGAGCGCGGGCAGCAGGTCGTCGGCGGAGGCGGGCGCGCCGCACAGCGCCAGCACGTGGCGGCAGCAGCGCCGCACGCGCGCCAGCTTGCCGCCCGGGGACGCCGCGCTGTCCATGCCCAATAGCTCTGCACACAGACGGACACACTCGTTACAAGTCGAGTTAGATATACATATAAATAAATAAATATTTCACAACATCACATACATTGATCTGATCCCGTGTTAAGTAGCTTAAGCACTTGTGTTACGGGTATCAGAATCAACAGTGGATACACAAAATATACTTAAATATATTTAATAATACACCCAGACACGGAACAAATACCGATGTTCGTCACACAAATATTTGTCCCGAGTGGGAATCGAACCCACGACTCTTGGAACCGTAGGTAGTAAACCTGGGTCACTAGCCACTGTTCCATATAGACATATCTTTGTCCATTCGATCAATTATGATCGACCAAATATCACACTTTTTTAAATACTCGACGGTGGCGTACACGTCAATAACATGCGAACTTATATTTTCTTATATAATGATTTTCAGAATGACCTCAATCCACCTGATGGTCAGCGGTCGCGAGGTCCACATATGAGGTCGACAGGCACACTCGACCTCACCCTGAAGACCTGGTAAGATGCCGTCTCACGCCATGCCTGAAGAGCCAGGGATTATACGTGGGAGGGAGAAACGACACGGGACAGAAAAGAAGAACTGAACCACTAAAATCTTGTAATATCAAAATGGCCACCATGAGTTCCCTTGGAGCTGTTGAATTTTTGCCTCAAATTACCCAATAAACCACATATAAGTAGTAGGCGTAGACATCATTTGGGTATATTAGATCTATGTTATAACACTCACCACTGATCGCCTTGTACAGCAGCTGGCGGCACTGCGGGTTCCCGCGGTCCAGCTTGCACTCCAGGTGCTTCTCGCCCACCAGCTCAGCTGCTGGGTGCACATGCTATGACACTCACCACTGATCGCCTTGTACAGCAGCTGGCGGCACTGCGGGTTCCCGCGGTCCAGCTTGCACTCCAGGTGCTTCTCGCCCACCAGCTCAGCTGCTGGGTGCACATGCTATGACACTCACCACTGATCGCCTTGTACAGCAGCTGGCGGCACTGCGGGTTCCCTGCGGTCCAGCTTGCACTCCAGGTGCTTCTCGCCCACCAGCTCAGCTGCTGGGTGCACATGCTATGACACTCACCACTGATCGCCTTGTACAGCAGCTGGCGGCACTGCGGGTTCCCGCGGTCCAGCTTGCACTCCAGGTGCTTCTCGCCCACCAGCTCAGCTGCTGGGTGCACATGCTATGACACTCACCACTGATCGCCTTGTACAGCAGCTGGCGGCACTGCGGGTTCCCGCGGTCCAGCTTGCACTCCAGGTGCTTCTCGCCCACCCAGCTGAGCTGTTGGATGCGCTCCGACATCGCGCGGTCCAAGCGCTCGTCGTCAGTACCGATTGGAGAGAACACTATCGACGGTAATCTGTATTGGGGAGTTAACAATGAAATCAATTATACATTCTTCTTTAGTAACACTAAGTATTATTGAATCAGTCCTTTTTTCTCTTTTCCTGACTAACTTACGACGATGGCGTGTTGGAGTAGCCTTGTCATCATCACCGAACTTGGGGGAGAGGATGACTCTCAAACACATTCAGTATACTACAGCGCCTCTAGCGGCAGATAGACGCAAATGTCAAATTTGTGCAACTGTGTCAATAGGTACACAGTAATAATCTGCTACATAATTGTGTGGAGGAAACAACGGCTTTCCAAAACTTTTATTACGATTCGACGACTACAGATTTTTGGTCGCACCGGGTACGCAGATATGCCACTATTACTATGACATGAAACAGAACAGAGCCGAGCTGCCTTAAAATTATCCACAGTCATGATAGGTGTAACTAGTTTAAGTAATACTCACTCGTGTAGATACGTCATCGCGTGTTTCTCCACAAAGTCCATGAGCAGCTCCTTGGTGTCCGAGTCAACGTTCGCGAAATGAGACGACGTGTCCATGTGTTTGATGAACAGCTGTAAATAAATAGACATTGGCTTTAAAAAAATAATCCGACTGACCACAATGATGATTGATGGTGATGATGATTTTTTTACTATGAATGTTGGTAATAAAGAGAGTTAATATTAATATTACACTGGATGCGATCGGTACAGCACCGTCCGCAATATATAGGGCCTCTCTCAGATCAAATACAAAGTCACTAGCTCCTACCAGATCACCAAACAATTACCCAGATTACCTTACTTTGTCTTTTCGAACAAAATAGTGTCCTGTCAAAGTCACAGAGGCCCCATTACCCCTAACAGTTCAGGGCCAAGTTGTCCAAGGCCAAGTTGTTAAAGACGGCTCTGGCTTTCACTGGAAGTCTTCTCGTCTCACCTGGTATCACTCGGTACCCGGCGGTCATCAGGGTGAATGCGACAGACTCAATAAGGTCTATTGTGCCTGTCGACCTCATATATGGATCTCACTACCGCTTACTAAGGCAGAGTAAGTCATCCATATCTCGAACTCTAACTCGACGTCAAAGTGCCTTTTTTGCATAGGGTGGGAATCACTTGAACCATCCCAGCTCATTGAGGATTGCTAGCAGCTTCTTCACACTGCGGGCGGCCTCGCTGAGCGATCTTGGAGATCCAAGGTGTTGGCCCGGTAGAAGGCTACTCCTTAACACTCAATATTGGCGGCTGTTTCTCCTTCCTCCAAGCATCCTCTGCAGAGCGGGCTGTCAGTCATCCTAATAGATCTTTCATGAATATCTCACCTGGTACTGCCGCTGCACGCGCTCCGACAGCTCGTCGACGGGCATGACTCCTGCGCATCCGATCACGTCCATGATGAAGCGGTGGGTCTTCAGGGTGAGTGCGATAGGCTTAATAAGGTGTATTGTACCTGTCGACCTCATATATGGATCTCACTACCGCTTACCATCAAGTAGGTTGAGTTTGTGAGGTCATCCTGTTAGTTCCTTCATTAAAATCTTACCTGGTACTGCCGCTGCACGCGCTCCGACAGCTCGTCGACGGGCATGACTCCGGCGCATCCGATCACGTCCATGATGAAGCTGTGCACGAACACTCTCGCGTCGCGGTCCACGTGCGCGCCGCACGAAGGGAAACGCGCGCGGAAGTCGTGCTTCATGCCCTCGTTCACTGAGGAGGGGATCTTGAACTCGGCCGGACGCTTCTCTGGCGTGTGGTCGTGGTCGTCCGAAGACGCTTTGAAATTTATAGACACCAATTGAAATTGAAAAGAGACGAAGCATATATAAATTTTTAGTGCTAAAGCTTGCACTAGCTGTTTAAATATTTTTAAAAACGGAAAAAATCAATCGCTCCACCTTTGACTAGGGATTTGAACACCCGGCCTTCCAGGAATTAGGCACGTCTGGGGGGGCGGGGTTCGATTCGATTAAGGACGGATGTTCAAATCTCCGGTCAATAGAGGAGCAATTGATATTTTTTCGTTTTTCAAAAGACGAAGTATAGTTTCCGAATTCAATCCGGTTGCGAAAGCTATTCTAACTTGCTCTATTAGATTACCTTTTACTTGCAGACGGACGACTTGTTGGGACAACGATTGAAATTCGAAACTACGCTTCGTCTCTTTCTTTAAAGGAACAACTGATAACAAAACAGGCCTTGTAAAATCACCTAGCTATAGATTTTTTAAAGAGAACAACGACTAGCTCATATATTTTCAAACAATTAACAGTGGGTTCATCCACTGACGCAACGCTTCATGTGCGTAGAAACTTAAAAACCATGTTGTTCTTTCGCATCATACGCGAACATGACGTTTTGAAATCATATTAATTTATCTTTATCACCTTATTAGCATTTTATTGGACCATTTAATGCTTATAAAGTATACATTGTACAACGATCTAATAAAAATGGATAAACGACACGCATCAATACATTATTACAATGTTGCGATCAAAAATTCAGTCTAAAGCAAAATTGATGCGCCAGGAGTTGCGGGATTAAAAATCAAAATGTTTGAATGTGATTTTAGTTCTTAGCGTTACCGCTTCGGGCCCTGCACTTTTTTTCAGTTTCGCCTTTTTCCCAGAGGGGTAGGCAGAGATCACTTCCTACCATGTGCTACGGTCCTGGCATACCACTTTCGCTTCATCCACATTTATCAATTCATACACGCTCGTCGATTTCGGGTACTTTTGATTTTTTTTATTTTTTAATTTATTTGGTACAAATGTACCTTAATTAATTTCGTAATTTGACCTTTCTTTTCTTTCTTAGTAATTTTTACATAGGCGATATCGAGTCTGTCACTTTTAAACTCATGTCACCGCTTCAGATCCTAATAATCCAGGTTGGACAGAATAGGCTTAATAAAAATAAGAAAAGCAGGCCATCAACAAAACGTATACGCCTTTAAAATCAACATACCTGTATTATTCTTCTTAAACATGCTAAACTTGAGGAGGTTCGCCTTCTTGAGCGTCTCGCTCTGACGCAGGCGCTTCTCCTCAAACTTGGAGAAGGAAGAGTGAGACGACAGCTTGAACCCGCGCTCCGGCTTCTTCTGCTCGGGCCGGGGCAGCGTCGCCGTGTGAGTCGATGCTTTCTCTATACAAATAAGGATTATTAAGTACTAGCTTTTCGCCCGCGTCTTCGTCCGCGTAGAGACGTTTAACGGGTAAAACATTACTTTTTTCTAGCGCAGTCGGTTAAAAAGTAGCCTATGTCCTTTCTCAGGCTCTGGACTATATCTGTACCAAATTTCATTTAAATCGGTTCAGTACTCTTTGCGTGAAAGTGTAACAGACAGAGTTACTTTCGGATTTATAATATTAGTAAGGATAGTAAGGATTAATATTGTCTATTCACTACTAGTGATTATGTAACTGTTTTTAGTGTATACTAGCTGTGCCAGCGACTTCGTCCGAGTTCTCCGCCGTTTATTACACATTTTCCATTGTTTCTATGCTCCTATTGGTCGCAGCGTAATGTTTTATGCCTAAAGCCTTCCTCAATAAATGGTCAATCCAACACAAAAAGATTTTTCAATTCAAACCAGTTGTTCCTGAGATGAGCGTGTTCAAACAAAGAGACTTTTCAGCTTTTTACTAGTATATTAAGTATAGATATACTCGTAATAGATATTATTAAGACACTAAAAATAAAAAATAAATCATTAAAAATGGGGTAAGCTAAATAAAGCCATTTGAAAATAAAAAAAATATGCGACCGGAAGTAAGAAATTGGCCATAAAACATCTAGACTGAGCCTGTGTTCATCCTATGATTGGTTGCGTTTTCAGACTGTTACTGCCTAAACATGACGGGGGAAATAGTCACAATTAAATACAGTCAGTGTGTGTCCAAAACTCCAAACCATAGGTACTTGCCTTGATTTTGCCAGATTATTATTACCATTGTTAAAACCTGTTATTTATTTGAATAAAAAATAAAATAATTTTTTGAGATAAAATACTTATCTCAAAAATTACAAAATATACTAATTTCCACACAATCACAACCTTGAGGCTACCTGACAATTATCAAATGTTATGTCAATTGTATTTTATCAAAAAGTTATGTTATTTCCAGATAATTTTGCAGGAAGTTTAAGTTCAGTTTATCTACAACACAGCAGATATTGAGTTCTAAACCTTATTATAGTACGCAAAAGATTTAAACTGTTTAGATTCCAAAATCCTCTCAAAGTTCAATAGTATAGATAAGTAAAATAGTATGCAAAATAAATGTTACGAAATTTACCTGTTGTTCCTTACGTCACACCAATCAATTTAATTACATACAATTACATTAAACTGCGACTTTAAAATAATGTACTGTATTGAATTTATAAAGTTGTCATGTATCATAGTAAGAGGACTAAATAAAGTTTAAATTATTTTTAATGGCCAATTATGAATGTAGTTCAGTTAACTATGGTTATCAGGCTGTAACCCTAGTTAATAGAACTTGATATTTTATATTTTTTCCTGTCATTTTCACACCAAATAATACTTTATTTTGTTACCTGCTATAAATGTGTATCATTGGTATTATTAGTTCCATGTCTTGAAAACGCTTAAAATTTTAAATATATTTAGGTAATAAACATCCTTTCAGTATACTGCTGTATAAACTAGTATCTCCTATTTATTATCAACATACTTACGAACTGCATTACTTATTCTCTTAAGTGGATCTTGAAGATATAAATGCAAATCACAATGTATTGTAGTAAGAGCTCATATACTTAGACACAACATAATATCTTATTAAGTGATTGCAGGTTTGATTTATTTTAATGTTGTGATACAGCATTAGGTACTTATTAAGAACCTAGATCTAGCCATAGTTGCATTGTAGGTCAGCTATCGGAACAATGTTTGCAATTTTCTTCTAACATCTAATAATTTTAAATATTTTTTCCAATTATTTCAACATTCAGCTATGAAATAACTATTAATTGATTGCTATGAAATAATGAATTTCATATTATTACTTAGACACAGTTTTATTGATTGCTATGAACTAGTTAATTTCATAGCAATCAACAATACTGTTGTAACTTTCTTCATATCCCGGTCCGAATCAACACAACAAAAACAATTACGAACCTGCTCTCCGCTGCCTGGACATCTGCTCCCGGTGGCACTTGGAGCAGTACCCCTGCCACTGCGGGTTGCCGAAGTAGTCGCAGCCATTCTTGCACTTCAGATCACTCTGGTCGATCCTCAGCGACGGCATCTTCGAAGCCTGACTCATGTACTTGTATGATCTCTGCAAATTGGGACCGTACCACATTTTCACTAACAGAAGACACTTCTAGTCAATCTTTAACACCCTCCGCTCATAGAACCGCCCGAACACACGGCCGTTGCACTCAGCCCATCGCTGGACGTGCTTCCCACAGTTTACGTGACTCTCCCCAAGTGAATTAGCATTCATCGCAGTATAAGTCGCTAACGGCCGCCGTTGAACGATCTCCCCCGTTATATAGGCTACTCTTATCATGGATATGTACTCGAATACAAGCGATAACCAAATCAACGTAACGAAATAAAATTCGTTAATACAATTTCGTGTAGACGATTAAGCCAGACCTACTATCAGTATTGGACAAAGAATAATTGAAGGGGCTTACCTTAAATGCTCAGCGTGATCAAAACCCAATTAAATTTACTGACAATTTATAATTTTTACGGAAAATCTGCAAACGCATAGTGGTGGTACCAGCAATGACAACAAAAGATTATTTTGACATATTTTATTGACGCATCCACACATGACATTGACGTTAGTTTTTTTAATAAAATTTTCCCAGTGAAGAAATCATCCAACTATTCTCAATAATTATTATTATTATTATCCTTCAAACTGTACGCATTTTTCTAAATGTTAGATTAATTCTCACTCCTAATAATTTCTTGCGAACTGGTAGCGAATGATACCACACATCGTTTGTTGGTGGGTTCATAAGTAAAACGCTGCCATGCTCCAAACTGATTTTCACTGCAAAAAAAATATTTTGTGTAAAGAAATTAAGTATTATACATGTAAATGTTATGTCGTACATTATTATAGTACATATGTACATACGATATAATTCTGAACTGACTATGAGTGAAGGGACTTATCAAGTAACCATGGTTACAAATCAACGTAAACAATGACAAAAGGATAAAAATAATACTATAAAGTCTACATACTATACTTTTAACCACTTTGTGTTAATTTATGAATTAAAACTAAACATGGATTATTTACAAATAAAAGATGGACAATACACAAAAACTATTTACACTATGGTAAGTATAAATGTTACATCTACTTCTTAACTATAGGACTTTAGAGGAGAACAGTAACTACTCCAGCTATTGAAATTTGAAACCTTCATTATATTATCAGAGATTGTAGTAATGGAAAGTTTCATATACACCGTGAAATTTTAGTGGTTGTTTTCCCGAAGCAGAACGATTTACCCATCGTAGTACTATCGAACCATGCTAATTATTTCGTGAAAACGTAAGAAAAAAATCTCAACTTTTCAAAAAAAATATTATTTAACTCGAAACAGTGAGAAATGATAGTAGTAGTAATAGTAGGTAGATACCTACGTAGATTGTAATTTATTACCCTAATGGCGGCGCGGCGCGGCGGCGGCGCCCTTTGTCGGACTGCCCCGACAAAGGACGCCGCCGCCGCGACGACTCTTTGATAGAGCCGCGCACCGGGCGCGAGCGCACTACCGATACCTACGGACTCCTCAGTCCCGCTGCGTTGGCCGTCCGCTGCGCACGCACGCACGCCGCCTACGCATGCGTGACGCGATACCGTGAGGTCAAAATGGATCGTCATTATGTTTATTCGAATGTGGAGTATGTGTCTAGCAGATGTGGTGATGTAAACCCGCAGGTGCCACAGCACCGGACGATCGTAACCGCTACCCAGCGGCTGCTTGATCACGGGCAGTTTGCGATGAGTTGAAAACTGGGATAGTGGACGCTTTCAATGTAGTTAGACGTGACAGAGGCACTATCAAAATCATAATCTAACCAGATAAAACGTGCGCGTTTGTGTGTGGAACGCAGTGGCTTACATTTTGATAATTGCTCCGGCACCAGGAAGAGTAAGTACTTGTACATAATTTGTGAATAGTGAAATTTCTAAGGTTAGGTAGGAAATTCAAATCAGTGTAAATACGTTGACTTGACGTTACTTTCATACAATCTTAACTCTTCTTTTTGATGACCCGATCCATTAAAACATTATGTTCGTAATTTAGTAGGCAAAGTATTTACGATGGTCCTAAGCCCGGTAAAGTATGAAGGAAATATGGAAATCACTTGTTAGTAAATAGGTAGTAAGTTAAAATCAGCTGATTGATACCAGCAATCGGTATCAATCAGCTGATCGGACGGTCAATAACCTGTCGAATCATTAGGCCTGTCCTCCACCGGACGTTATTTTAGTACTATTATTTACGTTACTGTTATTACAGTTTCAGTTTACACGTTACGTGTAAAAAAATTACCGGTTAATAAATTGGAAACGAAGTTTTGAGACATGTTAGTTCGGCATGTGCACTTTTACAATAAAAGTTAGTATTTTACGATGATTATTAGTGCCGTACCGTAATAAGTATCGTTACCATTTAACGTTAAAATAAGTATCGCTACTTATTCAACGGTAATTATTTTCCCATTCCAATAGTATCCTTTTTGAAATAACTTATTTGTACTGAAGAGAAGTGGAGATTTTTTTGACGCTCCGCTGCATCGCTTGCTCCGGACAGACAGCCTTATTATTTAAATAATAATAACAATTCTAGCAGGACGAAGCGCGGCTAGTACTACTGGCGTTAGTTGGCGTTCTCGAATTCGAATATTTCGTTTATCACTTTTGTAAAACTGACATTTATTGATTTTAATAAAAAAAAACTGCATCGATCTATTGTACTACTAAGACAGAATCATTTTGCTGCGGGAAAACAACCACTAAAATTTCACGGTGTATTTAGAGAAAACTAGGAAAAGTACCCAACTTTGTGGTAGTCTATTAAAAACGGCAACACGAACTGAAATAGTGGTACTTGAAATGAGAAATCGAAATAACGAGCAAATGGACCGAAAAATTACACTACCTAGAAAAAGTAAGCGTAACCAGAATCGCACAATAAAAACGATACTTCACTACAACTTTGTCTAATCTATTACAAAATGCGTAAATCAAATTTCCGCAAATTGCATAACGAAGATAAAATCTTATTTATTATTACTCGCTTTGATATTATGAAATAGGTATAGACCCAACCCATTACTGCAAAGATCATCAATCACCGCACCTATGCGGAAATGTTTACAACAATCAAGCTTTACAATAACGTCTCTACAACACATTTTAGATAAACGGAAACAATCGAAATCCCTCGCAAACGCCTGATAATCAGCCGTTAACGGGTCGAAGATAAGATTAACGGTGCAACGCCAGGAATTACAAGATATCGCAATGAAATACGAGCGTTCCATAAATTGTATCGAGTTTGCAACAATGTAAAAGATTAAGCAGCCAATACGGATAAGAATATTAATATTAAGGCTTCTACGTCACTTAGATTTATACCGGCACAAATAGTTAATACCTAACCTACTCATCCTATCTTATCATGAACATGTAGCCTAATGTTATCGACAGAAAAGCGCTAATTTATAGATGCTCCATTTTGCCAAAAAAAAAACCGAGGCTTGATGGTGCTCTCAACTATCTTAGAGCGATGAGGCCTTAATCAACCATATGAGCATCGAATAATCGTAACATGCGAATTTCAAACAATACATTTGAATCATAAACTAGACCACTTCAATGATAAATGTCTACGTTATAATTGCCACGAGCATAAATGATTTCATAATCATGCTACATAAGGCCTTTACTATCTCCCAAAGACGACAAGGCACTCAATATTTTATTAATCATCATGATTATATAATACAGTAAAGACAAGTCTATTCCTTTATTTCCCGGTGGTGACTAGGTAAAGTGTCTGATAGCCTCTTTTCAGTTTTATTACAGCATTCACTATAAATAGTTTATAGCACCAAAAGGGACACTTTCCGATCTCATAAACACGACATCCTTTTACAGCCCACTTGTTTACACACTTCGACTGACCTAATCTACTCCGATAATCAAACATAAAGGACTTCCAAAGGTAGCATTTAATCGTCGAGGTGATCAGTACGTCAACGAAATACGCAGGATATTTCATAACTTTGCTTTTGACTATTTTTGTTTTTCAGATAAAGGAAGCTAGATACGAAGATGCGATAAAAACACTGAATGATGCCATAAACTACAATCCAAACCGTGCTGGACTGTCCCTATTAGGGTACTGCTATTACAGAACACAGGCTTTTGTAGAAGCAGCGAACTGCTACGAACAGTTGACGGCCATGCATCCAGATGTTCCTGAATATCGACTTTACTTCGCTCAGGCGCTGTATGAGGCTTCAATGTTTGAGGAATCGTATAAAGTGACAATGCAAATCAATACCCCGGAACTAGAAAGAAAAGTAATAAAGCTGCAATCCGCCATAAAATACGGCGAAGATGATACGATAAGCGCTAAAGGGCTTGTTGAATCCTACCCTCTTGAAGATCCTGATAGAGACATAAACCTTGGGTGCCTATTGTTTAAAGAAAATCAATATGACGAAGCATTGCAAAAATTTTCAAGAAGTTTAAATGTTCTGGGATTCAATGCTCATTTGCACTATAACGTGGCACTATGTTATTTTAAGCTAAAAGAATACCCACAAGCATTGAAGCATATCACTCTTGTTATTGAGAGAGGTATTAGGGACCACCCTGAGTTAGCTGTGGGGATGCAAGCTGACACGTCGGAAGTTAAATCTGTTGGAAACACTCTAACACTTCACGAAACAGCTCTAACAGAAGTGTTTAACTTAAAAGCCGCTATCGAATATCAACTTAAGAACGTTGAGTCAGCAAGGGAAGCCTTGAACGATATGCCTCCAAGACATGAACACGAACTCGATGCGGTTACATTGCACAATTTGGCATTAACTTCAATCGACATTAAGCCAACAGACGGTTTTGAAAAATTGCACTTCTTACTCCAACAAGATCCATTCCCACCTGAAACGTTCGCAAATTTACTGCTTCTCTACTGCAAGTTTGAGTACTTCGATCTCGCTGCAGATGTGTTAGCCGAAAATGCTCAATTCACCTACAAATACTTGACTCCATACTTGTATGACTTCTTAGATGCTATAATCACAAGTCAAACTTCACCCGAGGAAGCGTTCCAAAAGTATGAAGACATTGCCTCCAAACATGCTGAACAACTGCGTAAACTTACAAAAGTAGTCCAGGAGAGCCGAGCACAGGGCGACAATGATCAAGTGAAGAAGGCAGTTGTTGAATACGAAGAAGCTTTAGAAAGATACATCCCAGTAGTTATGGCGCAAGCTAAAATTTATTGGGATATGGAAAATTATGGACAGGTTGAGAAAATATTCCGCAAATCTGTGGAATTCTGTAATGAATCTGACGTTTGGCGCCTCAATGTTGCTCACGTACTATTCATGCAAGAGAATAAATACAAAGAAGCAGCCAGTTTCTACGAGCCTATAGTGAAGAAACAGTATGATAACATTTTAGATGTAAGCGCAGTTGTATTAGCTAATTTATGCGTATCATATATTATGACGTCGCAGAACGAAGAAGCCGAGGACATCATGCGAAAAATAGAAAAAGAAGAGGAGCAACAAATATTCGAGGATCCTCAGAAGAAATTCTATCATTTATGCATTGTGAACTTAGTCATAGGCACATTGTATTGTGCGAAGGGCAACTACGAGTTTGGGATATCGAGGGTGATCAAGTCTCTTGAGCCATTTAACAAGAGACTAGGAACAGATACGTGGTTTTATGCCAAGCGCTGCTTCTTATCGTTCCTCGAGAACTTGTCGAAGCACTTGATAGTCGTTAAAGATAACACTATAAAAGAATGCTTGCAATTCCTTGAAGGGTGCGAGACGTACGGCCGGCGCGTCAGCACAGTCATCGAGAGCCCTTTTCAAGAGGAGGACGCGAATACTAAGGCGAAGCAGACTGTCACGTACGAAGCGCGCTTGCTTCGTTACATGTTCTATAAACTGAGGAACATCGATGACTCCGTCACAATCAACAAGTATGAGGACTTGAAATAATACCTGTCGGTATTTGTTTTTTATCTTTCCCCGGTTTTCTTGCGTCTTTGTGTTTCAATACGAAGTCTCTCTCTTGTCCCAAAGAAATAGACGCTATAGGGTAGTTGGGGTCCAACTCCGGTTCGTTGTCTCGGTGCTCACCCATGTGGTCATTGCCGTTTCTATACCTGTAATTTTTTCATTAGCGGATCTGATTAATAAACGCAGAAAAATAATTTTATTTGTCTTATTTTACATGTACCTAAGTAATAGATAGGCATACACTTGTAAATTAATTCTTACGCCGTGGCTACATTAGGGCGCTACGAAGAATATTCGTGCCACTATCCTGTTAAACGACAAGTAGACTGGCAGAGACGCAAATTAAAACATTCGACATAGCCAGCTAATGTAGCCATGACTATGTATATGTAGCCATGACTATATGACAGCTATGTATTAAATCTACAATGGCCTGGCCAACTATAGAGACATTGCTACTTACTTGTTCACTAAAACAAAGTCGTACTTTATGCCTTTTATATTGAATAAGAAATCCCGAAGGTTCAACACGGGATTCGGCCAAGGCAGCGCCGGAACAGTGGTGCCCGAATACTTATATGTTATCCCTGGATCTCCATACGCAACTTGTTGGCGGGGTAAAGGGTATATTTTTCCAAAAACCCTAAATATGAAATAATATTAAAGTTAGAATATTTTTTTTTAATTCACATCTTCATGTAAAACAGGTACTTACCCTACCTTAAATACTATTACACCCAAAAATTTATAGCTTTTATTAAATGGAATTCTTATTCGAGAAAAAATACATGCTTACTTTATTTGCGCTAAATCGCCAGTAAAATATTCTAATGATTCTTCCAGTTCCTTTAACAATATATTAGCAATATTTCTAGGTATAGCAACAGAATAGTCTAAATCGAGACCATCCTTTTTAATAGATTTCCACTGAACAGCAACTGGTTTGATGTTCAAAAGTTGATCCATTTTCTCAAACTATAATCATCCTATCATCCTTATTATTCCTTACGACGCAATACAAAAATCAATTCAATGCAATCTGAAAAAAATTGTAGATAATTTACGGGTAATTTTGTGTCCCGATATGGTAGCACATCGTGGCAAAAATATTTATATCCGGTGCTACTACTCACTCCTTACATTTAAAAAAAACCAAATAAATTGACAATGATTATCATATAATCAAAGTGTATTTACCGACTTCTTGGTTAAAATTAAGATCTTAACAGCACAAGGAACCTTGTATTCAATTTTGCTGATAATATAAACGATGCATTGCACTTACATTACTTTTTCTGTGTAAATTGATCACCCACAAATACTTTGTGCCGATCAAAACAAAAACAGCCTTTTATTATTTTTTTTACCTTTTAAGCAATGGGTCAAAACATATTTAGTCAAATGATAGTAATGATACCATCCTAAAAATATAACTCCTTATATAACTATGGAAAATATTATCAATAAAAACGTTCTTCTGAAGATAATAAATGTGTGCAAATATATGCAAGTTTAAGGATGTCTGCCAATAACAAAACTTATTGTTAACTAATTTCACCTATCATTTCATTATTGTCTTTCCATGGCTTAGTAAGTGCTATTTTTTTTTATATCAGATCTACATATTATTGTAATACTTATAAGTATAACGCCAATTGTATCCCGTTCAATAAGATAAACCCATTGAGATAAATGTAGAACTAGAGAAGCTATCGCATGCAAAAGTCATGTTCCATTTTGAAAACTTGAACTTTATGTTCGCTGCAGCGCTGAAACATATTCATCGGCTAAGCATGCGGAATTTACGAAGCGCTTTATTGCTTGTAGTATTTAATTTGTTCGCGACTAAAGCGCGTGATTTTCATTACAGAAGGGACTATTCGTTTCTGGGAGTTTTATACCTAACAAGAATCCTATTATATATTATTTGCGTTTATTTATTTTTTTTATTTATTATAAAAAGGTCCACCAACAGCTTATACACTAATACATGTTTGATAGCTTAATATATATAATATACAGTTAACTAAATGTAAAGCCACTTATAGGCGAACACAACATGTTGCGTTGTATTCGGATGCGTTGTAAGAGTAGGAACAAATATTAAAACTTCCTTCAAATGTTTCTGTATTTTGTTAAATATTCATAGCGAGGAGTACATTTCAAGTACCTACGGAAATTCAAACACAATTGATTTTCTATTGTTAGGGGCGATGTAAGACTTAGTTGGTTTTCTTGGCTCGGACGAGGGAACCTTATAAATACAAGGTATCAAAAATAATAACACATGAAACTGTACATAACACAAATTAAAAAAAAAATACAAAATGTTGGGCGACAATAAAATATTGATTAAAGATTCTTTACAAACAAAATCGTTTGGACAACATTAATAATGCATTAGTTTGTACTCAAGCTGCCAAAAGAAAATAATGAATGAAAACGATAGCTAGGTAGGTATTTAACAATTTCCTACATTTTCACTTCTGTTAATTTTATTCTATGTCGAATGCGTAAAATGGCGTCTGACAAATAATTGTCATCGTATTTAATTTTATAACGAAAATATCTAATTATTCACCAGTGAAAAGTTATCCCTTTGCATTTTGCCGTATTCCTGGAATTATTTGTGCAAGATCGTAACACACACCACGGCATTTTTGATGTGTTTTATAATTATTTTTTAATAAAATCGTCTATATGGTGAACCTGTCAGTGCTAGCAAGCGACTGATTGAAGTGCGGCGATATCGCCGCAATTCAATGGAACATAGTAGTGATGAGTGGTGTCTTCTCTAGTTCTACTTATTACCTCAATGGATAAACCCAAACAAATAAATAATGCAGAAAAATAAAATTTAATTCATCTCAAACAACACGCATCCAAAGTTAAATAAATCAAAAACCATCAGCAAAGTACGGGAGGCAGGGGCACTCTTGAGGACGATACGATATTTTTGTTATCTTGCATAAACTTTTGAAAAGCCTCTGAACCTGTCAGGAATCTTTGAGTCGTAGGGTACAGATTCCTAAAAGTAGGCTCAGACACCAGTGTTCTTGAACTACAATAAAAATAATAAGTAGTGATTAGGTATAACATAATGAAAATAAGTTAAATTCCATTTACAACATTCATTTCCAATTTGTATAAAATTACCTTGCAAAATCTAATAAGCAATCTTTATCATAATAAACTGAATATTCTCTTATTCTTCGGATTGTGTCGCCATTATCAAACTCAGATTCATAATCGTATTCGTATAACTTTTCGATTAAACCGTCTTTATCTTTGACGGTCCAAATACATTCTCCAGGAAGTCCTTTCAATTTGGGGCGATCGGATACAAGAGGTACCAAGCTGTCGTCCTCTTGGTATATTTCTGTAACACGAGCATTTCCGAAGTGCGGCAAGTTCTCGCCGGCTGAATTCGGCCCTTTCCAGCTTGTCGATGCCCCGGCGGAGTAGCACGACTTCTGTAAAAACTTCTGTACCTCCGCTCTCACATCGCTATTCAATAAATTATCTTTAGGCCGCACAATAAAACGGCTACAAAAAAATTTAAGATCATTATTCTTAGATTGATACACTTCATTGATTATCTCCATCAAATCCTTTTCGGCGCTTTCTTTTTCATTAGTCAATTTACGTATACGGGCTTTTAGAAATATATTTTCCTGGTGAGTTACCAAGTACAGATGTTGAAAGCTAACGTATTTTGTTCTGTTCTCCTTAATTTTCTTTTGTGTGTCTTCAATATGTCTTACTAGTCTATTTTTCGCCATATTCTCTAATTGAAATTGCATTTTGATGTTTTTGTTTTCTTGGATTGCTGCAATTAAAAGCTGATCCAACTTTCGTCGTTCTTCGCCAATTTCTTTTAATTTTTTCAACAATATAAAATGTATTTTATGTTTCTCTATTACATTGCTGTTTATTACACACTTAAAGGCATTCATTCTATTCCCAATCCTTTTTAGAAGTACCCATAAAATTACAGAATATTTTAAAGTGGCAATACAGCTTAAAGTAGCGGTTTTTTTCAATTTGATTATAAAAATTTTCATTACCGCCAATAAATCTATTTTAGCGATAGTTATTTTAGTGTAATAAATGATTTCCCTTTTTTTGTTGAATACAGACACTGCAATAGCTCCAGCAAAGAACATCGCGTAGTGCAGGACGGCGGGGTCAAATCGACGAAATCGTTTCTCATAAAACATTCCTACTTGTGCGCCTGGAATATTCGGTGCTTGTTCTGGTTGCGAAGTTATATTTTTATAGGTCCAACCAAATGTTTTCATTCTAAAACCTGCAAATTGATAAATTAAAAAAATCGCACCAAGAAAAATTTCAATGTAATGATTGCAATAGGCGTAACGACTGGGTCAAAATCTAATTATTCTATTTAGTCCGTAAGTTAGTTTATACAAAAATATGGGACACGTATTTTTTTGTTTTTCAATTGATTGAAAAATGACAAAATTATAGCTTATCAAACTTCTGGAGTGGGGGCTTGTGACGTCACAGTTACGCAAAAATTGTACCTAAACGTGACGTCATACGAAACTTCTAAGCACTATATCTTCATAATTTCTTGTTTGTGAAAGAAAATAAAAAATACGAGTACAATATTTTAAATAATCTAAATAACGGACTAATTATATTTTTTTAGTCGTGTCGCCTATTATACTTATAAGTATATAATATATATGATTATAAGTTTGACAAATTAAAACATACCACTATTACGGATTTCCTTTCCATTTCTCAAATAAGAGTCGCTAATACACATGGCTAACCACATGGCAACAGCCATACCGATCAACCATTTCAAAGCAATATACATTTCTAAAGTAATTGTTATCTCTTAAAGAAATAGTGACAAGACATTTAAAATACATGAGTTTAAAAGTGATTGAGTAACATGAATTTACTGTAAATTCTATCTAAACCATATTTTCCATAAATATAAAATCTGTGACACAATACATAAATGACATTACCATAGAAAAAATTCGTTGTTATATTTTCTGGCCAGTATGTTTTGTATACTACTTAATTTTTTATTTGACCATCCAAAGACAAAGTTATCTTATCCACAAAATAAATACTGTATCCATATATTGCTCACATTTTCATCAAATGTATTGTAGTATAGCATTCTTTCACAATCAGAGAATCAGTTCGAGTTCTAGAATATCTGTGTGTATTCTTTGTACCAAGTCATAAAATGTGTGTTCATTTGTAATGGTTGTAATAAAATCTCGACGTCGATCTTATATGTCGATCAGTGCCAGCACAACCAGATATCAACCAAATCAAATTTTATACCAAATATGGATCTTCTCCAAAAGCTAATAGGGCAATGTAATTTGACACTCTTCCTCTTCCCGTAACATACAAATAAAATTAATGAAGTCAAAGTTGATATGTGTATGTATACACATATACATACAGATTATTTACAGCTAGGCAGAGATCAGTTCCTGCCATGTGCTACGGTCCGGGCACACCACTCTCGCTTCATCCACATCCATCAACTTCTTTATGCATGCTCATCCATTATGGGTACTTTTGCTACTAATATTATTTATTAAATAAGATACCTTAGACAAACATAGTACCCTTTTTTCTCCAGTAGACAGACATCATGATTGTAAACTTTTATGAACTGATAAGAAAAAACAATTATAGGTTATGCTACGTCAATGAAAGGCGGCGTTGGCTAGCTGACTGATTTATTAAAAAAGCATGACATCTTAATAACTAATGTAAAACTACCCTACACTTTTCCCCCTAATACAAAAGCATCTCATCTTTAACAATGTCTACAAAAACAACTTAATATTGATAATTGCTACATAGCATGTTTATTTTTTGTTCAAAGCCCGGTTGAAAGCACGCAGTGCCCGGGCAGATGTACCCCGTGGGGGTGAAGCGGGAGAGTGTGGTACGTTTGTATCACTTTGTGGTTCTAAACTGGTCGCATCTTTCTCTCTCTCCCCCTTCATTCCACTAGAAGCATCTTCAAACTGATCGTCATCATCAGGACTGTCCACAGGTGGAACTTTATCGTTTGAAGGTACAATGCCTGCACATGTCAAAGAAAACCTTGATTTGTTGGCAGTTGGTATGATCTGGTCTTGGTGTCTACGCCAAATCAATCCATTGCCAACGTCAATTTTATACGAAACCGGTCCCGTTTTTTTTGTTATTATACCTTCCGTCCATTTTTCTTTATTAACTGAATAGTCCCGTGCCAGCACTGTATCTCCTGTATCGAACTGCCTAGAATGGCCTCCCGCATTTTCCACCTGTTTACTTTGCGAAGCGCGAACCACCTCGGCGACATTAGGGCGTAACGCGTCGAGGCGGCTCCGCAAGCGCCGGCCCAAGAGCAATTCAGCCGGTGACAACCCTGTAGTAGCATGATTACAATTTCTATAACAGAATAAAAATTCGTGTACAGCTTGTGTAACATTTTCACCCGAGTGGATTGCTCTTTTAATGGCTTTTTTTACAGTCTTTACAGCATTTTCAGCTGCGCCGTTCCCTTGAGGCCTATAGGGTGCACTAGTCGTATGACGAATACTATTATTCTTACAATAATTCTTAAATTCTAAAGAGGAGAATGGTGGGCCGTTATCCGTAACTAACTGCGTGGGTAGTCCAAATCTACCAAAGACAGTCATGAATGCCGAAATTGTGTTTTCTGCATCCGTTCGAGTCATAGGGATGACCTCAATCCACTTGGAATGTGCGTCAACAATCACCAAGTAACGTTTGCCGGCACAATCGGCGAAGTCGGCATGAATCCGATGCCATGGCTTCATAGGGAACTCCCACGGATGGAGTTCTGCGCGCGGCGGACTGTCGCGAACTGACCGGCAGGGTTCGCACGTGCGACACACCTGTTCTATGTCCTTATCTATGTTCGGCCAGTACACATAGTTGCGAGCTAGGTTTTTCATTTTGTTTACGCCCAAATGACCCATATGTATTTCTTCCAAGACTCGTTTACGTAAAGTTAATGGTACGATTATTCTGTACTTATAAATTAAACACCCGAGATCTATACTTAAATCGTTTCTACGAATAAAATAAGGCTTTTCGTCCTCATTGCTAGGTTCCGACGGCCAACCAAACTTTACAAACCCGATTAACTTACTTAAAATAGTATCTTTTTTTGTATGTTTACAAACATCATTAAAATCGATAGATAGGCAATCTTTGACTAAATTTATGTAACTACATTGATCAGTGGGACGGCGCTTGAGCGACAGCGGCAAGCGCGACAGCGCGTCAGCCGGTCCGTTTTGTTCAGACTTAATAAACTTCACGGTAAACTCATAGGCGGACAATCGCGTTGCCCAGCGCTGCAGCCTACTTGCAGCGGTCTGCGGCAGACCCGCTTTTTCACCGAAAATGTAACTTAAGGGCTGATGATCCGTTCGCAATTCAAACTGTCTACCAAAAAGGTACTGATGGTGCCTTGTAACCCCATAAAAGATAGCTAGAGCCTCTTTATCAAATTGGCTGTAATTCTTTTCCGCGTCATTAAGTGTGCGCGAGACACAGCTAACCGGGCGCTCGGAGCCATCCGGATACCGGTGCGCCAGCACCGCCCCCAGCCCGTACGCGCTGCTGTCCACCGACAGCACCAGAGGCACACCCTCCTCGTAATGCGCCAGAACGCGCTCACTCATTAATGATTGTTTGGCTTCCTGGAAAGCCTTATCACAGCAGGTACTCCAATTAAAACTCTTACCTTTCTTTAATAGCCCATGTAATGGGTGTAAAATTATACTTAAATTCGGTATAAACTTGCCGTAATAATTTAATAAACCCAAAAAACTTTTCAACTGCGTTACGTCCGAGGGTCGGGGAGCGTTGGCAATAGCATGGATCTTATCTTGAACCGGATGAAGGCCATCTTTATCTATTATAAAGCCTAAGTACCTAACACTTTTCTGCAAGAAGCTACACTTGTCTAATTTAATCGTAAGACCCATGTCGCGTAATCTCTCTAAAACTGTTTTTAAATTATTTAAATGACATTTTCTATTAATTCCGGTAACGCAAATATCGTCTAGGAAAACAACTGTGTTAGGTATCCCCCTTAAAGTTTCTTCCATCAATTTTTGAAATTTTTCTGGTACACAGGAAAGTCCAAAGGGGGTGCGACGGTACACAAAGGTGCCTACGTGCGTAGTGATTGCGGTACATGCCTGGGAATCTTCACTTAATTTTGTTTGCAAATAAGCGTTCGTTAAATCAATTTTTGAAAATTCTTGCCCCCCACTTAATGTGGCAAAAAGTTCTTCAATGCGAGGTAAAGGATAAAAATCCCGTTTTAATTTTTTATTAATAGTAACTTTGTAATCACCGCATATACGTATGTCACCGTTAGTTTTAATTACCGGGACTATGGGAGTGCCATACTCCGAATAATCCACACGGTAAATGGTTCCCTCACTTTCCAACCGCTCGAGTTCTCGTTCGACCCTAGAACGCAATGCTAAAGGCACGGGACGCGCGCGCACGTAAACCGGTTCCTTATCAGTGAGTTGTAACTGGAGTAGCTTCTTACATTCACCTAGGCGGTCCGTAAACACATTAGGAAATTCTTTTGTTAGTCGGCTCACGGAGGATTCCAAAGGACTATCTATTAATTGATTAAAATTTATTTGTTTAATTTTTAAAGCCCGTTTCTTTCTTCTTTCTTTCTTTCTAAATTTTTAGCTATAGCGTCACCTAAGCGAACGTCGACAAAGATATATCCCAAAGACTCGATCCGTAAGCCGGAGTAGCAACGTAACATTAAATCATCGCAATTAATAATCTTACGTGAGAAAATTTGTTTATACAATTGTTCACTTATTGCTGAAATGCGACTACCTGTGTCGACTTCACAGTTCAACAGTTCGTCGTCGACGCGAACACTTAAAAAAAATGGCTTGTTACCTTTCGAAGCTAACTCGATGTTAAAGATGTCCTCCTCACTGTAATCCGACTCACTAACAAAATTTTGCCTACTATTACCATTGCCTCGGATTTCACTACACATCACTTTTAAATGGCCTCTGCGACCACACTCATCACAATTATAATTAGCAAATCGACACTTATCCGAGTGATGCGGCTTGCCGCACCGCCAGCATCGTTGGCCCGGGCCCGCGCCCGCGCCCGCAGCGCGCCCGGCGCCTGCGCCCCGCGGGCCCCGCGGCCGGCCGCCGCGCGCGCCGCCGCCGCCGCCGCGCGAGCGCGCCCCGCTCGCCTGGTGCAGCCCCTCGGCGTGGCCCGTGTCGCCGCCCGCGCAAGTCGCGGTCGCCGCCGTTGCAGCGCTCATCTCCGCATGCTTCTCCGCGGCCTCCAGAGCCAGAGCTAGATCTACCGCCTCTTTGTACTTAATATTTTTCTCCGCAAAAATTCGTGAACGCATCGCCTCATTCGCGAGCCCAGACACGAATTGGTCGCGTAGATTTTCTTCCAAATTTTTTCCAAAATTGCAGGTGGTTGCCAGATGCTTTAACTGTTGCAAGTAATCCATTAGTGCTTCTCCTGGTTTTTGTCGGTGTAGGCGAAATATATGTCGTTCGGCTATTTCCGATCGTTGAGGTTCTAGGTGATCGGAAACTAATGACACTAATTCTTCGAACTGTTTATTTTCCGGCAATTCCGGTGAGCACAAATCACACATTAAAGCGTAGGTAGGTTCGCCGACCACAGTAATTAGTAAGGGCACGTGGAGGTTATCCTTGATTTCGTTCAACACTATATATTGTTTTACCCGACGTATGTATGCCGGCCACTGCTTGGAATTTAAGTCAAAAGGTTCAAGTTTTCCTATCGGCATTTTGACAAAGTAGGTAAACACTTTTTGATCACGATTGGTAAGGAACTTTCTCGAAAAACCCGGTCGTCGCCAGTGCTACGTCAATGAAAGGCGGCGTTGGCTAGCTGACTGATTTATTAAAAAAGCATGACATCTTAATAACTAATGTAAAACTACCCTACAGGTTACTTTGAATCTTTTATTCTAAATAATTTCCTAAATTTAATTTGTATAGCCAGCCCTAGTAATGTCACATTTTTCAAATACCATTCTTTATTGTAGTTTATATGGGCCTTCCAATTCTTATCTAAAAATGCTTTGTAGAAAACACTCATTTCATCGGCAGTAAGGTTCTCTTTGCCTTCAGGCAGATTCTTCTTAAGATAATCTTCCCGTTCCTGAAAAATACAATAAATGGTCTTACAAAAAAAGGTTTATGAAAAAATAAATAAGCTCTTTATTGGTAAAATTAGAAACATATGCTTATCATTTATTTAGTTGGCCACCCTGTGCTGGGCATTGGTCTCCAACTTGCAATACTGATTGCAACAATGGCAATATTATACCTGAAAGAATCTGGAATTGTGTTGAGTCCAAAAAGTATGATTCCATTTTTGCACTTCACTTCTCAGTTCTCTATACCGTCTTTCTGTAGCTGTTTCATTTGTGGGCTCTCTGAATATCACTTTCCTCAAGTTCGACACCGGGTCTGGGGGTCCAACCATGTCATGGTTGATTTTCTTTGGATTCGGGGGCTGGACTGTTTTCGCATCGGATACCGATCGAAGTTGTAACGAAGATACGCGTGTGGCGAGTCTAGGCCCAAAGGCTATGGATATACGATTTAATGTCATTAAGATAAATTGTTATTTCTCACATTAATTCAGAAAGTCCCTATATTTTTTATTATTACACAAGAATCGATTTAACCTTATGCGTATTATGTCACCTGTCATTGTCAGCTCATCAGCTGTTAAGATTTTACCATAAACAATATTGTTTTTTAAAGCTTAAGTAATTCCATTATACAGTCTACAAAGTCAGACATGTACAATTTCCTTGAAATGGAACGTAGATATTATATCAATTTTGGTTGTCAGTCAAAGCAAATTGTCAAAATTTTCACAACCGAATTATGTAAACGCGTGTGAATGCTGAATAACTTGGTTTCCAATAGTTATAATTCTAAAATCACGTGAAACCTAAGGTTGTCCTTTTCAAGAAGTAGAGTTTTCACATTCAGACCACAAAATGGCTAAAGGAAAGAAGGAAGATGCTGATGATGAGTACTCTGCCAAGCTGGACATGTGTCTCACTGACGGAATCGTAAAAACCGGTAATTTCTATGTATTTTCACATTATTTGCCATTACATTTATCTTTTTACTTCGAAATATCCATCAGCATGTGTCGGACTAGTGTACCTATAAAAATTATTATCAGTTGCTGGAGTGAAAGTCTCTTAGTTATTGGTGAACATTTCCTAAGTAATATCCTTTGATAAAAATTAATTCTCTGATCTAATTCTGTAACTCTTAGATTAAAATTATTTTGCTCTGAGATTATAAATATCCATTGCATGAGATATGAGTTCGTAAAACTTCAGCAAACTAAAGAATTGTGTTGTATTATACTTACTAAATAAAAAAGTTGTAGACAGTAGCCACATAAAGACACAAAAATTGTTGGTGGCATTTATATCTGTTTAGTTTTATTTATGAAATTTAACAATATTAATATCTAAAAATTATTGACCACCAAAATCATGTATATGTCTTACATATATATTTTTTTATTTTTTAGGCAGTGGAATAGTCCTAGGGGCTCTGACATCAGTGCTGTTTCTGGGTCGGCGGAGGTGGCCCGTCATAGCAGGCATGGGAATGGGGATAGGTCTAGCATATGCCAACTGCGAGTATGAGCTCAACCCAAAGAAGAAGAGTGCAGCATAAGACCATTTTAACTTCTAGGAACTATGATAATCAGGTAATTCTTGATAACTTACTAATAACTTCTTGATAATTAATTGAGATTAGCCCCAATACTATTAATTATTGGTAACTAGTTGTCCTGGCGAATTTCATACCGCCAATACTTATTTTTTTAATGTTTTCTCACCATTTAAACCTTCCACAACAGACAAACATTTCAACACCAAAATTAGCTAAATCGGTCCAGGCTTTCTCAAGTTTTAGTAAGACTAACAAACAACAATTTATTTTTATATATGTATAAGAAAGAAGATGATTGTTATGAAAAGTGCTTTCTAGCAACATAATTATGTTTGGTTGTTAAAGGTTAATGGGGACTTTCTGCCTATCCTTCTTTAGTATTTTAGTCTCTTCTACTACAAGTTTTTGATATTAAAAAAACGGAAAAAAATCAACTGCCTCACCGCAGCCCGGGTATTCGAACACCTGTCCTTCTAGGAATCGCGCCCAGACGTGCATTACCATCACACCAGACCAGCAGCTATTAATTGAAGCCTTCATTTTTTTCCTGTATATGACCTCTTAAGCCACAGGTGGCGCAATCAACTATCAGTGATACACACTGGCACTCTTAAAGACTTGACTTAACAGGTCATATACGGGAAAAAATTGGCACGATTCCTAGAAGGACAGGTGTTAGAATCCCCGGGCCGCGGTGAGGCAATTGAAGATTTTCCGTTTTTCTACATATAAGTACAGCAATTAAAGTTTTTTGATTCTCGAAACTTTAGGGTTGAGAGAAATTTAATATTAAGATATTAACCAAAATGATCTACTTAACTTTCTTTGTTTGTTTCAGATATGTAAGGGCTTATGGAAGGTTACAACAATCGTGTTTAGATCAACTCGCATTTAAGCGACACTTGTTAACATGTAACAAGTCCTGTAGACATTTTATTTAGAAAATATTGTTATTTTGTTTCTGTACAAATGATTATCTAATTACAATAAATGTCTTTTATTTATTTCAAATCTTCAATTATTTTAAACACTAATAGGATATTTTACACAATTAAAAAAATGGTTCAATTCTATTTTATTAAGAGCTTCTAATATCAGAAAAAGCCCTGTAAAAGCCTTTTAGTTGATGGGATAGAAATATCTTTCTTTTCAAAGTGTTGTTTCCTTTTGACTAATTCATCTGATTTAAGCCTGAGCTACCTCAAAATTTAGAATGTTGTTTCTCATATTGAGTTAAATCATGACCTACTTAAAGTTTGTTTTCCACAAAAGGAGAGGAAATAAAAACTCGGAAATTAAAGAACAATATTTAATAATTTATTGTACAAATCGATACTGGAATAAAGATAAAGGATAGATTTAGTGTTCCTTAATAATAAAATAATTTAAATACATGTCAATGATTACGTTTAGTAAGAATAGATGAAAGCTTCACCAACAACCCATATACAGACACCTAAAATGGTGGAAATATAAAACACTGCAACAATCAAATGGTTAACACTTTACAGAAACCCAATTGGTATTGGAGAAACTGGTAGCTAGCTGCGTGCAACATTCCAAGACATTTTGAAATAATACAATTTTAATAAAATTAGCTGACAAAACCTTTGATGCTTGACTGTTTTGTATTGAATAAAATGGCTTAAACACTATGTATTATATTTTGGCTGCTCTATCATTTTATTAAATGGTTGATTGAATAAGACTCAATCAATGTTCATGATTGCAACTTAGAATCAGGCATGCCACAAGTCTCCCCAATAATAAAACAATTTTTAACATTCACAAAACATGATACTTGGCATTTATATTATAAAAATTGTCTTTTAACATAATAAAATGATTCTGTTTAAAATGCATTTCGTAAATTTGTTCAGATGAAAACAACTATTCGACGTAATACACAGAGAAAATATCGTAGAATGTATAATTTTTTATTGAAAAAATAAAAACAATGCGTTATCTGTAAGTGATACGGTCAAGTAGGAAGTTATAGTCAAGTCGAAAATGCGATAGTATTTACTCAAGTTCAAGTCGCAAATAATATTGGACATCATTTTTGTCTGAGTCTATTTAGCTATCATACCTCATGTATTGATGACTCAATTTTTTCCCCTCGGTAGTTAGGGCTGAGCAATCTGCCTTGTATCCTGGCCTTAACCTTGTGATAGGCTTCACTTACGCAATGTCTACTGATACATTCGCGGATTCTTTATCTCTATGCATTTACTCCTAATTTTTTCAAAATGTATGTCACTGTCAAACATAACATTAAAGTTATTTCATGTCATTAAAATTTTAGCTTGCACAGTTTCTAAGCTAAAGTTTAGCATTGGCTACCTAATTGTCAGCTACACATTAGCCGACCGAACTTCAAAAATATATTCAAATAACTGTTTATTATTATAATACCACAACAACACTAAATCAGAGAAACAATTTCAAATAAACCGCTAACCCTATACGAACTACTATTATTATTACTAAATTAAAATGTAGATATATTTGGTAAAAAAAAAATTTGACTAGCATATAATAATACCCGACCTCTCCCTTAACAGTAGTAGACTACTGCGGTATAGTAACTAGGTGTGAAAGTGACAACAAATTTAGCTAGGTATATAATTAATCCATATAATATTTTCTTAATTCTACAAATATAATATTTTTCAGTAAAATTATTATCAAAATTGAAGAAGGTTCAAATACAATTCAATGGATAGCACTTACAGAAGTTTAACAACAATAAAAGCTGCCGTTTTGATAAACAATTTAATTTTGATTAGTTTTTAACAAAATAATATTAATTCAAGTAGTCTCAAGATTTATTTGCTTGTAACATTCTTATTTAAGTAGATACTAAATACAAATTGAAGTAAAAACAACAACCCATTCAACACAGGGATTACACAATTGGTCAAAACATAACATTTACCTTAGTATTTTAACGATTCAACCTTACCAGTATGTTTTCGCATCGATATTCAGTATCTAATCAAGCGGATATATCAAAATTGTTACTATAAGATATAAATGTGTAAAATTGCAGTCATGTGTCTTGATAACTGTCAACAGCATATTTGCATGTTTTATTAAAGGGGCCAGGTTAATTTGAAGTGTTTTAAGCTGTTGTTACTTTGAATTTTTTTGTTAAGTAAGTGCCTACATCTGTTTTTCTTCTCTAGCTCGGTGGAACAGTGGTTAGTGACCCTGGGCTCACTACCTACGAATCCAAGAGTCGTGGGTTCGATTCCCACCCGGGATAAATATTTGTGTGACGAGCATCGGTGTTTGTTCCGTGTCTGGGTGTGTTATCCCGGAATAAGATCAATGTATGTGATGTTGGGTTAAATTTATTTATATATATCTTCCGAGTATATAATGTTGGACATTATTTAAGTTTACGGAGTCCGGGGAAGCCCTTGGCTGGTCTCGCGTCGCAGTTACCCGAACACACGACTGCGCTATATTGTCGTTACCGCGGAAGTGCACATTGACATAATACTGTCCTTACTTACAACACTATCGTGATACCTCGTGAAAATGGCTAATTTACAGCTAGTTATTTTTTACAAAAGTGTCAATTATAGCCAGACTGGTGTAAATGCTTTATAGAACTTCATTTGTCTCATGTTTTTAGAGTGCCTTTGATGTTTTCGATCACGTCAACATTCAAGCAATATAACTAATGTCCGAATACTGAATCGACAATTATGTATTTCCATTTTTATATACGAATACGTATGTACGAGTTACGAATTTAGTACATGCTTTAATCGCTTATGTACCTAATACTTAGCTATATTTTTTTTATCCTTTCAGTATTCGGCTGTAAGGCATACTAAGTGATATTGTTTAAATTCTCAGACAACTTTTACGGAAGGAAACTTTTACACCGGTCCAGCTTCTTATACAGGGTGTCCCAAAAAGTAGTGTCAAGCGGAAGTCCTGAGATAGAACACCCCGTGGGGCATCCGAAACACCCCCATGTATGTTCGGCGATTTTTTATAGTTTTCGAGTTATGATTATTTTTCTAAAATTTTGAGAACAACTGACCTAACCGATTAAAAATATTGTAGAGAAAAAAGTATTTACTTTTTTGAGTAATTCTTTTTGCAAATCAATTTTCATGAGTTTTTCTTTAATGCCTAAAATATTTGTCTCCATAACTTATATGGAAAATATCAAAATTATGGTACAAACTGAAAAGTTACGTTCTGTAAATAATGTCTTACAATTTCAACGTTAAATTTAAAACATAAGGAGGTAGCTGCATGGCTCCTAAATAACTTTAAAAACTGCGCTAGACTCTCAGCTTTCATAATCATTAATAAAAACTGGTACTTAAGGGGCTACTTTTGCTGAAATCGGACTACAAAGACTAAGAGGTGGAAAAATCATAAAATTAGCTATTTGAATACGAAGTATTATTTGGACATTTTATTATTCCGAAAGTTAGTCAGTTTGTTAACAAACCTAAATTTAATACAGGAGCACTCAGATGCAAACATTTGGATGATTTTTTTTTGTTTAATTTAAGTTTCATTGCGCTAACACGTTTTCACATGTAATACCCTTGTTACGACGAACTTGACGAACTTTGCTTTCTTTACGGACTTTAACAAACTTTTACTTATAAACTTTTTACAATAAATAATCAAAAACGATAACTTTTTATTTTAATAAAGTTCCCATTTTTATACTTAATTAATTTTTTAATCACAATACAAACACAATATCACAAATTAAACTTTCAAGTGGTTATTTCTTAGCATTTCTGGTATAATTTTGATTGTTAACAATCTTATTAACTTTAGAAATAATAAAATGTCCAAATAATACTTCGTATTCAAATGGCAAATTTTATGATTTTTCCACCTCTCTGTCTTTGAAGTCCGATTTCAGCAAAAGTAGCCCCTTAAGTACCAGTTTTTATTAATGATTATGAAAGCTGAGAGTCTAGCGCAGTTTTTAAAGTTATTTAGGAGCCATGCAGCTACCTCCTTATGTTTTAAATTTAACGTTGAAATTGTAAGACATTATTTACAGAACGTAACTTTTCAGTTTGTACCATAATTTTGATATTTTCCATATAAGTTATGGAGACAAATATTTTAGGCATTAAAGAAAAACTCATAAAAATTGATTTGCAAAAAGAATTACTCAAAAAAGTCAAATACTTTTTTCTCTACAATATTTTTAGTCGGTTAGGTCAGTTGTTATCAAAATTTTAGAAAAATAATCATAACTCGAAAACTATAAAAAATCGCGGAACATACATGGGGGTGATTCGGATGCTCCACGGGGTGTTCTATCTCAGGACTTCCGCTTGACACTACTTTTTGGGACACCCTGTATATTATATCGAATTCTCAACTTGTGAGCTACAATTTCCTATACCATTACAACTACGGGGCCATTGAGCCCCGACCTCACGCTATTTGAGACAGGCACTAAATCGACAGTTTAAGTAGACGAGAATGATCCAAGACGCCTCTTCACGGCTAAACGAACACAATTTTGTTTAGTTACGGTGGACTTGATCAGTCCTATTATTGTAAATTTGATCCAGTATTTTAGTGTTTGTTGAAGTAAGTCTTACATAAAGAACTCTACAAAACATGTCTGATGATTAAGTTTAGTCTAACTTAGTATTATATTATCTTAGTACATATTGGTTTAGACAAGTAAATAAAGACCATAAAAAGGATAAGGCAATGTTTCTTTTAACAAAATACCTAATATGGGATTCGATTAATTCCATATATTTATTAATAAATTATTATTTATGGCACGCAAATAGTTGTACAAATAACAGACACCTTCAAGATTTTCGTCATCGAAAAAGCAAGGTAGGTACAATTTCATTCAAAATTAAACACGAAAACAATACTCGTTCATTGTGTTAACACTCCCATAAGAATCAAATTTGTTCTTTTAATACTTTTTTATCTGTGACTCACAGAAGAAAGCAGTTATTATCCGAATGGACATTTTAAATAAAACACAATTAAACTAGCTCATTTACCCAAGACGTTCATCAAGAGGTAGAAAACATCAAATAAAGGATAGAACAGATCTAACGTAACGCAACACGCATTATAATGAGGGGTTGCGCGTATGAGTAATCCACTATAAGGCAAGACGTAGATATGAGATCTATCTGCTACGTGATTGGCGAATATGGACATGTCGGTCGATGTCATGTAAAAATAACCAATCATGTTGCAGTTGGACCTCTTTTTTTTCTAACTGACTTAAGATGATGGCTTGGCGTAGCCTCGCTATCATCACCGGACTTGCGGTGAAGCGAATGACTCTCACCCCTAATTAGTTGGACCTTGTTGGACCGCCTACGTATTGCCATCTAGTGAATTTCTCAAACGCGAATATCCTCATTAGTACTACGACTGCTGTGGCGTGTGAACGTCACTACACATATAAACGAGATGGCATTTATATAAATTCAGCAAGTATTATTGCAATACAGCTGTTACAAATGACGTTTCTAGTCAGAATTAACCCGCTGAGTGGGTAGTAGGGTGGAGCGAAACATTTTTTTTTCATATTCGTTTCGGAATACCTGTAAAAATTTGCTGTTATTGCTCACAAATATACATACAAATTTTCATTTGGCGCATGATACATTTAGAGGTGCCCCCAACATCATGAACTTTACAAAAATTTACAAAATTTTGCTAAAATTCATTAATGTCTAGATGGTTTCATAAGGGCGAGACTATTATGATGGCAGCAAATGCCTAATTTTTTAACAAAAAAACATTTTGATACTGAATAATCAATTTTTTTCATTCGTTGATAATATAATTTTTGAATTTTTCTGTATAAAAAAACATTTAAACTAATCAAGCTTTTATTTAACGTATCACAATGTAGTTTGCTTTAGAATGGACTGTGAATTTAGAAAAATACTATCAATAAAAATTAATTAAAAGGATTTTATTTTCAATTGAATTGGGGCACCTCAAAATATCATGACAAGTAAACAATTTTCCGTATGCACAATTTACTCATTCAAAGGCAACTTTGTATCGCTATTCCATTGAAAAAAAAAAGATTTTTTTTTCTCCATACATTTTCACTCCACCCTAGTGGGTAGGATGGTAAGTCAACGTCATGGTACCTGGTGGATGATTTAGTCCGGTGCTGTAAATTGCTATATCAAACACACAAAGAGTTCAGATGATGCCAACTCGCTTATGTATGAAGCAACCCTCAGCTTATTTAGTCCTACGTAGCCCGCATAACATTTAATCTTACAACATTCGACTAGCAAGTTGTAGGATTAATTATTACGAGCGCAGACTCTAGGATTACAGAAGTAACGAGATTACGCCAGTAAAACAAAGGAACTTTTTGCGAACTCATATACACTATACACCATAGCATAATCGTTATCCACCATACTATCAAGTTTATTCAATAAACACAAAACTGTATTACTGAAGCTTACAGTTCAAAATCGAAACTTAACGGACTTGTATAAGTTGACGTGCATATACAGTCGGCGACAAAAGTGCCTACACATTTAACATTTACTATTACTCCTTGGCAATAACGTCGACAAGCTGCCATAATTACCTATGTAGATACTTTTGGAGCATACTGTACAGTGTAAAACTGAAGCATATCACACGAAGACCGGTGGAAACCTTACAAGTAAAGAGGGCAGTACAATGAGGGCTACCGCGTGTGAGAAATTCACTAGATGGCGATACGTAGGCGAGAGGTCCAACTGCAGCATGATTGGTGAATATTGACATGTCTGTCAATGTCACGTCAAAAATAACCAATCATGCTGCAGTTGGACCTCACGCCTACGTATTGCCATCTAGTGAATTTCTCACACGCGGTAGCCCCCATTGCTTGGTAGTAACGAGTGAAAGTAAAGACAGCGCGGCGGGACCGCGAACCGGCGCCGAACGGCTCAGTACAGATGTCGTCTGGAATATTAAGGAAGATAAGTTTCTCATTTAATTAATTCGTATTTTAATGACACCTTTTCCGAGTTTACTATGAAAAAGCGATAAGATCCACCGAATACAGTTGATTGTAGAATGTTTTATCTAATTTAGAACCAAACTTAGGTTGGTGTATTTTATGGTATTCATGATTACACACACACACTATTTGGATTTTTCATATCCATTAGTTATTATAAATAGTATAAGATTGATTTAAATAAAACCTTTATTGTACAAATGTAGATGTAGTACATTTGTACGAAAAAGCGGGACTCTTCTAACACTGATTTACTATAACTTTAAAGAAGACACTCCACCTCTATAACTTATGACAAGTAAGCAAATAAAGAATCAACAGCATTACCATGCGCCCATATGAAGATGAAATCACATCTTCACACGTCTTTACATCACACGCCACCACCTACTTCTACAGTTTCTATCTTATCCAGTCGATGGCAAAATCAAACGTGATCGGCTCTGTATTCGGCCACACGAATCGCGTTATCTGAGGCTCCCATCAATTCGCTCAGCGAGCAGGTTCCCGGACAAGCGGGACATGACATTATATGGCACATGAACTGTGGCAAGAAACCGCATACGCAGGTCTAATGCGTCAGTGAATCCCAATCTGAGCCTATTTTCCTTGCTACGACCAACTTGAGTAGGAAGTCTGTTTAATGACTCCTAGATTGGCCTTGGCAAATCGTGACCTTTAGGAAGGCTTGGGGGTGGCACAAAGCTATCGGGTGGGGCAGTCACTAATCCACATGGCACAACGGGTAGCTCAGTGTCGAGAGCTTCTACAATTTTTAGGAAGCTACGTCGACTTGCTTAGTTTCTATACTACTGTGGTTACAATATTGCATTCTTATACTTATTTTATCAGAAACAAACATAGTATTGTCTATTTTTATTTGCGCGAGCACTACACATTACGGATAAAACTAATTTTACGGATTAAACTCACAATACACGCGAGTTTAATCCGTAAAATTAGTTTTATTTCAGAAAAAAACATATTTTTCAATACTCACGGTGATCCGAGCGTGGCTCACTTGGCGGTCATGTCGGGCCAGTAGTTGACGTAGTAGCGGTGCGTGCTGCCCTCGAACAAACGGTCCAGCCAATTCTCCAGGCCGTCTAGGAGGTTCTCTGGAAGGTTTGATGAATTAGGTTTATGTTAGGCGCTATACGTTTATTAATTGTTAGACAACTGTGGAAGCAAAACAAATTTAAAAAAAAGACGTGTAGCACTCGGGGACTGCCGCGGTATAGCTATTGCATAGCATCGTCCGATTTCGGAGCAGCTCGTCTCGATTCGTGCAAGTTTCGTAGAGTCGTACAATAAGTCTAACCGCACGCACACAAACACCGTGCCGAAGTCTACCAAACTGAAACGACGTTAGACGATTGTGAGGTTTTTTCGTTACGGAATTTCTTGGTTCGGTCGTCACGCTCAAAGCCGGCGATAAAAGCTATGCAATAGCTTAAAAATACTTTATCCATGTGGGCATATCACATGCAGTTGATTCAGTGCGAAAAAGCGATCCAGGCAATTTCGTCAAAACAGATTTTACTCTGGGCCTGGGGCAAATCAGATTTTACTTTGGATCAGGGGATGGCAAATCAGGATAGAAAAAGAGTTTGCATTCGTTCCATATATCTAATTCTAGTTTCATGGATTTAGCATGGGGACCCATGAAACTGGCGCCCGGGGCTCCCGCCCCGTTAGCCCTAGGGTTGCCAGATGGTAACTTATCAAATCCGGGACAATTCTACTAAAACAATGTTGGCTCGTGGTTATAATAGAAAATATCTTAAATGTCTATATTAAGTACATAATTAACTATATTTATAATTATAAGATAAAATACTGTGGTAGTTAATCAAACGTTAAACTAATAAGGAAAATAAAGAGCACTTCGCTTAAATTACCAATTTGAAACTTTGGTAGACAATGAATACCTACTAAATGACAAATTGAATAGTAATAAACTAAAAAAAGTTCCCGAAATCCGGGACAATAAGCGCTAATTACTGGACACGGGACAAGAGGCAAAATTCCGGGACAATCCCGGATTTCCCAGCGGTCTGGCAACCCTAGTTAGCCCCCCTTAGATCCTGGGCACATAGGGGGTGTGGGCGGGACTCACCCTGCAGCAGCACGGGCGGGTCGGGCGCCTCGTCGCAGGAGGAGTCGGGCTCGGTGTGGAACCCGATGAAGGCGCCCGCCTCCGGGTCCCCGTCGCCGCCGCCGCCCAGCGAGCGCGTCATGCGCGACATGCGCTGAGGACAAACAACGATGACATGCCATTTATAAATATTTTAATTACTAACGGCCGCCCACGACTTGGCGTGAATATTTGGAAGATAAAATAGCCTAAAATGTACCTTGAAAAATTTGCTATGTATAAGAGAAAGTCCCGTCGAAATTGGTCCAGGAATTACAGCGGGAACAAACGGGCAAACAAACATAAATATTATTATGATTATCAATCTTATGGTGATCTCTGCTCTGGGAAAAAGGCGTGATTTTATGTTATGTTGTATTATGTTATGTTATGGTCCTAGTATTAGCCCCATTCTTTACTAATACGGTTTCCCATATATTTTGCTCGTGCGGGCTCGTGCGCGTCGCTCGTTCTCTACCGGCGATCGGTCCGGCGAAGCTGCGAGCGACGAAGCGGTCGGAAATGTGAGGAACTGTGAACATGTTCACCGCGGCGCCTCGGATCGGAACTGTACAGATCCAGTGTCGGACATAGTTCCTGGAATTATTTAGGTTCGCAACTACACGTGCCTAATATGTAGTGATTAGTTAAAAAGTGAAGTGCAGTCACCTTATGCGGCTTGGCGCACTCGGGGTGCTTGGCGTGGTAGATGGCGAAGTACTTGCGGTGCGGGTTGAGCGCGAGCACGGTGCCGACGCAGTTGACGATGACAAGGCTACTCCTCCACTCACCTTATGCGGCTTGGCGCACTCGGGGTGCTTGGCGTGGTAGATGGCGAAGTACTTGCGGTGCGGGTTGAGCGCGAGCACGGTGCCGACGCAGTTGACGATGACAAGGCTACTCCTCCACTCACCTTATGCGGCTTGGCGCACTCGGGGTGCTTGGCGTGGTAGATGGCGAAGTACTTGCGGTGCGGGTTGAGCGCGAGCACGGTGCCGACGCAGTTGACGATGACAAGGCTACTCCTCCACTCACCTTATGCGGCTTGGCGCACTCGGGGTGCTTGGCGTGGTAGATGGCGAAGTACTTGCGGTGCGGGTTGAGCGCGAGCACGGTGCCGACGCAGTTGACGATGACAAGGCTACTCCTCCACTCACCTTATGCGGCTTGGCGCACTCGGGGTGCTTGGCGTGGTAGATGGCGAAGTACTTGCGGTGCGGGTTGAGCGCGAGCACGGTGCCGACGCAGTTGACGATGACAAGGCTACTCCTCCACTCACCTTATGCGGCTTGGCGCACTCGGGGTGCTTGGCGTGGTAGATGGCGAAGTACTTGCGGTGCGGGTTGAGCGCGAGCACGGTGCCGACGCAGTTGACGATGACAAGGCTACTCCTCCACTCACCTTATGCGGCTTGGCGCACTCGGGGTGCTTGGCGTGGTAGATGGCGAAGTACTTGCGGTGCGGGTTGAGCGCGAGCACGGTGCCGACGCAGTTGACGATGACAAGGCTACTCCTCCACTCACCTTATGCGGCTTGGCGCACTCGGGGTGCTTGGCGTGGTAGATGGCGAAGTACTTGCGGTGCGGGTTGAGCGCGAGCACGGTGCCGACGCAGTTGACGATGACAAGGCTACTCCTCCACTCACCTTATGCGGCTTGGCGCACTCGGGGTGCTTGGCGTGGTAGATGGCGAAGTACTTGCGGTGCGGGTTGAGCGCGAGCACGGTGCCGACGCAGTTGACGATGACAAGGCTACTCCTCCACTCACCTTATGCGGCTTGGCGCACTCGGGGTGCTTGGCGTGGTAGATGGCGAAGTACTTGCGGTGCGGGTTGAGCGCGAGCACGGTGCCGACGCAGTTGACGATGACAAGGCTACTCCTCCACTCACCTTATGCGGCTTGGCGCACTCGGGGTGCTTGGCGTGGTAGATGGCGAAGTACTTGCGGTGCGGGTTGAGCGCGAGCACGGTGCCGACGCAGTTGCGCGCGTTGACGCGCAGCTCGCCGCCGCCCAGCGACAGCTGCAGCACGCGCCGGAACCACTCGATGTTGCGCTCCACCATCAGGTACGCGAATAGGAGGGTTTTGTTTCTGGGGAGGCGAGGAGAAATTAAAATTTAATAAAAAAATGTTTTAAAATTTCTATTGGGAATTTTAAAATTGGAATAAGTAATGTACATTGTACATTCATGTGTGCATGTCTTTATTCACAGAATACTTTCACACGCACACACATTATATGCTTTAAAGTAGGCGTCAGTCACTTATCATGTTAATTGAAATAAAGAATTAAAAATTTATTTAATTATGTCATTTAATTAATAGATTAATTTATGTCTATGTTCATCTGGAACCGTCCATAAATATATAAGATATATTATTGGATAATTTTCCAATATATGTTTTTCTGTGATATAGGTGTCAATTAAACACAATTGAGTTTCTCTCTGTAAGACGAGTTTTATTTCATTAGTTTACATGTTACAACTATTACATTAAATAAAAGTAATTACGATAAATCTTACATACCTGTAAGACGAGAAACGACATTTAATGTTATTTTACAATGTCTGTTCCTAAATCACATTAGAAATAATTTAACAATTTAATTTAACCGCTACACTTTAACGGCATGACGTATGACGTATGACGTTTGACGTTTTAGGAAAATTTATGAAAATAAAACTTATGAAAATAAAATTAAAGAAAAGTATGGTTTTCTTTACATCTCCCCCCCTTAGAGAAGATGATACATCATCACGATATACCTGGCTGTGATAAGCCGGTCATGGGTATTCTTCAAACGCAGTCAGGGGCTGGGGTCAGCTTCGAGATGTGGAAAAAGTTTGACTCTGATTTCTTATAACCAGTGTTTATCTTGTAAATTGAGTTTGAAACTTTTTCTATGATTTTGTAAGGACCGAGTCTTAATTCATCGAGCTTCTTCCTATTCAGTCTGTTTCCATTCTCTACAAAAAACTATATCACCAACTTTGAAGTCTGCATGTTTTCGATTCTTGTCATAAAATTTCTTGTTGTAGTTATGTGACCTAAGTGTATTTTCCAGGGCTTTTTCCTGGCTCGGATTAAATCCTGGGCAGTCTTCTTCTCTTTCAGCTCATTTGGCAAAATTGTAACATCAGTACCATGAAGTAAATACTTTGGAGCATAACCAGTAACTGTTTGCTCCGTCTCATTGTATTTTTTTACACAATTTTGTGCTATAGTTGTCCATGCTACTTTTGTGTCATGTTCATTTATCTTGCATCTGATTTTATTTACCAATGTTTGGTTTAGTCTCTCGTTTAAGCCATTAGAAAAGGGTGAATTCACTGCTGTAAAAATTATTTGTATATTCCTGTCATCCAAAAATCTCTTGAATTCTTTAGAATTAATACCAGGGTATTGATCTGAGAGTATCAAATCAATGTCCTCTATTTCTGCACAGTTTCTTATGAGTTTGATGAAATCACTTGCATTTTGAGTGCTTGATGTTAAAATATATGCGTACCTAGTGAAATGATCTGTCAGCAGGTGTAAGTACCTCTTGGTAGATCTGGAAGCCCCGAAACCTCCAATGGTATCAATAGAGCATATCTGAAAAGGTTTTGTGGCCGGACCCAATTGGGACATTAATCCATATTTATTTTGTCCTCTCGATTTATTCTTTATGCATACTAAACAACTTTCACAGATTCTTTTTATGTTTCTTGTCATATTTTCCGCTGTATACACTGAGCTTATCATTCTTTGCATTTGTTTAATTCCTATGTGCCCAAGATCTGTATGTACATTTCTCATGAATTCTATACTAAATTTTTCTGTTAAAATAATTTTCTCTTTCTTTTTTGTTTTCTTGTAATAAACATTGTTTTTAGCTATCAACTTGTTTTTCTCGCACTGTATATAATCATTACTAACTTGATCTTTTAGAATATCTTCTAGTGTTACTATGTTAACTACTTTTAACTGTTCATCTAAGTTTTCATTTGGCTCAAGTACTGGGTTCCTGCTTAAACAATCTGCTTCGACATTGTATTTTCCCGGAGAATATTTGATTTTGAAATCATATTGTGATAAGTAGTATGTTAGATCGCCTAATTCTTCATCTGTTCTTGACCTTATGTTCATATTTTCTAGTGGTTTGTGATCTGAAAAAACGATAAACTTTCTGCCTATTAATAGGTGCTGCCAATATTTTACACATTCTTTAATAGCTAGGCACTCTAAATAAACTGCTTTTTTTCTTCTTTGCACCTCATTCAATTTTTTTGAAAAATATGCTACTGGCTTTTCTTCATTGTTTTCTTGTGGTTGTTTTAATACAGCTCCGACTCCTAGTATACTAGCATCTGTGTATATATGAATAGGTCGGTTCGGGTCGAAGATAGTTAATAGTGGTTGAGAACACAGTATTTGTTTCATTTCATCAAACGAATCTTGGCATTCTTTAGTCCAGTCAAATGATTGTCCTTTTCTCAAAAGCTTGTGCAGTGGCTCCAATTTTATTGCTATGTTCGGCACGTACTTATGGTAAAAATTTATTTTTCCCAAGAATTGCCTTACGTTTTTTTGGGTTTTAGGAGTAGGAAATTCTTTAATTGATATTAGGTTGTCTTTCAGCGGTCTGACTGAATTATTTTGTATGACATGACCTAAATATTTGACTTCATCCGCAGCAAATGTACATTTAGAGAATTTCAGTTTTAACCCTTCACTTTTAATTGCTTGAAATAGTTGTTTCAGATGTCTAACATGCTCAGAGAATGATTCAGAAAATAACAAAATGTCATCGATGAAACATACTGTAAATTCCCTCAGGTTGTGCTTCCGTATTATGTTACACATTATTCTCTGGAATATAGCTGGTGATGTTTTTAATCCAAAGGGGAGGCAGGTCCATTGGTAATGTCCCTCCTGTGTCACAAATGCAGTCTTGTGTCTATCAGTGACACGTAAAGGAATTGACCAGAAAGCTGAATTTAAGTCTAGCGTTGAGAAGTACTTGCAATCTCTTGTTTTTATTATAAGGTCCTCAATAAGTGGAAACGGCTGTGATTGAGGAATAACAATTTTGTTTAAATCTCTGAAATCAATGCACAATCTAGATCTTCTATTTTCATCTCTCTTATAAGCTAACGTGACAGGTGCTGCAAACGGGCTATATGATTCCTCTATTATATTTTTTCCAATAATTTTGCAATCTGGTTTTCAATCTCTTTCTTGTCTTCCATTGTGCAACGATACGGCCTTTTACTGCAATATTTATCTGTTAATAAATCAATGTGTGCTTCATAATCTTTTACTTGTCCTATGTCAAATTTGTCCTTTGCAAATACAGATGCATTTTCTGCTATTAATTTATCAATCTCTGACTGTTTTTCATAGTCTAGGTGGTTTATGCAAATTTGAAAGATGTGTTCATTGAAGTCTTCATTGAAGTTTACTAAATTACCAGATTTGATATCCTTAGAATCTAAATCTGTTTTTATTGTTTCCTTAGAAACAGTTTCATTTCTTTGTATAGGTATTTTTTGTGTAATTTCTAGATTTTCGTTTTGAACTAGGTAAAATTGTTTTATAAAATCTAGCCCAATTAAAAAATCATAATCGAAATTTTCTTTGTCTATTACAAAAATATTCATTCTTTTTTCCACATCAAAAATGGTTACATCCAGGGTAATAATGCCTTTCGCTTTTTTAACGCCATTAATCGTTTTTAAATTGGTATTGCTGGAATTATTGGCTCCTTGTTTAGTTATCTTCAACAATCTTGAATTTATCAATGAGTCGTTAGATCCTGAGTCGTAGATGCCAAATACTTCAACATTTTTATTCAATATTAATTTTATTTTGATCAATGGCGGCACTATTAGTTTTTTTGGTCTTCACACTGTAATTCACATTCCAATTCGGAGTTATTGATTAGCTTAATTTGGTTCTTATCTCTTTCTGTATTAACTTTTGTTTTAAACCAACAGGAGTCTTCTGAATGATAGCGTATACCTTTCTTCAATTTTTCACAAATAGTACATTTTTCTTTTGTCAGTTTACCATCTTCTTTCTTTTTAATATTTTTTTTCCTCAAAACCAAATGTTCTAATCGCCCAAGTTCATTAAATAAGTCTCTTGTGTGTACAATTTCTTCTTTATTAATTTTATCTGTTATAAAATCTGGCAAACCAGCGGCAATTATATCGATAAGTGTTCCTTCATCCATTGTTTTTCTAATTTCCAGTAACAGTCTTTTCTTTTTCACTGCATACTCTAATAAAGATCCATACTGATATTTGAAAGATAAAGCATACTTGCTAGTAGACCACCCTTTATTGGCATAGGTTTGTAAAAAGTTTGATTTCCAGTCTGACCAATCAGATTTCAAACTAAACTTAATCATCATAGACGAATACCAATCAATGCATGACTTTTCTAGAAACAATCTGAAGATTTCAATTTTATCTTCGTCATTTATTATATTGAACCTTGCACATTCTTTTTCAAAAACTTCTATCCATTGACAAGCGCCTGCATTTTTTCCATCAAATTTTTCAAGTACAAACCTCTCTGCTACCTTTTTAATACTTTGTTTATCTTTGTTTTTCTGGCCTTCAACTAATTTTTCTAATATCTTCACTAAAGAATCTTCTGAACACTTTTTTGTAGTTGTAGCTTGTTCTAGGGTAGTTTCTTCCAGAAATTCGTCTTGAAAAATCATGTTACCCTCTTCATCAACATATGTGTTTTGTATATCCTCTGTAAGTTTTATCCAAACATTTCTAGATTGATATCTTTTCTTTAACGTATTCTTCACCGTAGCGAAGGTTTTCGTCGCTTGGATCTGTTTGTGAAGTGAAATTGCTTGATGTTCTTCAGGAATAAGAAAAACTTTTCCATCTTCTGTAGTTATAGAGATTACGGCCGTGCTGTTTGACTTTCCATCTATTGATGGTTTTAGTTGAAACGCAAATTTCAACTTCTCCATTTTTCTGACAATAAATGTCGTTTTATAAGATATATTATTGGATAATTTTCCAATATATGTTTTTCTGTGATATAGGTGTCAATTAAACACAATTGAGTTTCTCTCTGTAAGACGAGTTTTATTTCATTAGTTTACATGTTACAACTATTACATTAAATAAAAGTAATTACGATAAATCTTACATACCTGTAAGACGAGAAACGACATTTAATGTTATTTTACAATGTCTGTTCCTAAATCACATTAGAAATAATTTAACAATTTAATTTAACCGCTACACTTTAACGGCATGACGTATGACGTATGACGTTTGACGTTTTAGGAAAATTTATGAAAATAAAACTTATGAAAATAAAATTAAAGAAAAGTATGGTTTTCTTTACAAATATATTATCTAACTAATTACATAGAAAATTACCTATATTTATAGACAGACATCAAACTCATCTCAATTATCTTTTTTCATTTGTAATACACATTAAGATTTTGTTTTATTTACTTTTCAAACTTACTTGCGGTATGGCCATACAATCTTGTGGAATTTGGACAAAAGTTGCACCCGACTTTGCATGTCCACCAGAAGCACTATTGTACGACACCCGGGCTTCAGGAGTCTGTAGAACAAACGTATATTTTGTTACATGAATGATACAAACTTACAATAATTATTAATATTCAAAAAGACTAAATTACAATATTCATATTCGAAAAATAACATGATTTATTGCGAAGTTACAAAAAGCTCGAAAGTGTGACAGACTATAATAAAGGTTAAACGAAGGACAAGATTAAAAGACAAATGGCTTCTGGAGAGGTAACGACATATTCGTAACAGTGACCTACCTAACAAGTCCGTTATATTTCTCAGCCCGTAGTTCGTGTAATCGCATTTCTGGTTGTGGTTCGTTGTTATTTTTCTTACAGGCATTTTGTTTCTTCCTCTCATCCTTCTGACGTTGTATTGATTCTTCTTCCACTCGTCTGCAATATAAAGAGAGCTATGTTTATAAATCTGACTTTTATAAACATAATTATGATGTGGATGGTGTGAGGAGTGATAAAAAGTGTAATCAGATGGAACTACAGGCCTGATGACGCGATGTAGGCGTTTTGGTAAGGCTAAACTGTCATTGGTTAAGTTTGACAAAATAGTAGGAATGGTGTGTTCTGATTGGTCGAGCACAGCGACCGCTCCGCCCACTCGCACAGCGCGACGCTACCGCCGGTAGTGCGGGGAGCGGTACTCACATGAGGTAGGCCATGAGGTAGCCGGCGGCGAGCACGAGCGCGACGGTGGCGAGCACGGACAGCGCGGAGAGCGCGTGGTGCGAGCGCAGCGCCAGCAGCGACCGCTCCGCCCACTCGCACAGCGCGACGCTACCGCCGGTAGTGCGGGGAGCGGTACTCACATGAGGTAGGCCATGAGGTAGCCGGCGGCGAGCACGAGCGCGACGGTGGCGAGCACGGACAGCGCGGAGAGCGCGTGGTGCGAGCGCAGCGCCAGCAGCGACCGCTCCGCCCACTCGCACAGCGCGACGCTACCGCCGGTAGTGCGGGGAGCGGTACTCACATGAGGTAGGCCATGAGGTAGCCGGCGGCGAGCACGAGCGCGACGGTGGCGAGCACGGACAGCGCGGAGAGCGCGTGGTGCGAGCGCAGCGCCAGCAGCGACCGCTCCGCCCACTCGCACAGCGCGACGCTACCGCCGGTAGTGCGGGGAGCGGTACTCACATGAGGTAGGCCATGAGGTAGCCGGCGGCGAGCACGAGCGCGACGGTGGCGAGCACGGACAGCGCGGAGAGCGCGTGGTGCGAGCGCAGCGCCAGCAGCGACCGCTCCGCCCACTCGCACAGCGCGACGCTACCGCCGGTAGTGCGGGGAGCGGTACTCACATGAGGTAGGCCATGAGGTAGCCGGCGGCGAGCACGAGCGCGACGGTGGCGAGCACGGACAGCGCGGAGAGCGCGTGGTGCGAGCGCAGCGCCAGCAGCGACCGCTCCGCCCACTCGCACAGCGCGACGCTACCGCCGGTAGTGCGGGGAGCGGTACTCACATGAGGTAGGCCATGAGGTAGCCGGCGGCGAGCACGAGCGCGACGGTGGCGAGCACGGACAGCGCGGAGAGCGCGTGGTGCGAGCGCAGCGCCAGCAGCGACCGCTCCGCCCACTCGCACAGCGCGACGCTACCGCCGGTAGTGCGGGGAGCGGTACTCACATGAGGTAGGCCATGAGGTAGCCGGCGGCGAGCACGAGCGCGACGGTGGCGAGCACGGACAGCGCGGAGAGCGCGTGGTGCGAGCGCAGCGCCAGCAGCGACCGCTCCGCCCACTCGCACAGCGCGACGCTACCGCCGGTAGTGCGGGGAGCGGTACTCACATGAGGTAGGCCATGAGGTAGCCGGCGGCGAGCACGAGCGCGACGGTGGCGAGCACGGACAGCGCGGAGAGCGCGTGGTGCGAGCGCAGCGCCAGCAGCGACCGCTCCGCCCACTCGCACAGCGCGACGCTACCGCCGGTAGTGCGGGGAGCGGTACTCACATGAGGTAGGCCATGAGGTAGCCGGCGGCGAGCACGAGCGCGACGGTGGCGAGCACGGACAGCGCGGAGAGCGCGTGGTGCGAGCGCAGCGCCAGCAGCGACCGCTCCGCCCACTCGCACAGCGCGACGCTACCGCCGGTAGTGCGGGGAGCGGTACTCACATGAGGTAGGCCATGAGGTAGCCGGCGGCGAGCACGAGCGCGACGGTGGCGAGCACGGACAGCGCGGAGAGCGCGTGGTGCGAGCGCAGCGCCAGCAGCGACCGCTCCGCCCACTCGCACAGCGCGACGCTACCGCCGGTAGTGCGGGGAGCGGTACTCACATGAGGTAGGCCATGAGGTAGCCGGCGGCGAGCACGAGCGCGACGGTGGCGAGCACGGACAGCGCGGAGAGCGCGTGGTGCGAGCGCAGCGCCAGCAGCGACCGCTCCGCCCACTCGCACAGACGCGCCGCTACTGCGCTTAGGGCTCCCAGCCCGGCCTCGTCCACCAGTTCCTACATACAAATACCAATGTTAAAAAAAAAAAGATAATTAATCGTCGGGGACACGATTTTATAGAAATCCCACCAATCATAACATAATGAGTGCACTCAATAATATAAAATTTATAGAATAACGCAAAGTCACAATAATGGCGCAGTAATCGAGATTTTGAAATGATTGAATGTTGAGATCTTTTCAAAGCAGGAAAATAAAATCCAAAAGTAACAAAAAAATACAAAAGACATACATATGAACATACTAATTTAAGATTCCCTCACCCACCCCATTTTTTTTTGTAGTTTTAAGTCCTCTAATAGTACTGAGGCTTCCGCACCTGCACGTGAGCCTCATAGGCCAGCTCCTCGGTGGGCTTGAGCAGCCGCTTGATGAGCTGCTCCAGCGCGCGCTGCGTCTCGTTGAGCCGCAGCTGGTACTGCGCGGCCTCGTCGGAGCCGGCGTCGGGCGCGCAGTGCGCGTGCGCGCACGTCGGCCAGCTCTCGTTCAGCCACTCGTACTGAACGCGCGTAGGCTCCCGCCGCCATATTATCACTATGCGGTGTTCCATTTCGGAGGGGTCGACGCCTGTAATGGGAATAAACGTTCAGTAATGTTTTTATAAGTGCCTTATAAATAAAATGTTAGTTATGACATCTAAATAATCATAAGAACAAACAGAATAAAATAAAATTTAAAACTTCTACCGGATTGAAGAAATCCTATGAACACTTTAAAACGTTTACCAAACCATTCCTAGATGATAAAAAAAATTATTTAATACAATTCATCCGGCTCGAAGGATCATCTTATGAACACCGTATAACATCTGAGAAACCATTCCACACTGATGAAGTTTGATTTAAACCAATAAATCCCACTCGAAGGACCACATTTTCGAAACGAGTGCTACCGCCTGCACGAACTCCTGCTGCTTGTGCGGCAGCACGTAGGCGTAGTGCAGGCGGTCGGGCGGCGGGGGGAGGCTACCCGGCGCGTCACAGATACACACCTGCGCCTCGGGCGAGCGCCTGCACGAACTCCTGCTGCTTGTGCGGCAGCACGTAGGCGTAGTGCAGGCGGTCGGGCGGCGGGGGGAGGCTACCCGGCGCGTCACAGATACACACCTGCGCCTCGGGCGAGCGCCTGCACGAACTCCTGCTGCTTGTGCGGCAGCACGTAGGCGTAGTGCAGGCGGTCGGGCGGCGGGGGGAGGCTACCCGGCGCGTCACAGATACACACCTGCGCCTCGGGCGAGCGCCTGCACGAACTCCTGCTGCTTGTGCGGCAGCACGTAGGCGTAGTGCAGGCGGTCGGGCGGCGGGGGGAGGCTACCCGGCGCGTCACAGATACACACCTGCGCCTCGGGCGAGCGCCTGCACGAACTCCTGCTGCTTGTGCGGCAGCACGTAGGCGTAGTGCAGGCGGTCGGGCGGCGGGGGGAGGCTACCCGGCGCGTCACAGATACACACCTGCGCCTCGGGCGAGCGCCTGCACGAACTCCTGCTGCTTGTGCGGCAGCACGTAGGCGTAGTGCAGGCGGTCGGGCGCGGGGAGGCTACCCGGCGCGTCACAGATACACACCTGCGCCTCGGGCGAGCGCCTGCACGAACTCCTGCTGCTTGTGCGGCAGCACGTAGGCGTAGTGCAGGCGGTCGGGCGGCGGGGGGAGGCTACCCGGCGCGTCACAGATACACACCTGCGCCTCGGGCGAGCGCCTGCACGAACTCCTGCTGCTTGTGCGGCAGCACGTAGGCGTAGTGCAGGCGGTCGGGCGGCGGGGGGAGGCTACCCGGCGCGTCACAGATACACACCTGCGCCTCGGGCGAGCGCCTGCACGAACTCCTGCTGCTTGTGCGGCAGCACGTAGGCGTAGTGCAGGCGGTCGGGCGGCGGGGGGAGGCTACCCGGCGCGTCACAGATACACACCTGCGCCTCGGGCGAGCGCCTGCACGAACTCCTGCTGCTTGTGCGGCAGCACGTAGGCGTAGTGCAGGCGGTCGGGCGGCGGGGGGAGGCTACCCGGCGCGTCACAGATACACACCTGCGCCTCGGGCGAGCGCCTGCACGAACTCCTGCTGCTTGTGCGGGAGCACGTAGGCGTAGTGCAGGCGGTCGGGCGGCGGGCGCGCGGCGAGGCGGCGCAGGGCGCGCAGCTGGGGCGCGGCTCCGGCCAGCAGCACGCAGCACAGGCGGCGCCGCGCCGCGCGCCACTCCACCGGGCACACGCGCTCCAGCACGCTCTGCATAGAGACACGGTGGCGTCAGGTACGTGCCCAAATGTGGGGACGAGGCTTGGGCATAGCGATAAGAGTTGTTAACTGTATTGTACCAGATGAAAGTAAAAGCGTCAAATTTGAGCGTCACAAATGTCGAGTGAAGTGCGTTACATATCGAGTGTAGCGAGTCCCGTATCGATTGTAGGCCGTCACGTCTGGAGTGTAATAATTTACATGAAGAGTGTTACGCGTCACATGAAGAGTGTAAAGCGACCCCATGTCAAGTGTAAAACGCCACATGTCAAATGTACTGTCCGAAGTCGAGTGAAATGCGTCATAAGTCAAGTGTGAAGCGTCAAATGTCGAATGTAGTACCTACGTAGACACATGTCGAGTGTAGCGTGACACCAGTCAAGTGTAACACGGCTAGGGTTGCCAACCGTACTCTAAAATAGAGTATTGTCCTCTATATCATGTAGGCGTACTCTATAATCTATAACACTAATAAAGTACGCAAAAATACTCTTTTACAAAATATTTACTAAAACTAGTCCACGTCTGTAATAATATGCAAAAATCCTGAATCAGAACAAAAAAGTCCACTATTTACTGTTTTAAAGTAAAAAATAAATGATAGGTACTCTTTTTTCTAAGTCCGTACTCTTTATATCAACCTTGTTTAAAGTCAGATATACTTTATTTCTGTTAAATAAAGTTGGCAACCCTACACGGCACTCACCTGCGACGAGAGCCTCGGCAGCGTCAGCATCTGGTTGGCCTCGATGAGCTGGTGCAGCGTCTGCGTCGGTATCTCCGTGGTGCTGACGGTGGCGGCGGGCTCCTCCGCGTCCTCCTTCAGCAGCACCATCGTGTCCGTCTGCCGCTGCACCTTGTACCGTGACGTCACGTTGCGCGTGTCCCGCGCCGTCATGTCCACGAAACTGTGGATAGTATGTAGATGCTGAAGTATTGGGCTAAACAAGGACTTTACCGCAGATAAGCTCTCCATCCGCTCCCCCGCAAATCCGGTGGTGATGACAAGGCTACTCCAAGCCATCATTGTAAGTCAGTAAGGAAAACAAAAAAAAGGCCCACATCGAATGTACAATTAATGAAAGGCATACAAAGCATCCACTCCACAGCTACTTAACATTGATCAATGTTTCCAAGTGTTATTAAGAAATATTTGACAACAAACGTTTTCATTAAAAAATCAAAGTTATTCGTTAAAAGAAGGTACCAAAGTTTTTCAAATGTGGGAAAAATTTACCTAATGTTATTAAGTTCCAATCTGTAGTACGGGAGTAAACGCACCAGCAGCAATATTTGTGAATGATAGAAGTGTCAATCATAGATCATTTCACAAATATATAATTTTTAATAAGACACCCAGGAAGACCCTCATTACCCCTGATGGTAAGCGGTCCTCATTCCTGATGAGGACGACCTCACCCGGAAGGCCTGCTTAGAATACACATTAAAGAAGTAAACAGTGCAAGCAACTTACCCGAAAGCAACTCGGTCTCGGTAATGGAAAGCAGCGATGAGGTACCGAAGGCGGATGGTGGAGCGCTCTTCGAAGATCAGCGCTTTCACCTTGTTGTCGTCGAAGTCCGACACGAACGCCTCTGCGTTCGCGTTGTTGATCGGACGGACCAGCTTATATGGGAACTTCCAGCGGATGAACTCTGCATGAATAAGAAAGAGAAACGTAATATAGAGCAGAGATAACAAGTCCCTACTACATAAAATTATAGGCCTGTGACTCATCAGCAAATTCATTATGTAAATATTAAAAAAATTATGAATTGACTTAAAGCAACTTGGGTAATAATCATCATCTTTAGAATCATAAGGATTGGTGATAAATAAGACAATACTCACAAAGTCCAATTGAAATTACCTCAATAAACATTTCCATTGGAGAATGAGTTGCCAGTACATGACATAGACAGCAAAAGAAAACAAACTCACCCAAGATCTTTGGAAGCGACGTCAGCCCCTCCTTATAAATGTACACATGCTTATCCAACACGAGCGTCAAGCACGGTACTCCATGGACGCCGATCCTGCGCGCCAGGCTGGCTTCGTGGCCAGCGTGGACCGTGGCCAGGGTTACGCCCAGTGGCTGCAGGGCGTCCACGAGCCGCCGCCACGCAGCTGCCGACCTCACACACTCGAAGCACCAATCGGTGTAGAACAGCACTATAGCTGGTGTGTGTACACTCTTCTCAATTATGTTGTTTTCAAAGTGGCTGTAATACAAATATTCATCATTATTTTTTTCACAAATAAAACATTTTTTTTTTCTATCTAGCCCATGATGTCCCACTGCTGGGCAAAGCCCTCCGAGACCATTCTCCTCCAGACCACTCTCGACGCCCAACAACCAATCTGGCCATCTCTTGCTACCGATCAACAAAACCAACTTATTAGAAAACTGAAAATTGTATATTAAAACCAACTTATAACTATTAGTTTCAAAATATTTGGAGCAGTCATAAAAAATAACTGTTGAGATGGTTATTAAAGGATAGAATGCATTGGTTTAATAAGGAATATAATAAATAATTGTCTCCTTGTAAGATCTATGGACAATAGGCCAAAGAAACTATAGAAAAATCCTACCAACTTTTTCTCCATAAATATTTTGAGAGGATTTTTTATAAAAAAAATTATAATCAATAATAGATTAGACAAAAATTTTTTTTAAATACAAAGCATAGTTTAATTTAAAGGAAATAGTTAATATTGTGTTTGTAATCTTACCGAGTTGTGACTGACAGCTTGTGGAATAGTGTGATGTCTTGGTCTTGTGTTCGGAAATGTGTGCCAAAGAACTCCTCAAATGGGTCATTGCTGAAAAATGTGCATTTCCAAATAACATAGCCAAACCAAATGAATCATCATATCCTATTGACATATTTTCACAATGCTTCTGCCAACTTCCTGAGATCAGCACTGTTCTTTTTCAATTTTATTTATTTAAAACATACATACTTAATCCTTACAGGCTGACCTAATACAATTATGTAGTTTTTTAACAAAAGTTTTTTAAAGAACATTTAATTTCAATATTAAATTATATATATATTACCTGAAGCGAGCATATTGGCTATAATCATGCCGCTGTTTGTACATGTGTTCGTCTTCGTTCGTAATACCATACAGGTCATAGGCCTGCCGCCTCTCAGTATCTGATAACAACTCATAAGCTTGCTTGATCTCCACAAAACGAGACTCTGCATTTGGGTCCACATTTTTATCTGGATGCCTAAAATAAATGTTTTTTAAGTTCAGACAATGAAATTTACCATTCATAATAATACTTACTAAAGCTAAAGAATTGTTCAGTTTTAAAATTAATGTAAAAACAATGTATGAAATTATAATAAATATTTTGTTTGAAAATTATCAATAATACATGAGCCATTTTAATAGTTTTGTCAAGCCTTTAAGAAAAAAAATTACTTGAGATGCTGACCACTGCAATTCTAATTTTTTTTTCGTTCTACAAGCGTAATTTATTTTTAAAAACAACGTACCATTCCTTAGCTAGCTGCCGATAGGCTTTACGTATCTCTGGCAGCGTCGCCCGGCGGTGCACGCCCAGGATCTTGTAAGGGTCACCGATCTTCTGCGCGGCCAGCAGCTGGCACAGCGCGAGCGCCGCCAGCGCCCAGACCCACCCCGCAGACTTCCATAGCATATTATCAGCTCAGATCACAACCACCCTTCAGACCAACACTACCCACTATTCATAGAACGAAACTCATAGCGACGCCGCCAAAACACTCGTGGCGCACATGACTGAACAGGAATTAACACAAAAATACAATTAAACTCTTATCAGTCATAAGTCTTAAAATAGAATTGCTGAAAAATTTAAGAATCCTGAAAATTTCACGAAAATTACAAAATGTCAACCGAGCGGGGCATAGACATCACACACAGTTTTTTTTTGCTCGACCAATCCGCATTAATGGCCCGTGCATCTTACATGCGATAGTAAGTATTGACTCCTTAGATGGGATAAATAGAAAAGAAAAGATAAGGATATGATAAAAATATTTATTACAACAAGAAACAGACAAATAGAACAAAGTATTTAAGCAAAACAATACATATCAGGTCCTTAAACTAAAGGAGCCCAAATTAGGCTTGGCCTGTATGAAAACTATACAAATGACGACATTTTATTTGTATGTACAATTTTTACAACATATAAGATACGCATTTTTCAATTAGTGTTTCCCGTTTTGAATGCTTATTTCGTAACCTCATTAATAATAATCAAATTACAAAGATTCGGACATTACAGTTTCTCTAATAAATAATTGTCAATGTCGCGATGACAACTGACAATGACATCCAGATGAATGTTGACGTTTGTGGTTGTGATTTGGAGTTCTTAGTTTTTTAGTTTTCACTCAGTTGTAATTCGTGGCTTCGTGAACTCGCGCAACGTGATTAAAAACTCTGAATAATTCGAATTGTGGATTATTACTAATTGAAGTTAAAAATGTAAGTAATACAAAACTACCCACATTTTTTTAAGTTTAAACTTTAAAGGTTAAGATTGTAGGGTGACCATCATTTTCGTACTTTACGTGGACACAATTTTTTGTCTTTATTAAATAGATTGACATGAAATTTAATGACCATCTTATATCTTATGTTTGTTTACTAGTGGCGCGCTCTTATTTAGCTTTGAGTATATTATACATGAATCCCTCTATTTAACATCGCATCGCATATTATAGACCGCATCAAAATCAGTTGCGTAGTTCTAACGTATCTAAATATGCGAACAAACAGACAAACAGTGGAAAGCAACATTTTTGTTTTTATTTTATACTATGTCGTGATTGTGTAAAAGAGATCTTACATGTCTACTTGGCCTTTCTGAGACGACTAATAAAAGTAAGAAAAATCACATATTTTAACCAAAATGATAAATGTTTTTGACCAGAGAGGTCGTCACACTCGCTAGTGGATGATAGAAGTATTAAGCTAAATTCTTATTATTGTAATTAATCGTATTAATTGACATGTGTAACATACAATCTATTACAATATTATGCGGTTCGAAATCGGACCCTTCGCGGTCCGGATGCGGAAAGCGATATTTAAGATAGATATACAAAAACTGCACCTTGGGCCTTGGTTTTGCATATTGTGCTTCTTTAGTGTACTCTAAGTATATATTTCATCTTATAACCGCCTTTCTTTTCTCTCGCATCTAAGTGCCGACGATACTCATTAAGTTACAGTTTTAGTTAATTATGCTTACAAAAAAAAAAACTACCGTACCGTTCGTACTATCGCTACGCTAAAGTAGTTAACCATTCTATAGATAGTTACCAAGGTTAAATTCTGTTGTCGCATTAATAATCTTGCCGTTATCAAAGATAAAATATTAACGTGTCATTCATTTATTGATTTTTAACAATCTCTCCTTAAACAAAAATTATATTAGTACCTACTTAGTACAATAGTCCTGATTGTTATCAACGCTATATTGTTTCTAAGTAGTAGCGGTACCTATGTCATTAGCAAAGCAACTTGATAACTCGCGCCGCGTAATATCTCGGTGTATCACAGTCTTCCAACCAATATCTAATCTAAAAGTATATTCTCAACAGTAACAATGTCGGCATGAATTGAACTATTCAGCAGCTTTATCTAGTTTATAAAAAGCGATACAAATAGTATTGAGCACAAAATTAAGTTTGTGTAAGTAATTATTAAGGGAACAGATTGCCATTAAGTACCTCAGTAATTATTATTTTATCTTACGAGCGACAAGACACAGTTCATTTGAATATCAATCTGCTTTGAGCTTTTAGAATCTCTGATAAGCATAATATATTTGAGGGCCAAATTGGATATTGGTTAATCCGTTACAGTTAGATTCCGATTTGAGTCTTATTGAAACGAAAATTATGCGAATCAGGTACCGAGATCATCAGCCTTCCTTATCATCAAATTATGTCAATAATTATGTCGTATTGCCGCAAGACACAGTACTACACTAATTTCTTGGTAAGTATTAGTGAGCAGTGGGCGATTCCTTTGGGATAGGATAAACACATAATAGCAACTCGTTTAGTATTCATAGTAGGTAATGTTCTTAATATGGACGTAGGTATATAAGTTTGTAGTATCACATAATTGTTTTAAAAAGTATATGAAATTAAAATAAATTTGGCAAAAAGGGAAGTAAAATACAGGTGAATTAACTGAGTATCACCTAAAGTGATTACATATTCACACTACTCAATTAAAAAAAAACATATCACTAATCAATTTAATTTTGTTATTTCGGGAGTAACCTTGTTCCTTTCACTTGAGACTGATTGAATTGTTTATCAGGCAAGTGAGCGAGTTGTGAATAGGAATTGGCTACCTCAAACGACCTTATCAGTAACAGTTAAACTTGACGCCTATCTGCAATGAGGAATGATCCCTTCCTCGTGCTCTATTGGCGCAAGTGGCTCAAATTGCCCGCGCGTCACTCGCACACCCACCATCGTCATCAGAGTTACGCCTTGCGATCATTAATACTAATTTGTTCATTCGGCAGTCGGACAGCGAAACTATCAAGTAAACAACTGAGATTTAGTTTCCTCTCTGACCTGAAATAAACGTTGAATGCAGACTTATTGATATCTAGATATGTTATGATAACGAATGAGGTGTAAATTGATGTAATTCAAGAAGTCAAATAAACTGGTGCATCGTACGCCTAATGGAGATGTTCATGATTTTAGATTAATGTTGCTTACTTTAATTTTGACTTGGATAAACACACGTAAAACTTCTAGTCGTCAAATATTTAATTCAGATGACTTGTACTTTTCGTACAAAACGGATAGTTTACAATGACATCATTCAGATTTTTTTTGTATAATCAGATATTTAAAGATAATACACATCAATCAGGTATATGAATACGTGAGTACCTATGTGTAATGTTCGCGTAAATAAAAGGCAGTACTTTGATGTGACTAGGCAAAATTGCACAACCGTTTCATGTTACAGGTACATATATTTTTTGTTAACTAATTCATTTACCTATATAGCATGTCGGTTATTTCGTTGAGCGTTTTAAACATGATTATTCTTGCATAAAAAATATTCCAAACATGTCATAATGAGTGTGGCTTATGTGAACGCAAGAGCGTACCGAGATGGAATCCATCGAATCTATAGTTATTTTATTTTGTAATCCCCATGCTGGCCTTGATTACGTTTCTTGGCGTAATTCTAATGGACGCAAATGAGTCATTGTCTTAGTGTGTTCTATCTTACATAATCTTTTACATACAACTTGATCAGTTTTAATCTGCACAATAGTATTATAGTGGTTCCCCTCTCTTTTTGTTATCAAAAAATATTTTCAAGCTTTCAAATCTAAAATGGATTTTTAATTGTTTTGTTTCCGTTGTATCTAAGTCGTAACAATCATAAGTTGGCCAGCAGTATTTGACGTCACAAATTATGTAAAGCCTTTGAGGAAATATGCGCAATATAACAAGCCGTTAGCATCGAGAGTCATAATCTAAAGGTTGAAGTCCTTATACTAGTACACGGGTACCATTAGTACCTACTTCAGATATTTTCCGAAAGTGTAAACAAACGAAAACGGCATGCCTAATCTCTTATTTACCTTTTTTCATGCCATCTTTGGACTTTTAATTACTCGTAATTCATTGTTTAATCTTGCCTACCGTCGGACATTATCCCAATTTGCCCTTATTGCAGAACATCCACAATGGAAGCGCTAGCAGTGATACTGGACCCTTACAAGGAGCTGATCGGCTCCGTGGCGGCCATCGTCACCATCGGCCAGATGTTTTCTGGCAGTTTTATGTGCTGGGATATCTACAAGCAGAACAGCACACGCGGCGTCACCGTCATGCCCTTCCTGGGGGGTCTTGTCATGTAAGAAAATAATATTATATTTTTTGCTGCTGGGTAAAGATCTCCACCAAACCCATCCACTGCTCTCTATCCAAGGCTAGGACTTGCCAGTTCTAAGATAAATGGAACTGATCATCACACTACATTTTCTTGGCCCTTCGTGATACAGGTTAAGAAAAAAAAAGATGATCATGAAATATATAAATAACTGTAAAAACTGAGTGGAATTGCCATGAAAATAACAAGTTTATTAGCGTGACAAATAGTTTATCACTGCATCACCATTCAATAGGTTCATTACACGGTTACACGTCAATATCCATGAATAAATTTAACTTAAATAGTAATCTTTTGCAACCACATCTGTATCATTTGTAAACAGAATGTAAGAATCAATAATAAAATAGGCGCAAAAAATGGAATGGGATTTAATAATGTACAAAATCAGAACCACGATGTATCATTAGTACTTTTATTATAATAGTTTTGTAAACGACGTAACATCAAGCGTAGGTATGCTATGCCTAGAAAATCTTTATCTTGATTATGAGTTTCTGTACTGATTAGTAAGTTACCTTATATTTTGGGATTCGACAGGAGTCTCATCAACTTGAAGTACGGCTTCATTCTTCGCGACGACACGATGATCCAAGTGAACTTCGTTGGTCTCGCGTTGAATATAATTTACCTGATGATCTACTTCCACTACACAAATGAGAAGCTGCGCCTGTGGGCCCAGATGGGCTTAGCTGGCGCTGTCTCCGCTGCACTGCTTGGCTACGCTGAGATGGAGGACCCCAAACTGGTTGAGCACCGTCTTGGACTTATCATTACGGCGTTTATGTTCTACTTGATCGCTTCTCCGTTGTTCAGCTTGGTAAGTAAAGTAACCTTACCATCGTGAAATTAAATAAAAGCAAAACTACTTTTATATTAAGTTAGTAGGGAGAAATTCATGTGTCTGCTATTCAAATTTCATAATTTCGCCATTGAATTTAGCCTAAAACTATTTATTTTTGGGCTAAATACAATGGCGAAATTATGAAATTTACTTCATGATTCCTTTTGAATACTACTCATGTAATCTTTACTTATGCCCTAATTGATGATACATAATATTGTAAATTAAAAATTTGAAAAAACTCGCATTCGTGACCGCCTGAACGGGGACTTGAACCACCGGACCTCCCGATATCGCGTCGGTTGCTCTAACCTTTGAGCTAACCAGGCAAGTACGTCACCAATGCGAATTTTTCCATCACCTTTTACCCGTTAGCCACGGGTGGTGCCACCACCGGTAGTGATCAAACACTATCGGTCCGCCAAAATTTCTTTACAGAAATGTTATACAGAATGGTTGCACATGGCAATTATATTGATATTAGTGGTTTTAAACATAATATTGAATTATAAAACTGTTCAATAACTTCATTTCCAGGGTGAGATCATCAAGAACAAGAGTACCGAGGGTATGCCGTTCCCCATCATACTGTCGGGTACCGTGGTGACCTTCATGTGGCTGCTCTACGGCATTGTGCTGCGGAACACATTCATTGTTGTGAGTTGTGTTATTATTTTGTTGCAATTCAAAATATTTCCTTTACTTATTTAGTCGCAGGCAGTGTCAGGTACAATATGTTTAACAAATTTTGTATGAACTGAAGATTCGATAAGATAGTCATGATCTGATAATATCATTTTGACGTACTAACACAACGCATGAATAACCAATCTACCACTTGTAATCATTGCATCAGTCCCACATAGAATTGACACAAGTAGTAAGAGTCATATTAAATAAAGAATATTTTGCACTTGTAACTTATTTAGGATTTATCCCGCGATTTCATATAATTGGTGGTCACAATGTGTCACAATGTATGTTACACGGCCACTTATTTCCTTTTCTCCTAATTCATAATGATGATTAATTATTACTTTTAATTACGATTTTGTACTATGTGATCTATACTATGTAATCTTATCGTACAGACATTAATTCACTGAGAATGATTCAAATATAATACAGAAATCAATCGATCAAATCTAGCCCTCAATAGGTTGGAATTGCATAATACCGTGACCAATTCATGAGTAATACAAAAGATATGAAAAGTGCGTAAGAACGAAAGATAGCTACTATTCAACGATAATAAATACTCATCGTGACTAAACAAGATTAGAAGCCAAATGCTACCCTGCTAGGCTAAAAGAAAGATTTTGATTTTATTTATTGTTTAGAAGAGTTTTTAAGTAAAGCAATAATAGACTAGATCTTTTAATTGTCACATACTATCGGAATATAACGAATATAGGATTATTATACACCGTGAAATTTGAGTGGTTGTTTTCCCGTGGCAGAACGATTTGCCTTTAGTAATACTATCGAATCATGCAAATTATATCTCGAAAAAAAAAATTTTTTTTTTCGATTTTTCAGAATAATAATTTTCCAACTTGAAAACGAGAGAAGCTATCGTTGTTTTTTAAGATGTGACGTATTCAGGTACTGCTTCGATCGAAATCGATGCTTAAAGCTAAAGAAGCTCTACACCCTAAGTCATAAAGCGGTTCGAATGTGCTTTCGAGTTATAGTTAAACCCTTCGTAAAACCGGCATTTATTGATTTTACCAAAAAATAACTGCACACATCTTTTGTGCTACTAAGATAGAATCATTTTACTGCGGGAAAAAAACCACTAAAATTTCACGGTGTAGATTGTTTAATGATAAATTTTATTAATTGATTATATTAGACCTAAGAAGGTAGTACCTACTCTCTTGTAGGTAGGTACTCAACTTAACATAAAATGTGTATGCCAAAAATTATAAAGTATAAAAATATAACACCTGGTCATACCATATTTCCAACAAATAAACATATTTCTGTTTCTATTTCAGGTACAAAATGTGGTGGCGGTAGTTCTGTGCGGGGCGCAACTGTCCCTGTTCGTGATCTACCCGGCCAAGCCCAAGGAGAAGACCAAGACCAAGGCCAAGAAGATAGACTAAGAGCCAACAGATGAGTCGTGGGTCGCACTGCTTCAACAGAGAGATTGGACCACTAATGTTATCGCCGTTCAATGCCTATTTAGTTTAAAATGGACCCGTTTCTTTATACCTCACAAAGAAGTGTGCAACCTATATATATGAATGTGTATGTATGTGATAAAATAACTCATTTAGACGTGGACCTAATGTTGAATCGGCCATAAACCTCACGATAATGTCTCACTAGTAAGTAATTAGCTAAAGTTTACTATTTTTCTGTAAACAAACAATAAGTAGGTATTGAAAAGAAATAGTATAACACTTAACAACGAGTGGGTTGGGGCATAGGGTTCCAATCATATATCTGAAGGTTATTTTTCTTATGCGTGATACCGAGTGTCTCTTTACCTAAATAACAACATTTATATGTAGTGTTTACTACAACATGTCATTTTAGTCCAGTCAAATTAGGAAAAAATCTCGGAATTCGAGATACCCAGCTGTAAGTCTGTAAATACTTAGATATTGACACCCTAAAAGTGTTCTCAAAACCTACATATTGTAGGGTGTACGCAACTATTAAATTTTCAAGGTCAAATGTCACAAATATCAGTTTTATGAACTTTTGAGCGAAACGGGAAGATTTATCATAAAAGTGTGTAGGAGAAAATTACTTATCTTCTATTTATCTATAAAAATTGTCTGTACGTTTTATTTCTAAGATTCACCATTTCAGAGATACAGCGATGCAAATAGTTGAAAAAGTTGTATTTTCAAAAGCTTCCAGGCCCACGTGCGATTGTGCTAGACAGTTAAAATTTTCACGAATGATGTATTTTAGTAGCCTCTATAACATCTTATACTAGAAAAAGCTTAACTAGGCTTCCTTATAAACAACGTGTTCTTCATGTATAAAAGGTGTCGCCTGGAATAGGTTTACTGGGGTAACCACGTTAAAAACCGGCCAAGTGTGAGAAAAAAAAAACCATAGTTTTTGTATGAGAACCCACTAAAACAGTGGTTTTAAGCTTTTTCTAGTATAAGATGTTATAGAGGCTACTAAAATACATCAGTTGTGAAAATTTTAACTGTCTAGCACAATCGCACGGGGGTCTGGAAGCTTTTGAAAATACAACTTTTTCAACTATTTGCATCGCTGTATCTCTGAAATGGTGAATCTTAGGAATAAAACGTAGAGACAATTTTTATAGATAATTAGATGATAAGCAATTTTCTCCTACTCACTTTTATGATAAAACTTGCCGTTTCGCTCAAAAGTTCATAAAACTGATATTTGTGACATTTGACATTGAAAATTTAATAGTTGCGTACACCCTACAATATGTAGGTTTTGAGACCACTTTTAGGGTGTCAATATCTAAATATTTACAGACTTACAGCTGGGTATCTCGAATTCCGAGATTCTTACCTAATTTAAGCTTAAATGACTGGACTATTTAGACTTTCGTTTCATCAGAACTTATAATATAAATTACCTAAAAGGCAAAAGTTACTCGTTTATCAATTATTATTACCTATAATATGCAGCAAAAGTAATATATTTTCTATGCCATTTTTGCAAAGGTAAACGAATTTACCAGTGCTTGTATTCTTTGAGTAAGTGTAATATTAGATAGTAATAACAGAACAATTTGTAACTCGCCTTCTATAATTATATTTTATCATAAATGTTATGAAAATGAATGCCTTGTTAACTGACGTGTGATGTATTTATATTATAATATCTATTAAATGCCGTAGTTCATTCATCTTGTATTACCTATAAGGTACCAAAATCATTAAGCAGAATGGTGCATGTTGTGATTAATTCGAAAGTTCTCTATTCGTTGAATGTATCTACATTCCAAATTGTTATTTATATTGACTGAAAGATAAAGTGAAAACAAAAATGCATTTCTTATATTTTAAGTTTAACTAAATTTATACTTTTTACTGTTTTGAAAAATTACTGTATTCCTATATTGCTTTGTTTATTAACAACGTAGGTATAACTTACATTGTCTATACTGTTATATACTTTATAATATTGTGTTACCATTTAACCACTGTTTGTACAGTCCATTCCTTAATTTTGTAAAATACTAATTTGAAAAGCGATAATTGTGATAAGATCATGTTAGTAAAAAATATTAAAAATGTGATTTTATTAATAAATATAGATTTTTTATTGTTTTAACTTGTTCTTTTTCTAACATAAAACATAGGGACTTAATATATTTGCAGAATCGTGTATTCGACAACATTACAATATGTACAACAAAGTATATTTTGTATATCCACTCAATATCTAAATAGGGCAAGTAAGGCCTTTAATACTTATTTAAATAGCTTTAGATTCGCTGTAGAGTTTTTTCGTACCGTTATATTTTATTTGAATTAATGATTTTCGTAGTGAACTTAGTTGCCAGAGTACCTATTCTATGAAAATTAAAACTGTTAATCACGGCATGGTGAATATCGTGATAGACGAACAGTGGGGTTCGAGATAAGCAATAAGGTTCCTTTTTTGCTCTTTGCGTACGTAACCCTAAAATAAGCCTTCTTTTGTGACATTATTCTCTTTGGATAAACCATGACATTTATACTTTTTGGATAAAACTTTTTAAATGAAATTGCTAAAATAAATCAGAATCTTCTAGAAATGTCAAATAAAGATACCTACATAATTTTTTGACACAGTTTACAAATTTAGTTATTTTAAATAAAATATTCTTAAGTACAAATGACACAAAATTGTAACTAAATAATCCCATGTTTCAATTATTAATTTTACTCACTTTTAGCAATCCTACATGATAAATTGAAAAAGAAAAATTCTACAGGGTTTTCCAAATTTTTATCTCAATATTTTAGACCCAAGACATTTTGTAATCCACAATTTAGAACACGATGTCCCTGGTAAGGTCGTGCAACGTATTAAGAACGGCTCGCAAGACGTGGGTGTCGTGTAATCCAACCGTAAGTCCATTTGCCAAAATGTCCCAATTTCTTATACAGCATGGTCACTATACTTTTTTTAATACGAACATTACGCGTGATTCCTTGGGCGTACCCAGGCTCTGGTCTAGGGGGACAATTCAGACTTTATGTTTTATCGATAATAGTACTTGATTAGATATTTAGAAGGGACAACGACATCGCCCAGGTGGGGGGGGGGGGGGAAGATGACACCCCCCTATTTTATGGACTGGATGTAGGTAGTGAGTGATTATTGTAGAGGTACATTTCACCGCCATATAGCTACAAATAATAAGATTTCAGGTGATTCTGGGTCTGCAAGCTAACTACTCGTCGAAGGCAGAGTCCTTTCTGAGCGGGTCGAATGCGAACTTCCTGGAGGCTCAGTACTTGGACTGGGCAAAAGCAAAGGGTAATATTGACAATGTGAGTAATGATGTTTTATTATGCGCTTACTCACTTAAGCATGTGATATTCGTATAAGTACATGCAATTCATTATATAAATACGTACCCACTGCACTGGTCTTTCGAATTACCAACGGTCTCTTAGGCAGGTATACCTAGTCTGGTAAGAAAAAAAGGCATTTTTGTTTGTAGGTACAATCTAGTGAATATAAGATTCGTAAAAAAGCAAATTTCACGTGTCTAAAATAACATGTTCTTTGTAAAAGTGCAAGTGGCATATTATCGAATCAGTCATTATGCCACGTCGGTAGTTTCTCAACTCAACTGGCATTAGCCTGGGATAATAGGAAACTTATCTGACTGTTTTTTTGGCAGTCGTGGGACAATTTCTACGATAGCCTCAATGGTCCACAGTTGAAAATTGAAGAGTTCGAAGATGAATTCAGTCCGAAAACCGTCAGTAAGTATTAGAATAATTTCAAATATTGTTGTAAAAATTTAGTTTGTAATAATAATAGGCATTCTTCGCGTCTTTTTCTCGTATGGTTTGAATACTATAATAATGTCTAGTAGTAGTAGTAAATAACAGTTTAACGGCCTTGATTTTAAAATCATACGGCCAAATCTTCATTTAATTAGTTTTTCCAATTTTGACTTTCACACACACATGCACATACACTCACACCCAGATTCACACTCCATAATAATATCTGCTGGTTCTCTCACAGAGCACAAGGGCGGAAAAAAGGAACAAGCTACTTCAAAGGAAACTATCAAACTCCACCTGGCGGTGCAGAATTTGATCAGGAGCTATCAGGTCAGCACTATAAAAACTACTGAATATCAATTCGTTTAGAATGATGCTTCACATTCAAAAATAACAAAGAACGAATTTTCCAATTTTTTAATCTTAGGTATTCCATTCTCTTTGACCATCTTAGCGAAGACAGTAGGTATACCTACGCTTATTTCAGACATCTATCCGAATATTTTCTAAATCTTTGATAAATGCGACCCGAAGGACCATGTACGTACATAGTCGGTAGGTATGTCCAGAACGAAGATACTTTTAGGCGAATAACACATGGCACCGCGCACCGCCGCGGTTGGCGGTTAAGCGGATCTCAAGTTGCATTAGCTTCTATTAAATCCGTTGATTCGAAACACACGAACATCGCCCGACCGCGCGGCCGAGCGGTGCTCTCGCCTTTACATACGGCCTCCGCCCGATGCGACGGCGCGCGGTGCCGTGTGGTAATTGCCTTAGACATATATACCTACAGTAGAACTCCAATTATCCGAATTAATGGGGACCGGGACCCATTCGGATAATCAAATATTCGGATAATCGGAGCTTTTTTTTAAAAATTGTCATTGGAGAGAAAAAAAGTTACGTTTTGATATTGCACTATTTTTTTTATTGAATTAAATGAAAGAAACATGATATTTTAACATGTTTTAATTATAAAAAAACTGAGGGAAGGACTATTCGCTATGTGCGGAGTGGGTGGTGGGGGACGGCAAATCGATCGAAGCGCACGATGTGACAGAAATGTGATATAATTCTGAGCTTTCATGTGTCAAATTGCTTTAATTTCATAAATTCCCTTGTATTTGTAAGTAAAAACGTTACGTACGTAACGTAAACGATGCAAATTCAATACTTATAATAATATTCATATTTTTGTGAAGTAAGAAAATTACTTGGTATAATATACACACTCACTTTATACAATTTTTATTTATTTTGTGTTGAAAAACTAGTCGAAAATCTTTATCAAAACATCTAGTTGCTATGATATGACAGATCTCAAGTCCTGAATAGTTGTCGCCACTAGGGGCTCTATGATCGCGCACATAGCGAATAGTGAGCGAACGCGCAAACACTGCGCTTGCGGGGGGAAGAATAATAGCACACTTAGACTTTTTTTGGACAATTTTTTTTCTGAAAGTGATTCGGATAGTCGGAGTTCGGATAATTGGAGTTCTACTGTACCTATTATAAATTCTGCTAAGTAGGCTCGCGGTCATCTCCTGGCCAAGACGGATCCTCTGGGACTCGTGCTGGCGGCGCGGTTCGTGAAGAAGGTGGCGCCCTCGCACGACCTCAAGGGCCTGGAGTGCCAGATCGTCGCCAGGGAGCTCGGGACCACTCTGTGTGGGTATCGCTAGAATATTGGATGCTTAACATCTGTAGCGTAGGAGATTTCTATAATCATATTAAGCGATATCATAGTGTGTTCCGTCCTGGCCCGGCCACAGCGCCAAAAAAGGTAATGGTGTTGTGTGCAGGCTGTACAGATGTGCACTTTCATGTACCCTAGAGGAAAATCATAGTACCTACCTCAGTGATTCACCAGATATACCACTGTTTTGTTACCGAGACCCAACAAAACCATTACCTTTTTTGGCGCTGTGGCCGAGGCAGGACGGAACACACGACATCATAAGCTAGCAGTAAATTAGGCGGAATTTTAAATGGAAGCAATCTTTAATCAAAACTGAGAAGACTATTAAACAATTGAGTATAAAGAGTAGTGGTTATGTTTAATACAAAAATGCTACTTTTGTGTTTTAATTCCAGGTGAGAAACATATGGATATGGTATTCGAACTACCCGACCGAACATTTATTGGTGGAAAAGAAACCTCTTTACCCCTGAGGTAGGTAACGTTTATATTATAAATGTTTTTTCTAGATGTAGACGCAGCATTACCTACTATTTTTTATTTTATTTTTATTTCTTCAGGATAACAAACAATTGCATAATATTGCTTAATGCTACTACAGGGTTACTATCTAATACACTTGATACAATTATGCAACCAACACCATTATCCTCATAGTAATATAAACTATTTATTATTATCAACTTAAGTCGACAAGGAAAAAATAAAAGCCATTTTTACATATTTAGTTAAAGCAATCAGAGTAAGTTAGAAATTTTGTTACAAAGTTTTTAACTGGGAGTATGAGAAAGTTTATCAAATACACATTTCCTAAATTGTGTAGGTGACAATTCAAATAAGTCAATATCAACAAAATATTCGTTATAACTTTTCATTAATCGCCATAACGGAGCTCTCTCTCCAGCATTACTTCTACATCTTTTGAGAGCAAATAGACTATGAGTGTGAGTATTGCGAATGCGCTGAGAACGACTAGGTGTGCGTATATATATTTGGCTTATTAGTATATTACAATCAAATTGATTATGACAAATCTTAAAAAGAGTCGATTGATCAAGGTACAGCCTCCGATGCTTGAGAGTTGACAGTGAGAATTTACCTAAGAGAGAACGATAAGAAGACCGTGACTTGGCGAGCCTGTAATTCAGGTTTCGGATATATTTCCGTTGTACTGATTCGATTTGGTCACTGTATTTGTTGTAAAAAGGGTTCCATACGCATGTAGCGTATTCGAGTTGTGATCTTATGAGTGACTTATATAATAGTAGATGGGTTGAGTTCTTCTTGAATGCGCAGCACGTGCGTCTCAGAAAGCCAAACATTTGATAGGCTTTAGCTGTGATGCGATCAACATGAGCGTCAAAGTGCAGTTTAGAGTCAAAGAGTATACCTAGATCTTTAATAAGGAAGACCTTTTCTAGAGGCGAATTGCAAAGTAGGTAGTTAGATTGTATAGGATTTTTTCTTTTACTGAAGGAAATGAATTTACATTTTGGTAGACTAAGCTGCAGTTTATTAGCTAGACAGTAAGCAGATAACCGGTCCAAATCTTCTTGTAATTTGTTGCAGTCGTCAATTGAATTTATTTTTTCGATAAACCTTTAGGTCATCAGCGTATAGGAGAAAATCACTATGTCTAAAACATGTGTTAATGTCGTTAATAAAAAGTACAAATAGCAACGGTCCCAAAATTGATCCCTGCGCTACACCTGACGTCACGCCGATCACATCAGAACTAAAACCCTGAACTACGACCTTCTGAGTTCTGTTTATCACGTAAGACGTGAGCCAGCGCAACAGATTCCCATGTATACCATTGTATGCTATTTTCTGTAACAGTAGTGTGTGGTCTACTTTGTCAAAAGCCTTACAAAAATCAGTGTAAATTGTGTCTACTTGCTGTTGGTTATCCATGCTTTCAAACAGAAAGTTAGAGTATAAAATTAAATTACTAACTGTAGAACGATTTCTGACGAACCCATGTTGTTCGGGGATAATAATGTTATGTAAGATAGGGTAAATTTCCTTGTGCACTAATCTTTCCAGGACTTTTGACAATGCAGACAACAAGGATATTGGCCGGTAGTTGGTAACGTCATGTTTGACGCCACCCTTATACACTGGAATGACATTGGCAGACTTCCATGCCTGGGGTACTATCCCCTCTTTCAGACTGCGGTTGAATAAATAAAATAGTGGGGTACTCATCGACTCAGCCGTATGTTTTAGAAAAAGAGCAGGTAGGCCATCGGGTCCTGCCCCTTTGGTAACATCCAAGGATTTAAGAGTATTCGCTATTCTGTCTTTACTGAGAGTTAAATAGGAGATGTTTATTTGACTGTTCGACGAGAACTCAAGGTTGCATGTAGCACTTGTGTCTGCGGGTTCATAAACTGAGCTAAAAAAATTTGAAAATAATTTGCATACATTCTCAGGCCCGTGGCATTCCTCGTTTCCAAATGACATAGTGTTAGGCACACCTACATTCTTTTTATTCTGTTTTACAAATGACCAGAACTTTTTGATATCTTTATGTATAGAAGATTCAATACAATTTAAATAATTATGGTAACATTTAGTTGAAAGTACCTTAAATCTTCTACGGTATAAAGAGAACTGCTCATAGTCGACAGTATTTTTATATTTTTTATATTTGATCCAGGCCTTTTCTTTGTTTCTAAAAATATGAATTAGGGGACGTGAGAACCACACCGGATATTCATTGGATTTAGCAGGACGCCTGGGCACATGCTTTTTAATAATATCATAGATAGTGTCATAAAATATTTGAACAGCAGACTCTAAAGAAGCGTCAACCAGAAGAGAGGCCCAGTCGACCAAACTAATGTCTTTGTTAACAGCGGGGAAGTTTGCCTCAATAAAACGATAAATAGGTACAGAGCTTCGGGCCATGGGTTTGACAGATAATTTAAACCTAATTAAAGTAACAAAAGGTGGATGAAAATTATCTATGGGTACCAAAGGAAGAAGTACAGGATCACACACACAGACGTCGTTAGAAATTAATAAGTCCAAAGTACGATTAAGGTGATTTTTAATATTATTATATTGCTTACAATTTATAGTAGATAAAAAGTGAATAAGGAGTAGTTCGACTGTGGTACTGTTGCTGTATATACTATCGGGCACTATTCAAGGAACCGACGCTTTACTTGGATCCTGGGCCCATAAAAATTTACAATTAGACGGCTACTTTTAGGATTAGCTACTTACATTGAAAAATTGCTGACGCTATATCATATTGGCAACCACATTTTTAGTATCGTGCGTATAGCACACATCCACAGGCTTTTAGACTGACAGCGACTCTGACGTTCTCATTCGATGGTAGGTACCATACAATGTGTGTAGGTACACAATGAAAATGTCGCGCACCTGGAGTTAGCGTACAAACTGGAGCGTGGGCGAATAGGCGTTTAGTAGATCTGCAGGCAGATGAAGCTTCGGCGCCTGCCAGAAGGGACTCTAGCATTCGACATTGAACCTTATTCCTACACACACAGGGAGATAGTCGCGCGTCTGGAGACGGAAGATCGTACGACCTGTACCGTGGGTGGGCGTTCGATAAGCCGCTCATCAGCACGCGACATTGAACCTTATTTGTATAACCGCAGGGAGATAGTCGCTCGCCTAGAGACAGCGTACTGCGGGTCGATCGGCGTGGAGTACATGCACCTGTACGACTTGGACCGTGTGCAGTTCATCCGCGAGCAAATGGAGCGGCCTGGCGCCTTCGACCGCACCGTCGAGGAGAAGCAGCTCATCATGCGCCGGCTCACCAAGGCCGTCTTGTTAGTATGAAAACCTCATCAAAAACTGTCCGTTTACTGGTCCGAACAAATACAATGAAATTACCCAGGGCGGCAACATACGCACTCGCTTTAAGCGTCAAACTTTTACACCTCTCTTTTTGCATCAGGAATAATATGTGCTACACAATACTCCATTAACAACTTCCTAATTTTCTTGAAACTTAAGTTTACTTGTTTGTTGTGAATAATATGATGAACTGGCTCTTTGGACATACGAGCCTTAGAGGCTCTTGTGCCCAGTATAGCGTAGCCCTAATCGTCTGTCGCACAGCCTAGAGAAGTACTTCGCGACGAAGTGGCCAGCGGAGAAGCGCTTCGGCCTGGAAGGTGGCGAGGCGATGATCGTGATGCTGGAGGAGATCGTGGACTCGGGCACGCGGCTCGGCGTCGAGTCTATCGTCATGGCCATGCAGCATCGAGGTAAGCTGAGAAACGGGCCATAAAGAGACATTCTGCGAAGTGGACCTTTTGAGAAAAAGGCATACTGCGAAATGGACCTTTTGCGACCAGTGGACATTTTAGCCGAGCTACTATGTGTAGTAGACACGCATAGTCCATAAGTGGCAAACGACAACGAGTAAAAAGCGTACACAAGCTCCAAAACCTCGGGGATTTTGGTGTCTTACGGCCAAATGCTGAATCGAGGTTTCTTATTAATTACCTACCTGTAAACTTCAACCACTATCAAGTTTTGAACCCTGGGCTGATGATTGAGTCATCCACCCATTTGAACTCTGACTTTGGTGGACGTTTTATACATTCCGAAGATGCGTACCGATAAACCTTATCATACCTTTGCTGTCATTTGCAGGTCGCTTGAATATGTTGGTCAATGTATGCCGTAAACAGCTCACAGACATATTTGCGCAGTTCAAACCTTTAGAGCCCAAAGAACCGGTTAGTACAAAAAGGCTAGAGGTAAACTTTGTACGAGCTTATCTTACAAACGTAAGGTAGTAGAAAATAACTGAATATCCTTTAATTATGACTCGCACGTACATTGGACGTAGTGCCTCCTCATCACCATCCTCTATTCCATTCCATTCCATCTACCATTCGTTTTTCCACCAGATATTACCGGGTAGCTAAACCGTAAGCGAGATACAACAGTTTCCAAAAAATGCTACCATACCTAGCCTAGCCTACTCTTCTTAACTTAATTATCTTTGGCCTCACTTGTTTAAGTAACACTGGCAAGCTACCTGGCGCGCGTATCTAGAATAGTATCCTTTTTGGTATAAGGATACTTACCTATAAATATTATCACCTTCAGGGTTCAGGAGACATTAAGTACCACTTGGGCACATACATCCACCGCTTCATCCGGCGCACGAACAAGTACATCAAGGTGTCTATGAGCGCCAACCCCTCGCATCTGGAGGTGGTGTCGCCCATCGTGGTCGGGAAGGCCAAGGCGGAGCAGTTCTTCAAAGGGGACAGCAATGGAGATAAGGTGAGAATTCGAACGTACGAAACGAAGGTTTACATAAGGATAGTTAACTATACACCAAACGTGCACGTTAAAACAATAGAAGTTATAATAATTAGTATTCAGGCAGATCTACCTTGCCTCTAGTATTACTACCCCATTCTGAATCTCCGAGTTACAATAAGCCAAATGTAACATATAAGGCTTGAAATTGTAAAGAGCTTTGGTATTCTACTGAGTTGATATCACAAGTTTAGACCTCCAAGCTTTCGGTGTAATACCGGTCCGGGTAAATACCGATGAAACCGCGGTATTGGGAGCGTGCACGACGGTGCTGCCCTCATTTTGTAGGCGGTTCTTAAGTTAAATCTTATGGAGTGAAATTAGTACCAACGGCCGCCGCTAGCAATAACAACGGACATCTCATAAGATTACATGCGTTTTTGACAATCAGCGCCATTTCTCCCTCCACCCACTTCGCACGGCCCCAATAAGACTATAATGAAGGGTTCCAGAACTCCTACAGAGTTTGGTGAAGTCATCATTTAACGGCCTGCAGTTAGTATCACTTTGTACCAGGTGATGGCAATAATAATGCATGGTGACGCGGCGTTCGCGGGCCAGGGCGTGGTGTACGAGACCATGCACCTCAGCAACCTGCCCGACTTCGACACGCACGGCTCCATCCACATCGTGTGCAACAACCAGATCGGCTACACCACCGACCCGCGGTTCGCTAGGAGCTCGCCTTACTGCTCTGGTAAGCAAATTGAAGTAGTTTACCAGGGTCGCTGACAGTTGTAGTGAGTTTGGAAAACAATTGATTTCTTCACAATAAATGCTATTTCACTCTTACAGAACCAAATCCAACTGGTTAAATTCGGACTAGTTGTAACAGCGATTAAGATTGATACAAATACTTGTTCTACCAAGTGATTTTCTGAAAGCGCCATCTGTTGCTTGTGGTCGGAACTTGTTTTTTTTTATCTAGCCTGTAGTGTCCCACTGCTGGGCAAAGGCCTCCCCATTTCTGCCGATCTTTGGTCGAGATCATCGCGCCGTCTCTTTTTAGGACTTCCCCCTGCCGACGAACATTCAGTGGCCATTCCGTGACAAGTTTGTTAGTTGTGGTCGAACTTGTTTCTCGCCGAAAAATCAAGCAAGTGCTCAATGACGCCGGATATATGCGCCATCTGTTAGTTGGGGTTGGAACTAGTTTGCTCAGGCTAGCTTCCATTGCAGACGTGGCGAAGTGCGTGGACGCGCCTGTTTTACACGTGAACGCGGACGACGCGGAGGCGGTGGCGCACGTGGCGCGCATAGCCATCGAGTACCGCTGCCGGTTCAAGCGCGACGTAGTCCTGGACCTGGTGTGCTACCGCCGCTTCGGCCACAGCGAGGAGGACGAGCCGAGCTTCACACAGCCGTTCATGTACAAGAGGATCAGGAAAATGACCACAGGTTTATACATTTGTTGGCAGTTTGAACAGTCATGGTTACACTTACACACATTAGAAAACTAAAAATTTCCGGGTTATTTATCTGTTGCAAGCGCCATAATTACGGGTGAACCTGTCCACCCGTGATCGGTGCCGAAATATCGGAATCTCATTAAAACAAAACAACATGGTAAATATCCCGGACATTTTCAGTTTACCAATTTTTGTTCTTCCAACAACTGCCAACAAAAGCCATGTTGCCGCAGTTGTTGTGGTAGATCCTTTGAAGTAGCAAATTTGCAATGCCATACCACTATTACGGGAACTAAGAAAGTAATACAGGAAAATAGACCACAGGCCTGGTGCGTGATGGCATATTTTTTACATATCTGTTCAGTTACAAACTGGTGCACTAGTACCTACCGCGTTGTGAAATTAACGATTATCATTAGTCATCTTAATGGTAATAAAAAAATCCGCACTCAATTAGGAGTCGAAGTGGTCGCCATGGCCGAAATCGGTCGGAAGTAATCAATCAATCATCAATAAAAAAATAAAGAACATGATTTTCTAACAGTTTTCGCATGTTTTTTATGTTTCAGTGGACAAGCTCTACGCTGATAAGTTGAAAGCGGAAGGCGCGGTGACAGACGCGGACATCAAGCAATGGGAGAAGGAGTACATGGACACTTTGAACTTACACTTCGAGCTCGCCAAGAAGGTGACCAAACTCAGCATCATGGACTGGATCGACACGCCCTGGACCGGCTTCTTTGAAGCCACGGACCCGAAGCTGGTTTGTATTCAGGGATTTGGATTGATGGTGTTCTAAGACCTTCCCCCTCCCCTCCCGTAGATCAGCTACGACTTTGACTTTGACAATCGGCAACTTATTTTCATTTGATGTCTCTGTAAATTTGGCGCCCAACGTGGGGCCAAAAGATTTTCAATAAGTTCCAGGACTTTGAGGCACTTCCAGGAATTTACAACCAACAAACGAAAAAAAATTAATATAAATAGAGTACCTAATGACAATTCAAAATGATTCATATGATGAAAAGCAACTTAAATGACGTTGTATCAAGTTTGATGAACTGTTCAAACAGATAAAAGACACGGGAATATCGGAGCTGACGATCAAGACGATCTCGAACCACTTCTGCAAGCCGCCCGAGGTGTGGGCCTTCGAGGTGCACAAGGGCATCAACCGGATCCTCGCCAACCGAGAGAAAATGGCTAGTACTTTCATGTAAAATATCAGACTAGACTTCTCTGTCTCTCTATCTTTCTCTCCCTCTCTCTTATTCGTTTTATCTTGAAATTTTAAAAAAATAATCACGATCGAAATCAACGCATGAAGCAAAGACATAACAGTCATATCAAAAGAAAAAAACAATTTAAAAAATTTTACTTATCCAAACATTTTTCCCAGCGGATCATATCTATGACTTCAGGCGCTGGCTGTCATTACACCAATCAATTAACGAAGAGTGCACGCACACACATTAAATAACGTACATAAAAAGAACCATTTAGACGAATTGATAACCTCCTTCAAGTCGGTTAATAAAAGAAGAAAGAAATTTTAAGGTTTGAAATCGATCAACTTACACCTTTCCAGCGTAAAGCCATTCGCGGCCATCGCCCTATTTTAGGGTATTTAGGGCTGGTAATGATAAGGCCATACACTTATCATGTTCTCCTGCAGGTGAAGGACGGCATCGCGGACTGGGCGATGGGCGAGGCTCTAGCGTACGGCGCGCTGCTGCGGGACCAGATCCACATCCGGTTCACTGGAGAGGACGTTGAGCGAGGCACCATGGCCCACAGGTACTTGTCAGATATGCCAGGAGCACCAGCAGCTTAGGGGCGAGAGCCATCCGCACCCCCGCAAGTCCAATGATGATGACGAGGCTACTCCAAGCCATCATCGTGTTAGGGGGAAAAAAAAGCACCGGCAGCCAGAGGACACCGACACCGAGCAAGATCACCAGGCTGTATCTCAAGAACTGCAACAGCTAGTTATTTAAAATCTTTAATTCTGTTATAGCTTTATGAACTAATTATCCCATACAACAAACGGGATTTTTTTGCAAAATCGGTATTGAAATTGGTAACCCACACAGCAAATCAGTCGCGAATCGGGTCGAGGTATCAGGAACAGACCCCTTCCTACGCAAGTCCGACTCGCGACTAATTTGCTGTGCTGGTTCCCAATTTAAACATCCTCAGCAATTTGAAACTGATAATGAGGGATATAGCAAATGCTGCGATAAATCTTGGGCTCATTATGTGTTTTACGTCACGTTACGTATAAGTGTTCCCCCGTCAAGTATGATCAATAAACATTACTTCCTTTCTTAATAAACGTCGGTGCGTTCCCCAGGCACCACGTGTACCACCACCAGGGCGTGGACGGCGCCACGCACCGCGTGCTCGACACGCTGTACCCCGACCAGGCGCGCTACAGCCTGCACAACAGCTCTCTCTCGGAGTTCGGTGAGTCATCATAACGCTTCTTCGAAAGATACTTCACCATCCCTGATAAAGACTTGTAGTGACATAGGTGGCCACTTATTATCAGTGCAATTATACGGTTGTGCAAATGCATTTCTTCATCGCGGTTATCACCGTGTAATCGCGAAAAACCTTTACAAAATCTCCTAAGTACTCGTCAACCTTGGAACATACACAAACAATTACTCAACAATCTGCTTGTATGTAGTCTGTTTTTGGACTTCTTGTTTCGATTGATCAAATCTTCAGTACCCTGCACTGAATCGCTGGACATTTGTGTCTTCGAATCACCGTTTTACAAAGGCTAAATATGTACAGTCGGGTATTTTGGCGGTAGTACACTTTTCAAACAGATTTCTTTAAACGCCATTAGCCCCGCCCACTAGTTATTTCCGCAAATAGAAGAGCACTTCGACCCTTTGTTTACGAATACGTTCCAATTGTAGGAGAGCTAGCATGAATTTTTTGGTATTTGAGGCAAGCTGAAAACTTATCCTGTACCTCTCCTATTATATCCCAGCACGAAACTGCAGACCTGGCTGGTGAGTAGCGGGGCTAAAGCAAACCCCCAAAAATAATTTCATCTTTTTATTTATAACTAAAAAATAAGACTCACTAAGACAAATCATTTCGATGGAACTTCTACCTGTCAGGTGATCTATCAAATTATATATTTTTGGATTACAAATAATATTTTTAAATAAAAAAAATTGGGTCTTTGGTTTAGCCCCGCTACTCACCAGCCAGGGCTGCGGTTTTGTGTTGGGATATAATAGGTAAGATACAGGACAAGTTTTCAGTTTGCCTCCAATATCTACCCAAAAACTCTTGCCAGCTCTTGGACCACTACGTTGACGTTTTGGGGGCGGGGCTTGTTCTGACAGACGCGTAAGCGCCAAGCGATTTTCACCTTATAGGTGGTCGACCGCCAGCGTTGCCGAATGTACGTCTATCTAACGGCAAATAAAAATGTAAACCTGCTGGTATCTGATTTTCTACGCTAATCCTGTCTGAATAGTAACAGGCAGCTACAGTAAGAATGTCAAGGCGTTGTATTTTTAACCGTCTTCAAAAAGGAGGTTTTTCAATTTAACCGTACTCATAAATACTTTTTTTCAACTGGCTTTTCTCTCACCAGGTGTCCTCGGTTTCGAAGTGGGCTACTCGTACTCCAGCCCACACCTGCTGTCGATCTGGGAGGCGCAATACGGCGACTTCGCGGACACGGCGCAGCCGGTGTTCGACACGTTCGTGGCCAACGGGGAGAGCAAGTGGGTCTGCCAGTCCGGCATCGTCATCCAGCTGCCGCACGGGATCGATGGCGCTGTTAGTGAATTCATATTGTCATTACATGGAGAACTTTTTCTCGCGCAGGTAATTAGGGTTGCGTACCTAAAAGGTAAGGATAGGACCCTATTACAAAGCCTCCGACGTCCATCTGTCTGTCTGTTTCTAAGCTGTATCTCATAAACCGTGATAGCTAGAAGGCTGAAATTCACAAATGATATATTTCCGTTGCCGGTAAAACAAAAAGTACTAAAAAAGATAAAATATTTAACGGGGGTCCCCATACAACAAACGTGTTTTTTTCGTAACTTTTTGCTCAATATTAATAGCGGTAACGGATGTCCCGTTGGGGCCCAAACCAAAAATGGTCACATTAACCATATACATCAATTCAGGGTCCGGAGCACTCGTCGGCGCGCGTGGAGCGCTACCTGCAGGCCGCCGACGACGACGAAGACATCATCCCTGATCTGGACGCCAAGGATATGGCGCGTAAGTTTTGGTGTAGTAATTAGTAAACAAAACAATGAGGGTCTAGTTTAAATCTACTATGGTGAAATATGCTGTAAAATAATATGTATATCTCCATCAAATAATAACACAACATCAATAAATAAATAAATAATAAAAAATATATATCATATATATGTATGTATATCAATCTCTCAAGCCCATAGTACAAGGTCTGCTTAGTTTGGGTCCAGATGACCGTGTGTGGAAACATAAATAAAAAATATCTGGGACATTTCCACACACGGTCATCTGACTCCAAACTGACCAGACTACTATGGGCGTCAGAGATACATAGGTACACAGATATTTATAAATACATACTTAAAAACATAATATTCAGATTCAGACACGGAACAAACGCCGATGTTCATCACACAAAATATTTGATCCACGTGGGAATGGTGGTGGGAATCGAACCCACGACTCTTGAAACCGCCAGGCAGGGTCACTAACCACTTCCAACGAGCCAGTCAAATCGTAAATACCCTCGTGTAGAGCAGTCGCTGACCCCTTTATAAGGTTCTGTACACCATAATATATCGCCACTCTGTTTGAATTTTGATTCATAATCTATCAAAAACGATATAATGATGTTACATTTACCAACAGTGCTTTACATTGCCATATATGACTATAGTAGGTATTGTCTATTTATTAGCGCGACGACATTTGAATTAAAACAATAATTTTACGGAATACACGCGTGCATGGTTTTTCTAAACACATTATTTAGAGACCCGACGTTTCTAGCTCTTTACAGCGTTCGTGGTCACGGGCAAGACAAGCCCGCGAAAAATGTTTCACGGGCAATAAACGCGAGTTTAATCCGTAAAAGATATGACTTGCCTATTATTGTCCAGTGAAACAACTGAGGGCCGCCAACTGGATAGTGGCGAACGTGACGACGCCGGCCAACTACTTCCACCTGATTCGGCGGCAAGTCGCGCTGCCGTTCCGCAAGCCGCTCATACTCATGACGCCGAAGGTCGGCCTCAAGCACCCCTTCTACCGGTCTAAGTTCTCCGACTTCCTGCCTGGGACTTCCTTCCAAAGGTAACTTATGACCTCGGAGTCAGCGTTAGGGTTCGGCTTGGTCGATTTGTTGATAACACAGGACGCTGGACATTGAGAAAGCACTTACGGTCACATTTGATTAAATCTAGCATCTAATCTGCATCCATTAAAGAAGTTGACGTTTCATCACGGTGACATGGTGAATCTATAACTAAGTAATGAAATAAAATCGAAAGAAGAAAGCAACCTGTCTCATCACGACACGACAGCTAAGAAACTACATATGCGATGATCTGAAATTTTGCCTTTTAGTAGGTATACTTACTAAAGTGTAGGATAGTACTGGACGCTCAATTAGTAAGATATTTTAAGAAAGTAAAAAAAACGTCCACCCTTGTGAAGTAGGTAATTGTACCTGTATTGCAGGGCGATACCAGAGTCGGGCCCCGCATCGCAGAAGCCGGAGTGCGTCAAGAAGCTGCTGTTCTGCTCGGGCAAAGTGGCCATCACCATCGACGAGCTACGCAAGGAGAAGAAACTAGAAGACCAGATCGCGATGTGCCGCATTGAGCAGGTTACCCATCATCAACATCATATTACTAGGTGTCTGACTTTCTATAAAAATAGAAAGTCGGTGTGCCGCACAGAGAAAGTATTCCAGCTGTAGGCGCCATGAATCTTTTGGCCTATGGTGCAGTAGTAACACAACTGGTACATTACATACCTAGACCATCACAAAAAAACCGCAGAGGACTTGAGAGGCAGAGGACTACATAACTATTGGCACAGATAACATAACTATACTATTGGTTTATAATTGGTACAATCTGGGACTCTGTATCGGGAGAGCAGCAGCTCCCGGCCGCAAAACTAAGAGCCGGCATCAAAGAGTCCGATGAAACACAATCCTAGAACTAAGAACATACGTTTCCAGATATACCCGTTCCCGTACGACATCGTGCTGCGCGAGTTCTGCAAGTACGAGCAGGCGAAGGTGTTCTACTGTCAGGAGGAGCACAAGAACCAGGGCGCGTGGCTGTTCTGCCGTAACCGCCTTGAGAATCTTTTCGGGAAGAAGATTGGGTCTGTAGCTTCACCTCTTCACCTCGTAGTTGTAGGCTGTGTGGTGACATCTGTCGGAAGCAAGTGCGAAACGCCACCAACAGATGGTGCTTACAGTCCATAATGTCAGCATATCCTACCGATATTAGTACGAAAGCCTACATCTCGGTATTAATGTTATTCTGACCACTAAAATCAAGATTATATAATGGACCATATGTTGTCCAAACACGATCACCCATCTCGGCGGGAGATCCTCTTCTCTTTTAGGATTACCTACTCCTAAAGGTGACACGGGGTCCTAGCCTAGGTCAGTGATAAAACGACCCGATCCGTTGGACTTACACTGAAACACATCACGTGTCGCGTAGGTACTGAAAATAGTGGTGTTCATTGACCATTGTTGGAGGGTAGGTAGGTATGCTAAGGGTTTGTTGCTGTAAAAAAACAACGCAGGGCACCAGCCTAAGTTGTCTTCTCTGTTGGTGCACACCTTAACTGGAATAGTTTAGTAATAATTTCGGTAGGTACAGTCGCCGTCAGATATATCGTAGCAGACAAGGTGACCAAATACATCTGAACAATTTAAAATGTCAATAACTTCGATACACTACAAGTGACCATAAATATCTGAACATTCAGTACTTCATTAAGATCTGAGCAGATGCTTGTCATTAACTTCTAAACATACAACTTGCCAATAATATCTGAACACTCATAACGTCAAGTGTCAATCTGAGCACTTGCGGAAACATTGCAGTTGGAAGTGCCTTTACTATATATACTACATATTTAAATAGGAACTCTTTGATAATTTATGTAATAAAATTACTCTGACAGTTTTGAAATGTCTATTGTCATCACAATCGAGTGTGAATCTGGGTGGGTGTGTATGTGTGTGCATGTGTGAGTGCTAGTTAAAATTAGTAAAACTCATTAAATTTAAGATTTGGCCGTATGGTTTTTATAGAGAAGATTATTGGTTCTATGTGGAGACGATTACAGGACATATTAAATGCAGAAAGAGGTTACACAAAATACTAAACCAATTTGATTTATGTTGTTTTTAAAAAAATATATAGTAAAAATTAAAAATACTATAAATAACTAAAATCTGTTTTCTTTTCATATAGTGACTTCCGCCGTCTTGGCCCCCAAAAACCTAATTAACAACACCAATGTCGATTATTTCGAACGAAGTCGACTGGCTCGATGGCGCATTTGGTAGTGACCCTATCCTATGCGCCAACAGACGTGGGTTCAATCCCCACCCAAGACAAACATTTATGTGATAAACATTTGTGTTTGTTCAGTGTCTGGGTGTATATATTTGTGTATCTGTTATAGGCAATGTGTATAATCCGGTATTGTATAGAATACCTAGGTATTCTATACAATGCCTAAAACGTTCAGGCAATGTGTATAATACGATCAATTTCACACATTGCCTAGGTATTGTATAAAATGCCCAAAGTGCATCAGGTAATGTGTATAATGAACGACCACGGGTAGGACCTTAAACATTTTTATTTTATTTATTCGCTAGTAATAAATAAAATAAAAATGTTTAAGGTCCCCACCCAAAAAAACCCACCCTCGCTTCGCTTCGGGTATACCTCTATCTCTATATAATATATAGCTGTGCCCGCGACTTCGTTCGCGTGGACTACAGGATTTTGATTTTTTAAAAGTAGTCTTAGTTACTCCTTAACATCAGCTACCTGCCACCATATGAGTTAAGGAGGGTGATGGAATGTCGCTAAGTTTCGATCTGAGTAAAACTGACAAATAAAGACAGTTGCATCAAAATTTTATCGTAAATTCCCTTAATTGGCGCCTACGCTTCTTGACACGATCACGCATAGATTTCCGCAGAAATGAGGAATTTTCCCGCCGTAAAAAGTAGCCTGTGTCCGTGTCTAGAATCCTATTTTTAAATTAACCAAGTCTTATAAAAATCCGTTCAGACGTTGTAAAGGAGGGAAGTAACTGAGTGGACTGTATTTTTATATAGGCGAATAAGTATAATAAAATTTGAGAAAGGTACAGCGGTTGCGTGGATGGGACGCGAGTGTCACGGAAGCCGCCGATGGTTGGAATGTGACGATTCGTTTGAGTTCGGCTTCGTTCGGCTCCGCGTCTGCCATCTCATGCGCCGGTCGGCGCGCCCGATGCTTGGACATCCTCCCGCCCGTTGACGTCTTCGAAGGGAAGAGGGAAAACGTTGCTGCACCCCCTCGCGATGACGCCTCTCTTCGTCTTCAGGCCACGATTCGTGTGACGCTGTCAGCTCCAGCATAGGTCCGCAAGACACTACCTAGTGCCAAAACAAGCGATGGAAGCGATTTCTCACGAATGAGGACGAGCATTCCATCCTTGAGCAGTCCGGAAGTGGCAGATCATTTCGTTTGTAGCTGAAGCAACGAAATATATTCATTAGGAAATCGCCAGAAATGTTGCTTGATGTAGTCGATCCAAGCAGCTGATGTTCTGAGCAGGAACCTGTGAAGACGGTATAGATGTGAGAGTTCGTCCAATTAAGAAATGAGAAGGCGGAAGGACGGACAAGTCAGACGGGTAACAGGATAGAGGAGTCAGTGGACGGGAATAATCTGCTTCTATCTGACACAAACAGGTTGCTAGTTCTTTGTATGTGAAATGAGTGAGACCTAGCATCCTTTTAAAATGATGTTTGGTAAACTTTGCAGCAGCTTCAGCCATACCATTGAAGTGAGGAGAATGAGGAGGAGCGAAAGCGAATTTGATACCTTACTATGCCATTTCAGATGCAACATCAGAGTCGGTTACAATTGTCTGCAACATGTTATTGACTCCAATAAATAAAATACTGTACGAGTCGTGAAGCGAATTGTGTCGGAATATACCCTTAGTCAGATCGGTGACGAGCTCCAAATGAACAGCTTAAGTCGCATGACAGACAAAAATGCACAAATATAACTTTGTAAGCTTACAACCACGACCTTTCCGGTCAGCTATCAGTACTGGGCCAGTGTAGTCGACACTAAAATTAAACAAAAAAAGGAATTCAAGACTTAGACATGAAAGTTGACCCATGTTTGGCTATACATATTTGCTTGCCAAAAGTAATTGTAATATAAATAATTGTAGTTAAATATTTGTTGCATTTGAAATAGTATTTTGATGAAATGGGTAAATTAGGGTTATTTAAATTATGAATTAAGCCTTTTTATAAGTTACTACTCCTTTGGTTTAAATGAAATTAGAATTATAGAATGATAATGAAATTGATGATGAATATTATTAATAGATGAGTCATAATTATTTTTTAATTACGTAATATGATGATACTACTTCTGGTAGATTTTGTTTCGCACTATTTGAGGGCATCTGAGGCAGCTAATTTTGTACCTTTACAAAAAACTACGAGCCGGCCACTATAAAGAAATAACACCGATAGAATCGGTCCTCGCCCCACGAGAAACAAGGTCCGCCGGATTGTCCTTCGACGGAATGCACCTCCACTTATCACCAGTAGTGCATTCTTGAATATCAGTTGACTAGATGATGCCTTAGGACAGAATAGACGGTTAGCTGTAGGTATAGTTAGAGATTTCACTACCGTAGTACACAGTTTTGTACCTAACAACGCAGCACACAGCTCAAGGTGCGGTATAATTACCGCTTTAATAGGTGCTAAACGTTTTGTACATACTAAAAATTGAGCATGAATAGACCCATCATTACGTGTAGATCGGACATTTAAATTCTTCCGTTCGGATACATCATAAAAAATATGCGATTTTTGTTTTAAAGCCAAGCTACAATGAACAGTCTTTACTAATGAGGAAAGTATATCATCCTGGACCGTGGGCATTTGGCTATTATTATGCAATAATTTAGAAGAAGGAACGGCAGATGCGTCACAAACGTCATAATTATCGTCCTGATAGGTATTTTCTTTAAAATTTAATTTTAAATTTTCATCTTGATATGGGAAGTGCTTGGAAGAAATGGGATCCAGTTCCCCAAATTTCGTCAGGTCTGGCCTATCGATGGACTCAACTAAGTTACAAAAATGTGAGCATTCATTAAGCGACGGACGAAGCTGAGAAACTGGACCTGACACTATCCAACCAAACTTGGTTTCACATAGCTTGGGCATGCGCTTGCCTACGTCAATACTAGCAGTGCCTATAATGCTCCAAAAGACTTCTGCGCCTAGAAGAATGTCGATTACAGAAGGAATATTAAATGAAGGGTCAGCTAAAGAAAGACTTGACGGAATAGGAATATTCTTAATGTCGACAAATGAAGAGGGCAAAAGCTTGGTGATTTCCGGTAATATAAGACAGTCTACATTCATGCTATAGTCCCCATTAGATGACTCAATACTGAGATTACAAGACTGTGTACTATAGGAAGACTGTTGGTTGATACCAGTAACATTGGAGGCACATTGACGTCGTGACAAACCCAGTTTGATGCAGAGGCTCTCCGTGATGAAGTTAGCCGTGCTGCCGTTGTCGAGCAGGACTCGAGCGGAGACTCTGTTGCCGCTGTTGTCCACCACCTCCACAATAGCTGTGGACAGCAATACATTGGATGTACTAGTATGGTGTGTAGTATCAGTGGCTAAGACGACACTATTAGAAACCTTAGAAGTGTCGATTGGCAAAGCTACACTATTTGAAGTTGAAGGCATGGGGTCTTGGTAAGGTTGCTCAACCGGTTCAACGTGCAAGAGAGTATTGTGTTTGGCCTTACAATATTTACAGCCTGATAATCGACACTTCTTGGTGATATGAGATGAGCGCAAACAATTAAGGCAGACCCTGTATTCCTTCGCTTTAAGAATACGTGATTCTGTAGGTAAATTTCTGAATGAATCACACATATATAGAAGATGATCATTAGAACATAAAGGACATTTATTGTATTTATTTTGTAAATAGTTAGGTTGTAAGTTTTTTATTATTTCCTTATTACTGCTATTTTCTATTGTATAATTTGCTTGATTATTTGAAGTACTTTGATTAATTTCTAATGTTTCTAAAAGATCGGCCTTGTTACTAATAAATGCAATAAATTTCGATAAAGTGAGTGACTCTAAAAGTGTATTACGATACTCTTCCCATTTTCGGTTGGTGGTTAAATCTAATTTTCGAGACATCATAAATATTACAAGAGTATCCCAATAGTCTGTAGGCTCGTTTAACGTCTTAAGTGCTCGAATATTTTTATTTATGACGTCAATCAGACGTCTCAAAGAAGTGGAAGACTCTTTGACAACAGGTTCAGCATCAAACAGAGCCTGTACGTGATTGTTGACCAACAGTCGATTGTTATTGTAGCGGTCACACAACAAGTCCCAAGCCATCATGTAATTTTCAGCTTTGAAATCAATGTTTTTAATGATTTCTGATGCGCGACCTTTTAATGATGCTCGGAGATAATGGAACCTATTGATGTTGTCGATACAATCACTATTTTGAATTAAAGATAAGAAAGTGTCTCTAAATTCTAACCAGCACTGGTAGCTACCATCGAATTGTGGTAAATCAATTTTTGGTAAGCGAACAAAGTTATGCTTAAACGATGCACCTGACTTAGCGTCCATTGCAGAGCTCGCCTCCGTACCCTCACGCTCAGCGCCGCTGACCCTCAGCTGGCTGCGCGCCTTCGCGAGCAACGAGTGGTAACGCTCTTCGATTTGGTTTCGCTCCACGTACTCGTCGTCGGGCTCGTCTAAGGCTAACTCGATCTCAATCTGTAACGCGTCGAACAAATCGTATAAGGCCTCAAATTTGCTTAAGCGTCCTTCCAAATCAATCCGTTGAATTCCGGATAATTGGTTGAAGGAAGAAAGAGTAGTAAGGTGTTTTTCGAAATGGGTAAGCTTAGCTTTAATGCCACTACGCTGTTTTAATAATTTATTTAAGTCCATTTTGTACGTGTAGGTAGCAGAAATTGAAACGAAAGCAAAAGGACAGTTAATTTAGAAGAAAAGATAAACAGCTGACAAGAGGGCAATACAATTGCAATTAATATGGGTCAATAGGCCATGAAGCACAGCTGATAAGCGCGAACAAAAGAAAGGTATATTAACAAGCAAAAATATTGAATGACCGGCCGGGCGATAGGTACCTACGCCTAATAAGTCGTCGTACCGGTTTGATGCAATAAACGAATAGACGCTCGACAAAGCAAAAAGCATTTATGTAACACTTATTTATGTGGATTGGTGCTAGCAAATACCTAATTGTGTCAAATATATGCGAAAAGGATGTATGGAAATTGAGAAAAAAATTACGAGTGCACTTTTAGCAAAAGAAATTATAGCAAAGGATGGAAATAATTGGAACGAACTCACAGAGATCCTTAACCGTTTCACGATCACTTCTTCAAACTGCAACGGCGATTTTCTTGACGATTCCAACTCTTCAAGTTGCAATAGTGGCGGTAGACAAAATCTCTGTCCGGGCAAAGTCCACTTCAACGGCCGCACGATGACTTCCCAAATAATAAAAATACCAATTCTTCACTAGTAATGTAGTGGGAGAAGGACCATTGTAAAGAGTAGTAAGGTGTTTAACAAGTATAATAAATCTTTTGGAAAATACAGCGGTTGTGCGGATGGGACGCGAGTGTCACGGAAGCCGCCGATGGTTGGAATGTGACGATTCGTTTGAGTTCGGCTTCGTTCGGCTCCGCGTCTGCCATCTCATGCGCCGGTCGGCGCGCCCGATGCTTGGACAGACGTTAAGGCGTGAATGAGGTAAACTATTAAAACAAATGATTAAAAATCACTAACTTTATTAGTTTTCTGCCTACTGCCTACGCCTTAAGTACGATAGCATGAAGATTAATAGCCTTTATCCTTTTCTAGGTTACTATCTATCTCCTAACTAAATTTCATCAAAATCCGTTCAGCCGTTTAAGCATGATAGAGCAAAACTCCCAGCAAAAACCATTAAAAAATCACAAATTCAATTCAGTTTTCTGCCTCCTTCCTACCCCTAAGTACGATGACGTGATTATTTATAGCCTATAACCATTTCTAGGTTATCATCTATCACCATACCAAATTTCATCAAAATCCTTTCAGCCGTTTAGGCGTGAAAGAGTAACAGACAGACAGACAGAGTTACTTTCGCATTTATAATATTAGTAAGGATTCAGACAAAGTAATGTTCCTGTTAATGTCAAGTTCAAAATGTTGATTTTGAACGGGTTAATCAAATTTAACCTCGGTATATTTTGAATAATATGTTATTGCTTTGCGTAGAGGGGTTAGGTAGCATTGGTTTTGAGTCCATCCGTTAACCCATGAATGGTCTCCGTCCATCTGTCACCAGGCTTTAAATCAAGAACAGTGATAGCTAGATATGTAGTTGCAATTTATTGATCACATACATACATGTTACCGGACAAACCCGATTTCAGGACAAACTCGTTTAGCCTTGGATAAACTATGTAGTACTTGCGGGCTCGGGACTTCCCGGCACCTTAGACTGAGTTAAAAAAGAGTCCTCTTTGTGTTAAATTTTTTCAAACCACTCATATAAACCTTTGACGGAAAAACTATTTTGTCTTAGGCCGAACTAGTCTTTCCTAGAACTCCTATGTGACAAACGCTCTCTACGTAAAAAACACGGCATACCAACCGATAAAATGCAATATGTTTAATCAGCTTCTCTCTCTTGTTTAATCTGCTTGTGACAGTTAAAATTAGGATAAGCTCTCAAAAGATCAGTACCTATCTAACTATAAATAAGGCGTCCGACCGATTTCAGCCATGGCGGCCGGTCTCAATTGAGATCAGCCAAGTGCGCAGGACATATTATAGTGCACAAGAGTGCGCGCAAACACAAGTGCACTCACTGTTCCCTTACTCTCATAGTTCGGTGAGACGGCAATCCGACATGACCGATGAGAGATCAGGCGCAGGACCACCGGCTTAACGTGCTTTCCGAGACACGGGAGTTCAACCGCCAACTTTCTAACTCCGGGCTGAGTAATTTCATTACAGAAAAACTGTACAAATTTTCCCGACCCCGGACTCGAACCGAGGACCGGGTCGTTACGCAGCGCTTGCTACCAATAGACCAACGAGCCTGTTGGCTATCTAACTAACCAAATTACGGAGAAGAAAAATCTATTAAATACTTTACCTAAGCTTCAACCGGCATTCTATACAATGCCTAGGTATTCTATACATTTCCTAGGTAAAGTGTGAAATACTTCAAACATTGAGTATTATTTCATACATTGCCTAAGCAACCTCGGCATTCTATACATTTCCTAGGCATTGTATAGAATGCCTGAATTATACACATTGCCTATAACATATCCACTGTTGATTCTGATATCCGTAACACAAGTGCTTTAGCTACTTACCATGGAGTTAGATCAATGAATGTGATGTTGTCAGATATTAAGTTATTTGTCAAAGATAAATCGTAATAACTAAATATCTGACAACATCACATTCATTGATTATCACATACAACTTTTACAAAATATAAAAAATATTGCGTCGAGGGTTAACAACACTACGTAAAGTCGTCTTTGGGTGTAGGAGTAATGTTGCTTTTTAAAATATTTCATCTGATTTATTTACTTATTTTTGTTCACTCTTTGAATTAAGCGATATGTGTTTTTGAAGGTACTAATTGAATGCTACTAGGAAATATGATTGTCTGGACTGAAAGACTCAAAACAAAAAAGGGTCCTGCTGGCATGATAAAATGTTTGTCGGTTTATTTCTAATAAACTGATAACTTTTTTAAACAAAAACAAAGATATTCTAAAGGTACTAATTCATCGCTATACAGTGACATACACTACAGGTCTGCAGACCTTCAAACCACCGAGGGTCCTGCTGGAAATAAGGTCAATTTTTTGGTTAAACTGTTAAGGTACTAATTTTTTCCTTACACAATTCGGAAGGTACTATTTATTACGGATCTGAAAGTTTGGTTCCTATTCGAATCAGGCGAAGGGTCCTGCTGGATATACGGACATTCGCATTGGTGCTTCCATGTCAGTGATTTGACATAATGATTTTAAAAACAATGTGTTTATCTGCATAGATACACTTGACGTGATGAGTGTTCAGATATTATTGGCAAGTTGTATGTTTAGAAGTTAATGACAAGCATCTGCTCAGATCTTAATGTAGTTCTGAATGTTCAGATATTTATGGTTACTTGTAGTGTATCGAAGTTATTGACATTTTAAATTGTTCAGATGTATTTGGTCACCTTGTCTGCTACGATATATCTGACGGCGACTGTACCTGAAAATAATACTGGCCTCTCCTAATTTGACATTCAATTCTTTTCCAGTTATATTAATATTTTCCATTCGGTTCTAGGTGCATATCAAGAGCATCCAGTCCAGCGTCCGCGACGGGTATCAAGTGGATGCACGCCAAAGAACTGAAAGAACTCAAAGAAGCTATTATAAAATTGTAAAAGTATGTAACGTGTAAAATTGAGTGAACGTCTTAATAAATTTAATTAATTCTTATTTTTGTTTTTCATTAATTTTTGTCCACACCAATATTTATAAATTTATTACATTAAAGTGTAAGTGACTAAGGCCTGATCGCCCTAGATTAGGTAGGCCCGTGCTGTCCATAACCTAGATGGGCCAATAATGATGATGGTGACATGAAACTTAAAAGTGTATGAACCATGATGAAGGAATCCTAAAAATTGCCTAAAATGAAAAAAGAAAAAAAATCACTTTCAGCGTGTTCACGCCTAGCAATTTCGATCGCGGCGATATCGCCGAGATAAATAATCGCCGCGTGCTGCGTTCATATTTCCAACATGAACGGACCTGCGCTGTAGATCGCTATACTCTATTCCAATTATGAAGTCCTTTTTGACAGATGTCAATAGTTCAGTACTAGGGAAGTACCCTTAGAAATCGATATTCAGCGGCAACGATTCTCGATTTGTAAAAAATTTTAATCGAACTAACTTTCAAAAACTAAGGTTAATAAAAATTATCGAAAGAACAATTTTTGACATGCAAAACTTCCAAACTTATTTTTTGTCGAAAAAAGAAATACACGATTGGATGTTTAGTATAATAATAATGAATAATGATAGTTAAGTTATTTAAAATTTACACTGAGTTTAAAGGATCATAACAGTTATAGGCTCGTGTCAAAGACTCGTTAATTAATGGCACCGAATGTTTGACACCGTTTGCTGCCAAGAGTGTTTGCACCGAGTACCTATAGTTGCAACACTAAATTAATTATACGAATTGTATCGCGTAATGGAGTAACTCAACAGTTACTATGAGCATCAGATTAAAATAAAAACAAACAATTAAATTAATTTTATATTTGATTTTATAGTTATTAATGATCACTGCTTGATTTATTAATTTATTCTGTTGTTTAATCAGTTTACATATTACCTGCAAAGGACTGCACTAATTATTACGTTTTATTGTAAAATGCATTAAAGTTATAAGCAGTCCCATTGCCGCTAGATTCATATTCATTCGCGAATGATCGATTTAACTAACCGAATACTTGAGGCACGTCACTACGTTTAAAAGTAAAACATAAACCATAGTACGTAACTGCATACGCGCAAAAAAATATTATTTTATTTTGAAGTTCAGATATAGAAACAATAGTTAGATCAAAAACAATAAGTTAATTTTGCTTGTAAATTAATTGTAGGGTGTTTTTGCATAATTGTATATTTTTTAAATAACGATTTCTTACTAAACACAAAAAGTGATATTAAATTGGATTTATTTGAAACGTGCAGAGTTACGGTCTTCGAAATGTCAAAAAGGACTTCATAAATGGAATAGAGTATAGTGACCAGTTCTCCTCCGCACTTTGTATCGTTAAAAATCCATAAAAATAATCCGGATCGTATTGAAAAAAGAACGCTCAAATAAAATTTGTAGTTTTAAGGTTCTAAGTAGGTACACATACGGACGGACAGACAGAAGCAACTTTGTTTTATAAGTAATAAATTTAGTGTTCATCATTATATTATTGGTTATGAACTTGTACTTGGTATTGAACTATATAGTGTAATATTTTTGGTTAGACTTTTAAGTTATAATATTGTATGATATATACTATTGTATATTATGTTTTGCTAAGCGCAAATCTTAGTGTTGCTTGCTAAACTGTTTTCGCTAGGTAATTATTTTTTTTGTTGTGTTTGTCTTTGTCAGGGAAAGGTTTGTTTCGTATGAAAGAAAAAAAAATTGCGCGGCCAATTATTTGGCTGTATGAAGTTCGCCGGGACCACTATAGGTGTGAACAGGCACTTCCAGTAGGCGATGTCATTAAAAACTTTTTTACGGTTGTCGTTGTTCTTGAACGAAAACGTCAGGTGACAGTTGTCTAAGTCTTGTCAGGAAGGAAGTGAGTGTTGTCAAATTCCATCCAACAGCTGATCACCGTGCGTGAAATTTATTTTCAACTTATCAGAAATAAGTAAAGTAAACCAAAATCATGTCTTCGTACTTCGATTTCTTTTGTAATAATGACAGTACCAACAAAACTGCAAGCTCGGAAAAGATCAGAGGGACCTGCTACTCGATGTGTCCGCAAGTTGAGACTGATTTGTAAGTTAACTTTCCAAACTTTCTTCTATTTACGCTTGATTCAAATACATTATAGCAATCATTGTCCGCATTTATGTACATACGTACCTAGTATTGTAGTCGACGATTTAAACATATTCTATTAAGGGAGTATTTAAATTCTTTGTGATTATAATTCAGACGAATGCGAGAGAACATGGTGCATGTGTTGGAAGCCCAGGGCTCCGCGATGAAGCTGGTGAAGAGCTACAGTCGCTCCGCTGCTGACTCTAACATGGCCGTGCCAAGGTTGCTGCGCCCCTTCCCAGTCCTCAAGGATACTGTCCAATATTTGTTGCTGGAGTAAGTGAGAAGTGTTACAAAACCCTTACAAAATTATCTGAAAGCATTCTACTATATCTTGAAGCCATAAATACTAATGGTTCAAGAAACCATTATTGTAACTTTTTGCTGGTGTCTTCTAGTCTTGTATGATCCAAGTTCTGAAACTGGTAGAATCACTATACCAGAGCCGCTCTAAGTTGGCCGATTTGCTACATGTCAGACTGACTGCACTAGTCTTTGAGTATAAAGCCACTGGAGATGCCTTACACGGGCGACCCCCTCCGGCAAAGTACATTGGTCAACTGTTCAAACACGTTTAATAAAACTACTTGTCGCTGCACCACCGCCATTTTGCATTGATCCCTGTCGCGTGACGTTACTCTTGAAAAATGGTTAGTTGTGCAGTATTCTCATGTAAAAGGCGATCGAGAGCTCAAATTCGCAACAAGAGCGCGTTTAGTATCATATCTAAGTGTTTTTATTAACTTTTAAACGCGTATTTAAGAAGAATTGCCATTTAAATAAAAAGTCGTTGCGATACGTAAACGACAGAAAAAAATAAACAAGAATACAGTGGTACGGGGCTAGTGATGTCACAAAGTCAAAAAAGCGACTCGACATTTGAATGAATCATTCACTCCCTGCAGTTAGTTGTATAATCCGTTTTTTACTTTAATTTTGAATTAAATAAAAGGTCTAAACATATGTTATATTTAAATCTTGTAAGATGAATTAGAAAAATTACTTTTCTTTCCTCTGGTCATACGATATTGAAATTTAGTCTGAAAATGAAAAGAAATTCTGTGACTCCCTTAGAGATATTTTTAAAGACATAGATATTTTAACCGTATCCTCTCAGTACATTTTGGACTGTATCTTATATGTTTACAAGAACATACAATCATTTAATATCGGATCCTCACCATTTTAACACCAGTAATAAACATAAGTTTGCCGTTTCAAGGCTCAGGCTTCAAAAGACTGGAAAGTCGTTCTTGGGTTTAAGCACAAAATTGTTTAATAAGATCCCACAAAATGTTATTGAATTACAATAATCAGTACAAGATAGTTCAGTTCATTCACCAAACTGATTTTATTTTATTCTTTGTGTCATCACTATTTTTTTCGTACGTGTGTTGCGTAGTTACGTGAAAACTTTGTTTGTGTGCGTGTATTGTTTGAAGTGTTGAACATTTTTGTAGTGTGCGTTTATCGTTACAGCAAAATTTGTGTCTGTTGAGTTATTAATTTTTTGGTGGTGTGCTGTACGTGTTTACCTCGCCCCCCGCTAAAAGTGGCGGTTTGTTAGAAGCGTTGACGTTATGGCATCTCCAGTGGCTTTATACTCAAAGGCACTAGTGAGGACAACGGTAAAATTGCCGAAGTATATAAGTAACAGTTATTTCCACTTTATAACCAAGCAAGGTCTAATTATAACAAATTTTTATTAAAAACATTAATTCACATCCAAAAGATTGAATTTAAGTTCCTTATTTATAAATATATTTATTTTTAAAATACAATACTTATTAAATCCTTCATCCTATTTTTAAAAATACCTGGTGAGTATTACCCACTACGTCACTATGAAAACGTGTCAAACGGCGTAACCTTGTAAAAGCGTAATACAGAGTGGAAATTTTACGTTTTCTTTTATAATTCAATTATTTTAGGTAATAAAAGACAAATAACTAGATAATTATACCGGAGCCGTTCTTAGAAGACTGATTTGACACTTTTTATTTTATATTTTGCATTTATCCTTGTTAAGAGGAACATATTTACGCGAATCATAAAGAACAACTTTTAAAAATAATGCGTTATTTCAAAATTTCAAATGCACATAATTATATAATTATTTGTCTTTTATTACCTAAAATAATTGAATTATAAAAAGAAAACGTAAAATTTCCACTCTGTATTACGCTTTTACAAGGTTACGCCGTTTGACACGTTTTCATAGTGACGTAGTGGGTAATACTCACCAGGTATTTTTTTAAAATAGGATGAAGGATTTAATAAGTATTGTATTTTAAAAATAAATATATTTATAAATAAGGAACTTAAATTCAATCTTTTGGATGTGAACTAATGTTTTTAATAAAAATTTGTTATAATTAGACCTTGCTTGGTTATAAAGTGGAAATAACTGTTACTTATATACTTCGGCAATTTTACCGTTGTCCCTCACTAGTGCAGTCAGTCTGACATGTAGCAAATCGGCCAACTTAGAGCGGCTTTGGTATAATCTATTACTGTACCAACTATTCATAAGTGTGTGTAAATGCCTATACAAAATAAAGGAATTTTGACTTTGACTTTAACCTCATTAAAAACTAAAAATATTTTGGTAGAATATATGGGATTGCCATTTTTTAGGTTATCTAGATGAATCAATCTTCCTATAACCTTTTTTAACATTTCATTTCACTTATGTTTTCATTTGTAGTGTACTGCAGAGGCAAGGAGTTTCATCACTGATGTTGTATGACTTTGTAAATGACCGCCTGAGAGCTGTGAGGCAGGACATGACCATACAGAGGCTGCCTCCTGAAGAATGTGCTTGCCTGCTGGAGCCTATGGTCAGGTTTTATGTCTACTTTGGATGCAGGTATATCCAAAAATCTACATGTTTATAACAATAAAAGAGTGAACTACTCCAAACGGGCTAAGCAATGCTTACTTCAGAGTACATACAAGTAGACCAATAAATTGTTGATTGATTTTGTAAAGTAAATATACAATTTATTGTTTTCCAGGCTAAGAAATTACCCCATCAATGATTATGATCCAGTACTCAACAAAAAATATCTTCTTGAAAGCTTGAAATGGTTCTTGAGCTGCTGTGACAGAATAGAGAAGACTGTAGATAATAAAGAATTAGAGGAACTGAATACTTTTATGAATAAGTTGGATTTAGGTGGAAACAAGTTGAGTTATGACAGAGCCTTGATGGAGAGTATTTACATACTGTCTAACTTAGATGATGCTCATCCAGTGCTTAGATATTTAGCATTGAATAAAGACTTAAAAAAGTAAGTATCTGGTTGACTGGCTGGTATTGTGATTGAATTACACAGTGTGTGTATTACATAATTGATCTATTCTATACAAATATTTCCATTTTCAGAAACCCAAAACTGCAGTTAGCCTTTAAAGTAGCAATAGCCAATTTGAAAAGGAACTTTGTTGTAGTAAGTAAATTGATTGAACAACTTTGCCCACTGGCCTATTGTGCAGTCTGTCCATACATCCCAACATTGCAAAGGTGAGATTTATTTGTTGGTATTCTTTGATATAACTTAGTAAAATCTTTCGTTACCTTGAAAATTAGCTCTATTTTGATTTATTTTTCCTAACTGACTATGATGATGGCTTAGAGTAGCCTTGTGATCATCATAAGACTTGTGAGGGAGCGGATGGCTATCACCCCTAGCTCTATTTTCACTTATTATCTCTTCCACATGTCCCTTGCAACAGATCCAAAATATCAAGAACTTGAATGTGTGTCACCATGACAGTTTATGTTAAAAAAATATTTGTTTGTTTCATCCGACTTCAAAATGCATAGGAATTTCTCGATTAATTTAGAGTTTTTGTCACATACAGACAAGCTCTGCTGGTCCTGAGCCATGCTTACAGCAGCAAGCAGCTGACGGTGCCGCGCGCGGCGCTGCGACGCTGGCTCGGGGCGGTCGAGCGCGAGGCGCGGCACTACGGACTCGAAGCCAAAGGCGACGCCGTGCGGTTCAGCAAGACAGAATTCAACAACGACGCTCCTTTGGTAACATTTCTGAGCTGATTTGAAGATCTTTGAAATTATGTCCAGGACCAAAAACCAGAATATTTTGCCCTAAGCAGAACTTTCATCTTCTTGTATATGCAAACTTTTTCTCTAAGACACATAAAATCATAATTGTCTATGTATTCAGGGCGACTGAACATTGTAGAATATGGAAGTGGTCTCCGTAAATAGGACCAATTTCAAAAATATATTCTACTAACAATATTTTTTTGTTGCAGCACCAACTACAAACAATACTGCATGAGGAGAAACTCACTCAACATGTTGAAGATATCTTCATAACTTGCAAGTAACATGCAACAATAGGGTAGTTTCCTAAGTCTGATTTTACATACAATTTCACAATTAACAGTAACATATAGGTAAATCAATAACATAAGTGAAATCGAAAATAAAATTTCCTATGAAATGAGACAAAAATAGGCATTTGAAGTTAGGTGGGAAAGTCAATTTCTAAAGAGCGAAAATTCAATGAAAATACTATGCCATATTATTAATTACAGAATTAGTAGTAACTTTCACTATGAAAACATATTCGTAAACGCAACATTTGATATAGCTGCTGAACAAAGTCCTTACGATATGCGTACAGTATACAGTGCGGTGACGTCATAGCTCTGTGCGACATTTGTATGAAGCGTTTTGAGCTCGCCCAAATGATGTGCTATTGAAACTGCAATATCTCCGGGAGTTTTCTTAATATCAAACCATTATTTTAACAGCACCTTTGCAATTGTGTGGTCCATCCATTTATCAAAAAATAAAAAAATAGGAAACTACCCTATTATACCTATACACCAAATATTATTTACTATACCACTTTTTTACCTTAATGTTATGGACATAATTTACATGTGCAATCTTGATCTCATTTATGAACTGACTTATGTGTATCAAACGATATTTTTCTATAAATAAAAAACTGTTTTATAAAGGAATCCTTTATTTGTTTTATATTTACATAAGAAAATTCTCCTAATTATGCGATAACTAATTACAATGGACAACAAAATCTATCTAATATCAAACGGTTGCATGGCTCCCCGCTCGTGTCAAATTCATTGCAACTTCAAGACGCATTCGCATAAAATAACATTGCGTCACCCTTGTGACTGAAAATTCATTGACATTTAAGTATACATAACAATATGTAAGTGAGTAGTCGACTCGACTGACTTCATCGCGAGGCGAGCACTTGTGCTCCTGTACTCCTCCGTAGTTTGTTGTTAGACAACATCGATTTACTACAGGATATTGACATGTATATACATGTATTAAACATGATTTATTGGGGAAACTTCCACATTGGCGTATCGGTTTTGGTAGAACAGGCTATAACAAACCGGCCAAATTACACCACTTTTTAGTATCACCCTTATATCTAAGTAATAACAATGACAAATTATTGTAATTCGTGACCGAGAATAGAATAATGATAAAATGCTACATTTTGCCAACAGTGAAGGAAAATAACGTAACACGTTAATTCACAATAATCTCGGGCAGTGTAGGTAACATTTCTTAATATTTGTGTGTATATTTTAATGACACAACTACACAATCAAGTTAGTAACAGCCAAGTGACCACTCTCCAGTTTACTAAATACAATGCAACAATAATAAATTAAAACTTAGCGAGTTCTACTACACTACTGTTGGCTATGAGAGCGGATATGATGAGGGTTAGTTCATGAAGTCATACATACGACAAAGTTAGACACGCGTGTTGAACAAACAAGACATTATCACAGTTCAATAATATTCAGTGCAATCGAATCAGTAACCGGTTGCGTGGTCGAGCGCCGGCCGCGCTCGCAGCCAACAGAGTATTCGGTAACTAAACCTTGAGACAATATTCAGTACCATGTCTGCTCAAATGCACATTCGCCCTAAAGTAAATAACCCATAAATGTATCGCGAAAACAAAGCGGAAACAGCCATGAATACAAATACTGGATGAATCGATAACATATGAGTAGAAAGTACATCGAACAATTTATAAAGTTAATTCCATTACTATAACATTTTTCTATACATCTCCATATCGAAGAACATTACCATGATGTCCTAATTTTTGTTCTATTATTTGCTGTTTTATACATCCCATTGGTAGCACCAAGATGTTGTAAAAGAAGGTAAACATTAAAAAAATCTAAAATTAATCAGGAACCAGCGAATCGTAAAAGGTATGCAATACAATCTAAATGTCATACATTTAAACAAGATTCCAACGATTCTACTCGTGATTTCATCGTTAAAGAACACATAAAAACTGATAAATAATAACTTTAAAACAACAACAACAAGGTTCTATGTTACAAAGAGGTATATTATCTGTACACGTGGGTTGTCGTAAACTATACACAATGTTTACCTTCGGGAGGCCTCGGGCCGGCGTGCACTGCGCCGGGGCGGGACCTAAGGAACTCGAGACTATAACCAGAACGAGTATTCGAGCTAACTAAAAATTCTAAAACACCTCCCCTAAACGCCTAAATTTACTTCGAAACCATAATGAATAATGATGTATAATGAATTCGTTGTACAAACTGTAAAGCATCTCCTTTACAGTTTGTTAAATAGTGGAGACAGCTGTTTAGTTTGGCTTTCTATTCGCTAGAAATAAAACAGTCACACACGATACAACGAACAATATAAGTTAGTGCATGCATAGTACAAAAACTATTCCCAGAGCTAAACAATAAAAAATACCTCCCAACAGACGACGTCGCCTATTGTGGACAGTGGAGAATGAGGGACCCACATATGGAACCATAGGTTTGTATCTAGCTAATTATTTAGCAACCAAATGAAGGGTGTCCCGTGTGACCCGAGCATGGTGGTAGTGATTAGTTCCCAGATATGGAACTATGTAACAGTATAAGTATGCGTCGGTAGGCCCGCGCCGGACAGTGCACGCGGCGTCCGGATCCGCGCGGCGGGCTGCGAGGGTCTCTGCATGGCGGTCGCTTACTACAAATAAACATAAAAAAGAGTGTTAAAATCACTTTTACGGGTTTAAGAAAACAATGTTTTTGTACGTTAGAGAATCTCTAATAGAGATCCAACACAAAAGTTTATTTTAACTACTTTCGAGTTTCTTGACGGTACAATCGGAATTCCGTACCGGTGCATGGTAGAATAGGTATTCACGAATTATAAGTGCAAGTTGAATGCCTATACAAGTATTATGAATGAACAATTTTTAATTATAAATTTTATTTTAAATAGTAGTCCCGGCGAATTTCATACCGCCAATACTGATTCTTTTTCTCATTGAAACCAAAATTACCTAAATCGGTCCGGGCGTTCTCTAGTTTAAGTCAGACTAACGAACAGCAATCCATTTTTATTTATAGGAAGATATGGCACAAAAGTCATTATATCTTCTCCTGATGGTAAGCGGCCGTGTGTTCCTGACCTGTGCTGGCATAATATGAAATCTACAGGCATAATAGGCCCTATTGTGCTTATCGCCCAACCACAACTAAATTCAAACTTAAATGTTTGAATTAGTACAAAACTGATTTTTGTTTGAATTTTTAACACAAATGATCCCCGAGGGTCGAAGTGAACCGGTTATAAGATTAAATTAGTAACAGTCTCACCATCGGCTAGTTGTGCTTGAGGAAGGACTCGTCGAAGAGCTCGAGCTCGTGGCTGAGGTAGTTGGCCTTGTTGCGCAGCTTCTTGGCCGACGTCGACGCCTCCTCCAGCATCTTGATCGCGGCCTTCACCTGGAGAGGAGATAAAACTTTATTGTCAGAATGACCAACCCGCACTTGGCCAGCGTGGTCGACTAAGGCCTTATCGCCGCAGCAGTGGGGACGATTCAACGACGACGATCAAAGGATTACAACATTGAATCGATCTATGCAACTACTTTTGTCATACAACCATACAGTTGCCCCGTGATCATGGCGCTTGCAACTGTGCCTAAATATCAGGAGCACGTAAAAACAAGAATACATGGTAAATATCCCCGACATATTCAGTTTTCTAGTGTGTACTAAGACAGTTTAATGTTTAGAGTGATCAAATCAAGTTCTTCTCATACAAAATAGACATAGGACACATATGATGTCATATTCCAACATGCGATACGGACAAAACAATTATCAAATATTAATATAAATGAGTTTCTCTATGTTGCACCCACCTCGCACAACTCCTCATCCATCTCGGTGGTGGCCTCGTCGATGAGCCGGCAGAGCCGCGCGAACATCGTCGACAGCTCTCTGTAATGTCACAGAATAAGTTTAGTCAGTAGCCAAATTGTTACATTACAATCTGCGGAAATCGAAATTATGACATGGGCAACTAATCTATCTCACAGCCTCTCGGCGGCATTTTATACCACGTGACCGTAGATTAATCTCGACAAGATGTTTTATTTTTATATAAAAGTGTTAGATGACCTCGCTCCACCTAAGATTTGAGACTTTCGCGTTCCATTACACTAAATATTAGTCTTTATGGGTCTACACGCGATATTAGGAGAAGCAAATACATATAGCTACTTACTTCGCGACGTTTCGACTGGGTTACACCAATCATGGTCGCGAACGACCTTTTATCGCGAGTAGACCCATAAGGGCTCATAGGATAGGAGGGATTGCAATGGCACGACGCAAACGTCCTACATGAAGTCGGATGTAAACAGGCAGCCCATATAAGTTTGTTCTAATAACGGATGCGCACACGCACACACACACACACATACACGCACCCACTGCTTACCAATCACATATACACACATAAACTACTCACATGCTCGCATTTATTAGGCTGTGTCAATACTTTTAAATGAAATTTAAGCTACCATACAACGCCGTTAACCAAAATATGTAATCAACAACTCCAGCCCCCAAGAGAAAGGATTACCTAGTGTGGGGACTACTAGAAACTTATGTTGTAATGCCATGTTTTGGAAATAAATGATTTTATTTTATTACTAGCTGTGCCAGCGATTTCGTTCGCGTTTCCCCCGTTTTTTACACATTTTCCATTGTATCTTTGCTCCTATTGGTCGCAGCGTGATGTTATATAGCCTAAAGTCTTCCTCGATAAATGGTCTATACAACGCAAAAATCGATTTTTTCAAATCGAACCAGTAGTTCCTGAGATTAGCGCGTTCAAACAAACAAACAAACAAACTCTTCAGCTTTATAATATTAGTATAGATTATTTTTTTATTTTTATATTGATTCAGTTTTTGTTAAAAAAAAAAGTAAAAGGATCAACATAATATACTGACTGCTGCACTTGATGGCTACAGTTGGCGGAGGTGAGGTCGACGATGAGCCGGAGCTTCTTGCTGGCGTGCGCCACGTACTGCCGCTTGAACACGCGCTCCTGCGCCTTCGCCGTCCACGTGAGCCGCTCGTACGCGTACAGCGCGCCGTACACCACGCCCGTCACCGCGACGATGCGCCAGCCCACCGTCTTGAGGAGCTAGGGGAGAAGATTAACAATATAATAACGAATTATAGACTATACAAGATTAACGCTCTAGCAAAGTGTTCCAAGGTTCTTTCTTACCCTGGTCTGATCTCTCGGTCTCAAAATAGCGCTAAAAAAATTGCTCCGTCAAACCGGGCGTGAATGTAATTTTTGCCAATTTAAAATTTAAGTAATAGGATTCAAATTATGATGACATTAGTACACTCCTATTAAGGTGTAAAAGGTTTTGCGGCAGACTACGTCCTTGGGCGTAAAGCTGTTTTGACAGCTTCAACCTACTAGTTATATTTATTTATTTGTTGAATATCTCTGTGCTTAACTATTTTGTTTTTTAACTCCACATAATGGTATGCGGTCGTGAGGTCCACATATGGAAAAATGGCAGCGTTGATCCAGGCCAGGCCACAGGTGACTACACATACCAGGCCGGACAGCAGCAGGCCGCCCATGGTGCCCTGCGAGGTGAGCGCGCCGAGGGCGAAGCGCGAGACGAGCCCCCACTCCTCGGCGCTGAGCGGGCCCACGCCGCCCGCGCCGTTGATGAGGTCAGGCCACAGGTGACTACACATACCAGGCCGGACAGCAGCAGGCCGCCCATGGTGCCCTGCGAGGTGAGCGCGCCGAGGGCGAAGCGCGAGACGAGCCCCCCACTCCTCGGCGCTGAGCGGGCCCACGCCGCCCGCGCCGTTGATGAGGTCAGGCCACAGGTGACTACACATACCAGGCCGGACAGCAGCAGGCCGCCCATGGTGCCCTGCGAGGTGAGCGCGCCGAGGGCGAAGCGCGAGACGAGCCCCCACTCCTCGGCGCTGAGCGGGCCCACGCCGCCCGCGCCGTTGATGAGGTCAGGCCACAGGTGACTACACATACCAGGCCGGACAGCAGCAGGCCGCCCATGGTGCCCTGCGAGGTGAGCGCGCCGAGGGCGAAGCGCGAGACGAGCCCCACTCCTCGGCGCTGGGCGGGCCCACGCCGCCCGCGCCGTTGATGGGGTCCGGCCACAGGTGGCTACACATACCAGGCCGGACAGCAGCTGGCCGCCCATGGTGCCCTGCGAGGTGAGGCGCGCCGAGGGCGAAGCGCGAGACGAGCCCCACTCCTCGGCGCTGAGCGGGCCCACGCCGCCCGCGCCGTTGATGAGGTCAGGCCACAGGTGACTACACATACCAGGCCGGACAGCAGCAGGCCGCCCATGGTGCCCTGCGAGGTGAGCGCGCCGAGGGCGAAGCGCGAGACGAGCCCCCACTCCTCGGCGCTGAGCGGGCCCACGCCGCCCGCGCCGTTGATGAGGTCAGGCCACAGGTGACTACACATACCAGGCCGGACAGCAGCAGGCCGCCCATGGTGCCCTGCGAGGTGAGCGCGCCGAGGGCGAAGCGCGAGACGAGCCCCCACTCCTCGGCGCTGAGCGGGCCCACGCCGCCCGCGCCGTTGATGAGGTCAGGCCACAGGTGACTACACATACCAGGCCGGACAGCAGCAGGCCGCCCATGGTGCCCTGCGAGGTGAGCGCGCCGAGGGCGAAGCGCGAGACGAGCCCCCACTCCTCGGCGCTGAGCGGGCCCACGCCGCCCGCGCCGTTGATGAGGTCAGGCCACAGGTGACTACACATACCAGGCCGGACAGCAGCAGGCCGCCCATGGTGCCCTGCGAGGTGAGCGCGCCGAGGGCGAAGCGCGAGACGAGCCCCCACTCCTCGGCGCTGAGCGGGCCCACGCCGCCCGCGCCGTTGCTGCGCGCCAGCTCCAGCGGCAGCGGCGCCGCGCTCACTGTCGGCGGGATCTGAGACACGAAACGATTGCGTTCCAAATTTCAAATTATGAAGACAAAAAAAAATTTTGCAGCCAGTATTTTTTTTATATCGGTTTAACGGCTTTGGTAAAAATCATACAGCCAAATCTTCAAATTAATGAATTTCTACTATTATTTGCAGGCATTAAAGGCTGGCCATAGACAAAAGATGTAAACTTTTTCTGTCGATATCAAATTAAAAATGCATGAATTCGATCTTATACGATTTCACGGTTAGGCATGCGATGCGTTCGATCGAGTTAAACTGGTGTTAAACACAATTAACTTCTTCGTAGGTGTGTCTACCGGTAGGGTCGTGCCCTAGCAATGGGGACGTATATAGGCTGATGATGATGATGATGATTATAATGAAGCGTCCGACCGATTTCAGCCATGGCGGCCGATCTCAATTGAGATCAGCCAAGTACTCAGGACATATTATAGTGCACAAGAGTGCGCGCAAACACAAGTGCACTCTCTATTCCCTCCCTCTCATAATTCGGTGAGACGGCAATCCGACATGACCGATGAGAGATCGGGCGCAGGACCACCGGCTTAACGTGCTTTCCGAGGCACGGGCGTTCCACCGCCTACTTCCTAACTTCGGGCTGAGTAATTTCATTACAGAAAAACTCACACAAATTTTGCCTGACCTCAGATTCGAACCGGGGACCTCTCGGTCCTAATGCAGCGTTTGCTACCAATAGACCAACGAGGCAGTTAATGATGATTAATAGCATATACTTGATGAACTCTCAATAGGGTTCACGGGGAAGCGCCCCCGTCCGGTAATGATGACGAGGCTACTCCAAGCCATCATCGTAATTCATTTAGACAAAAAAAATTAAAAAAAAACTCTTATTAAGGCTAGAGAGGGCGCGACTATATCTAGTCTACTGACCGGCGTGTACTGCGGCGGGTTCTTGAGCGCGATCTTGCCGGTGTTCTTGCCCTGGAAGCGCTGGATGAGCGCCGTGATCCCGTAGGAGAAGCGGAAGGACAGGTCCTCGGTGAAGTCGGCGCAGAGGTTGTCGCAGTTGAGCCGGTACAGCACCTCGAACGGCTGCTGGTGCGGCACGATGTACGACGCCGCCGCCGCGCGCTTGTGCATAGGGAGGATGTTGTACATGCGATCTGGGGGTGAAACAAGTAATCTATACTAATATTATAAAGCTGAAGAGTTTGTTTGTTTGTTTGAACGCGCTAATCTCAGGAACTACTGGTTCGATTTGAAAAAATCTTTTTGCGTTGTATAGACCATTTATCGAGGAAGGCTTTAGGCTATATAACATCACGCTGCGACCAATAGGAGCAAAGATACAATGGAAAATGTGTAAAAAACGGGGGAAACGCGAACGAAGTCGCTGGCACAGCTAGTATTTAATAATATTTGCCAACCGACACACTTGATAGCACCGATTTTTTTTCCTAACTGACTTGCGATGATGGCTTGTAGTAGCCTCGTCATCATCAATGGAAGGAACGGATTGCGGGGGAGCGGATGGCTCTCACCACTTGACATCGAACAACACCTGCTGGAAGTGATGCCATCCGCATACCATGCAAACGCTGGCTTGGCCCAAGAGGCTGAATTCTACTTTTCTAACCTGTGCCATTAAGTTTGGAATGTTGTGAAAATCAGCAGGTAAAGCAAGAAATGTGTTCCTGCTCATGTTCTCCTACTTTTCCCACCGATAATCCCGGGCTCTTCAGGCAAGGTGTGAAATGGCATTTAAGCAGGCTTCCGGGTAAATGTGACAGGCTCAATACTCAATAGGGTCTACCGTGCCTGTCGACTCCATTTGGGGACCTCACGACTGCATACCATCAAGTGGGGCGTCTGGTCTACTAGGACTGACGAGAAGCGGAGACCGCTCGTTGGAATAGTGGTTAGTGAACCAGGTCCACTACCTACGGTTCCAAGAGTTGTGAGCTCGATTCCCACCCAGGACAAATATGTGTGTGGCGAACATCTGTGTTTGTTCCGTGGGTATTAAATATATTTAAGTATATTTGTATACACCGTGAAATTTTAGTGGTTATTTTCCCGCAGTAAAATGATTCTATCTTAGTAGTACAATAGATTTGTGCAGTTCTTTTTTGTTAAAATCAATAAATGCCGGTTTTACGAAAGGTTTAACCGAAACTCGAAAGCCGCTTTATGACTTAGGGTGTCGAGCTTCTTCAGCTTTAAGCATCGATTTCATGCGGCAAGCAGTACCTGATTACGTCACATCTTATAAAAAAAACGATAGCTTCCCTCGTCTTCGAGTTGGAAAATTATTTTTTTGAAAATTTTGAAAAAAAAAAAATTTTTTTTCGAGGAATTATTTGCATTATTCGATAGTATTACTAAAATATGTCTTTATGGGTCTACACGCGATATTATCGCGAGTTCGCTCGCGACCACGATTGGTGTAACCCAGTCGAAACGTCGGGCAGTAAGTAGCTATGTAATTTGCTACTCCTAATATCGCGTGTAGACCCATAAAGACATATTTTAGTGTAATGGAACGCGAAAGTCTAAAATCATACAGTATTACTAAAGGCAAATCATTCTGCCACGGGAAAACAACCACTAGAATTTCACGGTGTATAAATAGTTGATTCTTGAAGTTGAATAGTTGATACTTATCACGGGATCAGATCAACGTATGTGATGTTGTGTAAAAAACAACAGTCACTCACCGGCCATCTCCTTCTGCGCCTCGTCCATCTCGTTGCCGATGTCGCTGGAGAGGCGCTTCTTGAGCCGCGAGCCGAGCCCCGCCTCCACGTGCCGGTGCAGCGCGCGCTTGTACTGCTCCAGCACGGCGCGCTCCGAGCGGAACGGCGCGTCGTACTCGTCCACCAGCGCCGATAGGCGCCGGATCTCCTGGCTGAGGGTTAGGGAGACCTGCCGACACGGAAGGTGCAATGAATTATGTAAAATTTTTGACTTTCGCGTTCCATTACACTAAATATTAGTCGCGACCACGATTGGTGTAACCCAGTCGAAACGTCGGGCAGTAAGTATGTAGCTATGTATTTGCTACCCTGTGCTCATCCCGATAAGAGACGATGTCTTGTAGAGCCATAACATGTTCAGTCACGTAAGTATCGCGTGACGCCCGGTCCAAACAAATTAGTGTGACTTAGTTAACCGCCAGCGAGCGTTACAGTTATGTGCCCCATAAACCTTACCAACCAACCCTTTACATATAATCTTAGCTCCAATAGAAATTGACTCCTACTAAACTTTGACTAACAAATAGCTTCGTGACAACACCATTTTATTATGTTACCATTTTGTCAACATTGCAATATCAATGCTATGGGTAGACATCACCAATCTTTTTTCTATAACGTGCTCACCTTGTGCTCGACGCTCTCGACCATGCGGTTGATCTTGTCCTTCATCTGGCGCGTGCTGGAGGTGAGCTGCTCCTCCACCGCCGACAGCTGCTCGTGCAGCACGCGCTGCTTCTAGACCATGCTCACCTTGTGCTCGACGCTCTCGACCATGCGGTTGATCTTGTCCTTCATCTGGCGCGTGCTGGAGGTGAGCTGCTCCTCCACCGCCGACAGCTGCTCGTGCAGCACGCGCTGCTTCTAGACCATGCTCACCTTGTGCTCGACGCTCTCGACCATGCGGTTGATCTTGTCCTTCATCTGGCGCGTGCTGGAGGTGAGCTGCTCCTCCACCGCCGACAGCTGCTCGTGCAGCACGCGCTGCTTCTAGACCATGCTCACCTTGTGCTCGACGCTCTCGACCATGCGGTTGATCTTGTCCTTCATCTGGCGCGTGCTGGAGGTGAGCTGCTCCTCCACCGCCGACAGCTGCTCGTGCAGCACGCGCTGCTTCTCCACCATGCTCGCTTTGCGGTCCGACGCGCTCGTGTACACCTGCCGACATACATTACATACGTTATATTACTTTATTCGGTCAGTTATCTGGCTCGAAGGACCATTCCAGTACGAGAACCTTACATAAATACAACGGGAATAAAGTTCTACGAATCATTCTCAGTTTTTGTTATTGGTTTTGGACCTTTTGGGTAGATCATCATCATAATCATCATCAGCCCATACTTGTCCACTGCTGGACATAGGCCTCTCCAAATGCACGCCACTTCTTTCTATCCTCGGCCACTCGCATCCAGCTCCTACCAGCCGTCCTGCGCAGATCGTCACACCACCTGGCCTGCGGGCGTCCTACACTACGTTTGCCGAGACGCGGTATCCACTCCAGAACTCGTCTACCCCAGCGGTTGTCGGTTCTACGGCTGATGTGACCAGCCCACTGCCACTTCAACTTGCTAATGCGATGAGCTATGTCGATGACTTTGGTTCTCTGATGGATCTCCTCATTTCTGATTCGATCCCGCAGAGAAACTCTTTCCATAGCGCGCTGAGCGACTTTTAACTTGTGGACCAGCCGTGCCGTCAGTGTCCACGTTTCGGCTCCGTACGTCATGACGGGTAGATATCAAGGTTCAAAATGATATGCTTGGCTATGGGCAAGTGATGTGCAGTCCCCCACCTGCTCGAGCGCCCCCATGACGTCGGCGGCGATGTTCTTCCCGCGGCGCGAGTGCTGCGCGAACTTGGTGCGCACGGCCGACTGGCTGATGCACTCCTCGAACTTGCGCTCGAAGTCCACGAACTCGAAGTAGCGCACCTGGTGCCCGTCCGCTAGGATCGGGGCTGGTGGCGAGAACAAAATAATGTTATACTTCTACATCACACCTTATTTTTCTTTAGAAAAATATATCTACAGGTGTAAAACATAGGTTCAATCTGCTACTAATGAAACAATTGGTAGGCGCTAAGTAATTTACCTAAAAAAAAATTTTCAAAAATTGCTTGTTTGACCTTTATCAATAAGACCTCATAAAAATATTAACAGTCAGCCTTTTGAAAGGGACCCCCGAAGGTGGACCAGCGAAGACGGTGCTACAATTCTATTAAGGTGGATTGAGTAAACGAAGCCTAGTGCAGGCGCAGATAGCATGCCCTTTTGCGTCGTGGTAGTTGAAGACTACATAGTTCGGAGTAGATCACTTGGGCATTGCACTTCGCTCGGCGGTTGCGGTTGGCATTTAAAGCGAAGGGGTGGACGGCGGACGGTCCGACACACCACTGGGATTGGTGGCCTCTCCCAGTAACGCAACACATTGTACCGCAAAGGGGCAGCCAGCATGCCCTCGACACCTATTTTTTTTAACCCGGTGGAATGCATTGCGCACCTTCACCCGGAGAGGGGGTTATCTCCGGGTGGTATGTCGGACTCCTAAGCGACTGGCGAAGAGATGGTACATACCAGCCGCGACTCCTGGACTGGTATACTACATGCCCTTGACACCTAAACCCAACCTCGCTAGATAAAAAATTTAAGAGATTACTCACACGAAACAGGCTTCTCCCTCTCGCGCATGCGCGTGAGCAGCGCCTCCTTGGCGGAGATGAAGAATATCCGCTCCTCGGCCTCCTTGGGCGTGCACACGCGCAGCTCGCGCGACAGGAAGTCCACGCAGCGGTTCGCGTGCTGAGTGCGGACCTGGAAGGAAGAGGATTGCCGTTTGATATTTTGATTGTATTACTGTACCCGTAGCGATAGTTAGGGGTATCCTGGATCAAATAAATTTGGTTAATCCTGGATTAAATTAAAATGGTTATCAAAATTGGTTAAAATTGAAATTCATGTTATATTTATCTTTTTTTTAAAATATGTAATGGACAATTGATGACCAGTTCCACCAGTTACTTGATGTTTCGAATAAATATTAACCAATGTTGATCTACGGAACAAGTAGAAACAATGTATGGCCTAAGCTAACATTTTGGTCCTACATTTAGTCATAATGCCATCCTGTCTAAACTTTTAGTAGGCGCCACACCTACTAAAAGTTTTGAATTGTATAGTAGATAGTCTGTTGTCGCTCCTGCGTAGACATACTATGTACCTACAGGAAATACTAATAAAATATATTCTTTAACTCACTTGATCCAAGTATTCCGGCTCGGAGGCGGATGCGTCCCATCGATTGTTCAATATAAATATATTCGGTTGAGAAATCTTCGTCGAAACTTTGTGAAAGAAGTTCTTTTCCTGAAAAAAAAAATATCCTCTTTTTAGCTTGAGGTTAAAAAGTTACAAGTCAGAATAATTCGAATTTCTGCTTTTGAACTCAATATTGGGTAAAATCTGTTTTCTAACACAGATTTGCATAGATCTGATTGATCAAAAAAATCCTGTACCCAGTCAGAAGGAGGAAACACAACTGATTCTGAAGTTGGTAGTCTATTGGCAGTGTCTCAGAGAGCTAGTTAAGTCGGGACCAACTGCCTTTTTAATCGAACACAGAGACGATCACAGTACATAGAGGTTGGAAGTAAAGAATCTCACTTACGAAACTTTCGTCAGATCCCTAGATCAGAGAGTGAGTACAAAGGTGAAACATCAAAAGCACCTTAGAAAAACGGAAAAAATTCAACTGCCTCTCCGCGGCCCGGGGATTCGAACACCCGTCCTTCTAGGAATCGTGCCCAGAAGTGCTTTACCATCCAGACCAGCAGCTATGTATTGAAGCTGTCGTTTTTTTCCCGCATACCTGATAAGCCACAGATGACAGCAAGTGCAAGCTTTAGCACTTAAAAAATTTACAACAAGAGAACAAGGGATGTAAGATCCCTTACATCCCTTGTTCTCTAGCTATAACATCTAACTAAAATCCAAGCCAACCTCACCTTCAAGTGGGTGCATCCTGTTGACAAAAGGCCTTTGCCCAGCAGTGGGACAGTATAGGCTAGGTAAAAACAAAAGCACCTATTTATTTAGAACCAGTACTCACGGTGACTATAAGCGTGGACTCGGCATTAGCGACCACCACAAACACGTCCGCATCCAGGCAGTACTGGTTGATCCACTCGTCGAGGTTGGGCGTGACGTCGACGCCGGGACAGCTGGCTCACCGACTGGATAACAGCATGACATGTCATACAAAGTACTCACGGTGACCATCAGGGTGGACTCAGCATTAGCGACCAGCACAAACACGTCCGCATGGAGGCAGTACTGGTCGATCCACTCGTCGAGGTAGGGCGTAACGTCGACGCCGGGACAGCTGGCTCACCGGCTGGATAACAGCATGACATGTCATACAAAGTACTCACGGTGACCATCAGGGTGGACTCAGCATTAGCGACCAGCACAAACTTTTGTCTCTATAATGGGGAATGCTCTGAAGAGCTATTCCAGCTAGTCCCTCCCTCCCCTTTCCACTCCCGAACGACACGTGCTGGACAGCGCTGCCATCCACATACAATGCAGGCGCTGGTGGCTCGGACTAAGAGGTTTAGCTCCTCATTTCTGCCCCGTGCCATTAAGGCATGGAATGCCCTTCCAGCTCATGTTTTCCCTCGCTCCTACGATCCCGGGCTCTTCAGGCGGGGCGTGAAACGGCATTTAAGCAGGCCTTCAGGGTGAGTGCGACAGGCTCAATACGATCTATTGTGCCTGTCGACCTCATATTTGGATCTCACTACCGCTTACCATCAGGTGGAGTGAGGTCATCTTGTTAGCCTTTTATTAAAAAAAAAAAAAAAAAAAAAAAAACACGTCCGCGTCGAGGCAGTACTGGTCGATCCACTCGTCGAGGTTGGGCGTGACGTCGACGCCGGGACAGCTGGCTCACCGACTGGATAACAGCATGACATGTCATACAAAGTACTCACGGTGACCATCAGGGTGGACTCAGCATTAGCGACGAGCACAAACACGTCCGCATCGAGGCAGTACTGGTCGATCCACTCGTCGAGGTTGGGCGTGACGTCGACGCCGGGACAGCTGGCTCACCGGCTGGGGCATGACATGTCATACAAAGTACTCACGGTGACCATGAGCGTGGACTCGGCATTAGCGACCAGCACAAACACGTCCGCGTCGAGGCAGTACTGGTCGATCCACTCGTCGAGGTTGGGCGTGACGTCGACGCCGGGGCAGCTGGCTCACCGACTGGGAAACAGCATGACATGTCATACAAAGTACTCACGGTGACCATGAGCGTGGACTCGGCATTAGCGACCAGCACAAACACGTCCGCGTCGAGGCAGTACTGGTCGATCCACTCGTCGAGGTTGGGCGTGACGTCGACGCCGGGACAGCTGGCTCACCGACTGGGTAACAGCATGACATGTCATACAAAGTACTCACGGTGACCATGAGCGTGGACTCGGCATTAGCGACCAGCACAAACACGTCCGCGTCCAGGCAGTACTGGTCGATCCACTCGTCGAGGTTGGGCGTGACGTCGACGCCGGGGCTGTCCACCAGCACCACGTCGTCGCGCAGCAGCGCGCACAGCTCGCGCGGCCAGTACACGTGCACCAGCGAGCGCTCCTGCAGCCGCGAGGCGCACAGCGCGTGCCCCAGTTGGCTCACCGACTGGGTAACAACATGACATGTTAGAAAAAATACCAGTCATATGCGAGTAGGACTCGCGCAAGGTTACCAATATTGCAAAAAGCACACACGCGGCTCTCTCAATAGTTGGATACCAACTCGCTGTGGCTGAATACCGGCCGGGAGGATAATGATTGCAAAAAATTGTCTACAAGCCCATATAAAAAATTTGATTTTTTAAGTATGTATTTGATTTATTGTTTCTTGTTATAGGGGCTACAGAACTAAATCATCAAATTGCAACTGCCTGGTGACAGACGAACGGACGAACAATGAAATCTTAGGATTAAGGTTCCATTCACACTTAGGGTATAATACCCTAAAAACTGACCAAATGCTAGAACACAGTTGAATCATTCAGGAGTGTTCAGAGTTCCGGGGGAAAAAAATATGTTTTCAATTACAGCTATATCACTATAGAACTAAATTGAAACTGTTACTAAAACAAAAATAACTCTTTATTAGTCTGACAGACACTTTCCATCCAAAACTACTGAACCAATTTAAATGATGTTTCAGCATTTTTGTGGTATGTATAATTTATTTCATGTCATAAACGACTTCATACAAATGAAGTTTGAATTTAAGTTTCTTTTCGTTTGCAAGCACAGAGTGTAATACAAAGATAACACTAACCTGAACATTCTGCTTTTCCTCGGAACCGTCGGTTCGTAAGAAAGCCTCGTCAGTGTCTGATCCCTCCACTTGCAGGAAGCAGTTTGTTGTATGTCCTATACCACTGGGTAGGATTTTGTCGTGCAACATAGCATTTATCACTGTACTCTTGCCATTACTTGTTCTGGAAAACATAATTATACATAGTGATTAGTATATTTATTATGAGGATCCCTAACTATTTTGCTAAGAATGTCAAGTGTAAATTACAAACTGGTGAACATGTATAAATTCATGGAAATCCAAATCTTTGCTAAATAAGTCATAACTACAAAATAAAACAATATAATATCTTCAATACCTAGTTAATATGAATTAGAACCGAAATACTATAGTTGATTAGTAATAAATAGGCAAATTGTAAATAAACAAACGGTCTACCTGCCAAAGAATGCAACTTTCATGTGATCCCTCTTGAGGACCTCCCTAATGGCTTGTACCTTGCTGACATAGGCCTCCACATTAGACACGTCCTGTGGCGTCGCAATACCTTTCTCACCAGACACGGCTGCAAATGTTACATTTTATTTTACTAAATAAGAAGTACATAATATGAATAAGTGTGCACTCAGGCTGATGTAGCACATGCTGAGGCCTTTACCTCATCGACCACATTTAGTCCTTATCTGTTTGTGTTAGTTCTTTGTTTGTTCTGCTTTTGTCTGTCATATGTGTATGTTTTTGCTTGGGTTTCGTGTTTTGAAGGAATATTGTAAATGTGATTCATTGTGTACTTGTTTATGTCATGTGGTTAATAAATTATTTCTATTTACTTAGGTAAAGGTATTAGAATGCCCCAGCAGTAGGGATGTATATGGGCTATGATGATGATGATGAAAGAAGTACATAAAAGTTATAGGTGCACATTTTAAGATATTAGAATGAAACTCATACTTTCTAACTCTATATCCATACTCCATAAGTCTCTCTGGAACTCTTCAGAGAGATTTATGGACTAATAATCTAAACAAGGGCTTCTGGGCCATGATTCTCTATAATTAATAGGGATAGGATTTATACACAGGATTCAGTGAACCCATTCTAGGATCATTTTAAAAAGTTATTGAATTAGTCCCTACTTTAGACAAAACAGAACTAAGAATATTATTGTGAAACATAAACTGTAGTAAAAAACACTCATAAATATGTATTGTATAATGTAATAATACTAACATATCATTGTACACACTTTCAGTTTCATAGTCATTATGAAGTATTGGTAATGTGTGGGAGTTGCCTTATATAATGACAACAACATTGGGTGCCAAGGTCAGCGTACAGTCATGGACTTTAACACTTCAATTAAACATACTCTATTTAACAAAGTAAGGTTTCAACTCTGTTGAAATAATAGGGCTAGTATACCTACACTTAAATAGAGCCTGATCAAAAGTAGTTTAGCAGGAAATTATTTTAATATTTCCTAAACATAGAAAATTGTTTTCCATAACAACAAATTTTAGTAAAGTAAGTAAACTTGTAATAATAAATCAAGTAATTTAATACAGCAAATAATACCATATGAATCTCACATTGAAGGACACTGACCATTTTATTAGAAAAGCATTTGTTTACAAAATAAACTCACCATGCATGAATGTGACAGCATCTTTGACATAGTCATCAATTTCTATGAATATATCATTAATCTTCTTTTTGGCTCTCACAAATATCTGCAGCGGTGAGTCCACATTGGCCATGTTGACACGCACAGAGCCATTGTTGAGTGTTGCAACGTTGTGGGGCCCGTCGCCAGCCATCATTGATATCGTACGGTTAACATATGCAGCCATACGGGAAGGAAAGACGCACTGTTGTCGTTAGCTGAACCTTACGCCGGACAATGCCAACAATATAGTCACTGTACCACTTCTACAGTTAAACACAACATGCAGGGTGTGACTGCAACAAAAACATAACAAGCATCAGTGGTGCGGCAAAACAACTACAATGCAGCAATGTGAAAGTGGCAGTGTACCAATTAAATCCTAATTAATTATTAATGACTTCATTAGGATCATTATATTTTTTATCATATTTGTAGCACCATAATTAATGTTATACAAATGCAATACTTAAGAAGAAGAGAACAAGTATTCATGAGCATAGGCCATAATTCAAAATAAACTGAGAATGCAAAGTTTGGGCGGTGGTACAACCAACCTCAAACGATCAATTTGATCTTTAACTACAATTTCTAAGGTTTTTGCTATCATTATCTAATACGAAACTTTTACACACACAAGTCACGAGTACAACATCGAAGAATAGGAGGAGAAAGAGCAAACAAAATTCTCGAAAGCATGTCACAAAGGCAAGTAAATTGCACCTTATCATCTCGTTGCATCATCGCAACCAGGGACCATTCCTGCAGTTCCAGCGGCATGTAATTTATTACACATATTATTGTATTTTTAAAATAAAAATAGATAAAACCAATTAGACGTAAAACAACTGACAGCCGCTATATTTAAGTCAAAATTAATCTGCATCGAAAATCAATGTTTAAGGGTCCAGGAAAGACAGTAAAAAGAATATAAACATATATTTAAACTTACCTGAGGCTTAAATAATCATTTTAACTTTATTACGATGGTTAAAACGAATTTATTTTCAACAAAAATTACGATAATTTTTCATTACAATTTTTTTTGTTTTCAATTACACATTTTAATTCTCCTGATTTATTTCATAAACAAGTCCGTTTCCTAAATCTTAAAACGAAATTCTTACTGGTTCTTTTTGCCTTGACTACAAATTATACCAATCAAAAAGCAGGATTGTAATACACTTGCAATAGCTACCAATCACAAAGTTTACTTGTAGCATAGAGTTTGGTCATAGAGAAAAAATTGAATATATATAGTCAAAGCATTATTTTAGCTGATTCCAAAATAAATTCATTCAATCTTCTCATAACTTTTCATAATTACAATTTAATTTAGTACATAAAGTATTTAATAAACTCAAATTAAGATACAAGTGAATCAGATCCATCGTATTGAATTTATTTAGACACAAAACGTCGACCTACATGCCATTTACATTAATACTTATATAATAAATTGAAACCTTCTTACATTAAATTCAAATATATTTTTAATTTCTATACATGCGTTGTTAATAAATGAAAATAATGTAATTGGAAAAGATAATATTTTGCACATATCAATTTGATTAAAATTAACTTCAATTGAACAATCGATTACTTAGGAAATGGCGGCTATTTAGTCCGAAAAGCGAACGGTGTGCTTGTGTTGGTTGAATGTGAAAGGGAATCTTTAAACTTGTTTACGAGTTTCACAGTGCTATCTTGAAGTGAAGAAATTTGCGAATTCGTCCATTATTAAATTAATAGCATTTTAAAACAAAATGTCCCGGTCAGTCCGTGCTGAAACACGAAATCGTGTAAAAGATGATATCAAAAGAGTCATGCAAGCTGTTGAAAAAGTTCGCCATTGGTAAGAATGAAAATCTTCTTCAAAGTTGATGAATTATTGAATTATGAATATAATTGTTAAATGAAACATATTTAAATCTCTTTATTAAATTTTAGGGAGAAAAAATGGGTAACTATAGGTGAAACAACTATGAAAATTTATAAGTGGGTGCCGATATCTACCAACGAGCAGAAGAAGAAGCACGCGGCGAAGCGAGAAAACAAGGAGAACACTCTTACGCCAAAGAAGGTCCACGACTCTTCAAATTCCAATTTTGGCATGGCCGAGGATTCCAACACCTGTGAGTTTTATTTAAAAAAATCTTATAGTTTTATTACAAACTCGGCTTAACATGCCATGGGGAACCCACTTACCAAATCCAGATTTCCTAAGACAGCCTCTTAGGACAACCCAACAGGGTCTCAAGAGTACAGTAACTGTGCACCCAAATAAATTGTATGTTGTTACTTTCAGGTTTTTCAACAGTTAGTGATTCCCAAGGACCAACAGAGTTCACATCCACACACATGAATTTCTCAGAAGACTCCAACTCCCAAAGCAGTGGTACCACAACACCAGCGAAAAGATTAAAAACTGATTGAACAATATGAGGAGTGATGCAATAATTGTGAATAAAACCAGGACTTTTAAATGAATCAACCAAATGTGTTGATTGCGAAGCGAATACTGATGTTTTGAGCAGTGATGTGCTGTGAATTTAATTTATAAGCTTGCATTTAGTTTGGTTGATATTAGATTTAAAGAGTGTACAATTTTATGAGATAATTATGAGGGAACTATTTCACTTTGCCCCAACAAGCCACCCCAATAAAGGGAAGAGATTGCTTTTAGTAGTGTGACTTGAAGGGCCAAATTTGAATAACCCAAGATGGTGCATTTCAGATGCCAAAATATTAATGTTAATAATATTCAGTTCATCCGTGATCATGGCGCTTGCAACAGTGCCGAAATATCGGGAGCTCATTAAAACAAAACAACATGGTAAATATCCCGAACAGTTACAGTTTTCTAATGTCTAATTATATTAACGTAAGTGAATCTATGAAATACACTGGATGTTATAAAAGTATTCACTTGCTATATATGGAGTTCTAACTGTTATTGCCAGTGTACCCACCTATAGATATGGGGAGCAGATGAGACAAACTGCTCCAGTACCCGGCATGGGCTGACTTGAGCAAACAAAAAAAAATAGATTAGGTACTGTCTCTAGGCCTAATTGCTGTAGATAAATTGGGTTCTGACCTCTTTACAAAATAATCTGAATAATGTATGTTATAACATTTATATTTTATACATTTAATTGCTCAAGTTATCACCTAAGCTCAACTTATAATTTTTTTGTCAGCATCTTTAGGTATTGAATGATTGTAAATAAATAATTTTAAAGTATGACTACCATTGTAATTGTAAGTATGTGGTTTCACAAACCCTATTATAATTTTAATAATATATTTGCCAATGTTTTGTGAAGTACTCATATTATTTTATTATGTCGTTATAACTTGAAAATGTCTGTGACCTTTTAATTTTTACATTACTTTTTATTAATTAACATATGTTTGCCATTTTCAATCGCAAATTACTTCTTTGTTTGAATGAATTCATATTATTATTAATGATTTAATAGCCAATTGTCATTATAAATAACTAACACTATAATTTATAATTGAGTAATGAAAACAGTGTTCAAACTATAAAATGTATTTTTAATTTATAACTGAACAATATAAATAAAATATGTATGATATTTATATCAGATGCTAGTATGATTTATCCTCCGAGTCCATAGAGGAGCCAGTTCGGTGAGAGCCGAGGGAATCCTTGATGGATACTTGTTCAGACAAGTTGTCTACCTCTTGAATGCCAAAAATGTTTGTTGCAAGGTCACTGAATGTGATTTCCTGTGAACAAATGTTACAGGGTTAGCACTATTGAAGGAAATTTAAACAGGTACTTTCAAAGATTTGTGAAAGCCCAATGTTTTTTTTCGCTAGGCTGCCAAAAAACGATCTGTATCGAAACTGTGGTTCTATGTCAGAAGTGTTAGGGGTGAGAGCCATACGCTCCCCCGCAAGTCCGGTGATGATGACAAGGCTACTCCAAGCCAATCATCGTTAGTCAGTTAGGAAATAAAAATGTAAGAAATGTTATGCTGAGAATTGAAAAACTCTTGAGCTTTTCTAAAATCGTTTCACGATTGCTTGTTGTCGGTAAAGTGTAAAGGAAGTAAGAGAAGAAAGTGAATCCCTTACTTTCTCATGGAGTAAGGTAATGTTGTTTAAATCACCTCGGGCAGAAACGAGAAGTCGTTCTCGTTCATAGCAGCGCGGTCCTCGAAGCTGTGCCCGGCGAGGATGGACAGCAGGTACCACGACAGGTTGGTAGAGAAGCATTCACCTGGATTATCAACGCATAAGGTACAATTTCGTATATCGCACATTTTATTAAATCTTTTTTTACTATGGAAGTGCGTTCCATAGTAATAACATCTTTAATTGTGAAAACATATCCATAAACGCAACGTTTGATGAACCTGCTGAACAAAGTTCCCAGGCGTGCATACATAATATAGGCGTGTGGCGTCATAATTTTGTAGTCGATTAATGGAGCGTTTTTAAGCTCGATCAAATAATGTGCAATTAAAACTGTAAACCTCGTCGAGCTATCGAGATATCAGAGTGGTCCACCCATCTAGGTAGGTATATTTTCCGTTTCAGTGGGGCACAGAAGAATAATCCTGCGCAGGTAACGTAGCGCAGGACCTATCTCTAGCGTGGAGGTACTTCTGATGTCCCCCGCTGCCTCCAGCGATTGTTACATACATTTTTGTCTCAATGTTTGCCAGTGTGGTCCAATAGCAGCGGTCATCGGGAATAGAACTTCTGTGGAAGGCAGGAAGTCTGTACCATAACTGGAGAGCATCTGGACGAACTCCTCGCGCGGCATGGAGTAGGCGCCGCTGGCGAAGGCCGCGAAGGCGCGGAAGGCGCCGCGCACGCGCGCCATGTTGTCGCCGAACGCCGGCCGGTGGTTCAGGTAAAGCTTCACGAACTCCTCGAAGTCGATCTCTGAGGATGGCGTCCGCTGGTACACTTTGTACTTCGCTTCCACAATCAGGTTTTCCACCTAGAATATTATGGTTGAACAGGTCATTAGTTACACATTCATATGCGCATAAATCTGTCTTTTAGATGGGGCAAGTCTCCATCTAAGAATAAGGTCTCTAAGAATGGTACTATATCCAACTAATGATAAGGGCTCCCACACAACTTTGTCGTGGAACACGTGTAGTGTTTCAGGTGGTTGTCACTCCGTCGCTGGCTTACAGTGCTTGCTCTTTATTGGAGGAGAGCACTGTGCTATGCATTTTAACATCATATAATAAAAGTACAGTCATGCCTAGAGGGCGAAACTACATAAACAGTTGGATTCCCGTATTTGCACCTCGTACTCCGTCGGAAAGAATCCCAATGCCCTCATGAGGTCGGGAAGTGAGTCGATCGGGATGTAGTCCTTGACGCGGCGCACGGCCGGCGAGAACGTTCCCTGGCATAAGATCTGGATGTAGTAGAACAGGTCGCGTATCTCCTGGAACAGCCAGCCGGGTCGGCCGTTCTCGATCAGACAGTAGTAGGGGTCGAGGTCACCGCCGCCCAGCTTCGTAGTCGTGTCCACTGATCTAGGGAGATAGGTGTGATTTTATATAGTTACCGCCCACCTGCATGGCTCGAGGTTAGGTCACTATTGTAGGCGATAGCTATGCCTCTATTTAAAATATTATGTCATGATTTTAACTTGGTATAGCTCCTGGTCTAATAGCCATCATGCGTAAGGTGGAAACAGTGGCTTAAGTATATATTGTTCATTCATCACTGACCATACAGACTTTTGCGGATGACAGAACAATCCCGAGCTTTATCTTTGTTTACCTGTAATTAGCAGCCCACTGGCACATCACGCTGTCCTTCTGCCCAATGGTAAACAGCGTACCGCTGTCTTCGCGGAAGCACATCCCGATCACCTGTTTAATGTTGTATTATAGCGTCTTAGTTTAAATAGAGTTCATTTATTTTGATGGTGATTTCATTAAATAATGACAACGAGATCATCCCGCGTTACAATACCGCTGAGATTTCGTTTCAGAATTATTACAAGTTTAAGTAGTTACAAACTCCTGAAACGACGCTTGACCGAAAATTCAGTAAATGTTCATTCAGAACATATTGTTGCGGGAACGGGGTACGTTTAATTCAAGATACGCCAAAAGTCACCAAAAGACAATTAATTTATTTATCGACTAACAATTACACAATTAAACACTTAAAAACACAATTAAAAAACACTTAATTACAACACTAAACACGGAACACTAAATTACACTAAAGCACTGAATCACACTAAAACACTGAATTTCACTGACTATTCGCAGGTAACGCACTCGATCACTCTTAGTTCGCAGGAGACTGATTCGCTTCGCTTTCCAAATCGGAACTGACTCGTCGCGTCGTACATCCCACTTCTGACACCAATTGTTGCGGGAACGGGGTACGTTTAATTCAAGATACGCCAAAAGTCACCAAAAGACAATTAATTTATTTATCGACTAACAATTACACAATTAAACACTTAAAAACACAATTAAAAACACTTAATTACAACACTAAACACGGAACACTAAATTACACTAAAACACTGAATCACACTAAAACACTGAATTTCACTGAAACTATTCGCAGGTAACGCACTCGATCACTCTTAGTTCGCAGGAGACTGATTCGCTTCGCTTTCCAAATCGGAACTGACTCGTCGCGTCGTACATCCCGCTTTTATACCCAGTGAGGACGCAGCTCTTCGCGTGGCGTCGAGAATATTCGATCGAAGATCGAAATTTCTAGAACTCGCTGGAGCTCGCTACGACCGACCAGAGTGTGTGACGTAGTATCGTGCAAGCGATTATAGACCTTATCCATACGACGATAAGACTAATTTCGCTTGCACGGTCTCTCAAGGTCGTAACATTATTATTACTCTTCTAGAACACGTGCAAGCGAATATAGACCTTATCCATACGACGATAAGACTAATTCCGCTTGCCCGGTCCCTCGTGGTCGTAACATTATCCCCCTCTTAGTCATGCTCGTCCCGAGCATCATTTGACCCATGGTAACGAGCCAATCGATCAATGTGAACAATTTTCGGCTTATATTTAGAAAAACGGAAAAAATTCAACTGCCTCACCGCGGCCCGGGGATTCGAACACCCGTCCTTCCGGGAATCGCGCCCAGACGTGCATTACCATCACACCAGACCAGCAGCTATTAATTGAAGCCGTCGAATTTTTCCCGTATATGACCTGTTAGCCACAGGTGGCGCCATCTACTATCAGTGATACACACTGACAGCCGTAGACATCTCATTGCAGAAATGTAAACTACAGAAAATGATGACACACTGGCAATTAATGTAAATTTAAAATTTTTTTAAGTGCTAAAGCTTGCACTAGCTGAACTAATATTTAGAAAAACGGAAAAAATTCAACTGCCTCACCGCGGCCCGGGGATTCGAACACCCGTCCTTCCGGGAATCGCGCCCAGACGTGCATTACCATCACACCAGACCAGCAGCTATTAATTGAAGCCGTCGAATTTTTCCCGTATATGACCTGTTAGCCACAGGTGGCGCCATCTACTATCAGTGATACACACTGACAGCCGTAGACATCTCATTGCAGAAATGTAAACTACAGAAAATGATGACACACTGGCAATTAATGTAAATTTAAAATTTTTTTAAGTGCTAAAGCTTGCACTAGCTGAACTAATATTTAGAAAAACGGAAAAAATTCAACTGCCTCACCGCGGCCCGGGGATTCGAACACCCGTCCTTCCGGGAATCGCGCCCAGACGTGCATTACCATCACACCAGACCAGCAGCTATTAATTGAAGCCGTCGAATATTTCCTGTATATGACCTGTTAGCCACAGGTGGCGCCATCTACTATCAGTGATACACACTGACAGCCGTAGACATCTCATTGCAGAAATGTAAACTACAGAAAATGATGACACACTGGCAATTAATGTAAATTTAAAATTTTTAAGTGCTAAAGCTTGCACTAGCTGAACTAATATTTAGAAAACGGAAAAAAATTCAACTGCCTCACCGCGGCCCGGGGATTCGAACACCCGTCCTTCCGGGAATCGCGCCCAGACGTGCATTACCATCACACCAGACCAGCAGCTATTAATTGAAGCCGTCGAATTTTTCCCGTATATGACCTGTTAGCCACAGGTGGCGCCATCTACTATCAGTGATACACACTGACAGCCGTAGACATCTCATTGCAGAAATGTAAACTACAGAAAATGATGACACACTGGCAATTAATGTAAATTTAAAATTTTTTAAGTGCTAAAGCTTGCACTAGCTGAACTAATATTTAGAAAAACGGAAAAATTCAACTGCCTCACCGCGGCCCGGGGATTCGAACACCCGTCCTTCCGGGAATCGCGCCCAGACGTGCATTACCATCACACCAGACCAGCAGCTATTAATTGAAGCCGTCGAATTTTTCCCGTATATGACCTGTTAGCCACAGGTGGCGCCATCTACTATCAGTGATACACACTGACAGCCGTAGACATCTCATTGCAGAAATGTAAACTACAGAAAATGATGACACACTGGCAATTAATGTAAATTTAAAATTTTAAGTGCTAAAGCTTGCACTAGCTGAACTAATATTTAGAAAAACGGAAAAAATTCAACTGCCTCACCGCGGCCAGGGGATTCGAACACCCGTCCTTCCGGGAATCGCGCCCAGACGTGCATTACCATCACACCAGACCAGCAGCTATTAATTGAAGCCGTCGAATTTTTCCCGTATATGACCTGTTAGCCACAGGTGGCGCCATCTACTATCAGTGATACACACTGACAGCCGTAGACATCTCATTGCAGAAATGTAAACTACAGAAAATGATGACACACTGGCAATTAATGTAAATTTAAAATTTTTTAAGTGCTAAAGCTTGCACTAGCTGAACTAATATTTAGAAAAACGGAAAAAATTCAACTGCCTCACCGCGGCCCGGGGATTCGAACACCCGTCCTTCCGGAATCGCGCCCAGACGTGCATTACCATCACACCAGACCATCAGCTATTAATTGAAGCCGTCTAATTTTTCCCGTATATGACCTGTTAGCCACAGGTGGCGCCATCTACTATCAGTGATACACACTGACAGCCGTAGACATCTCATTGCAGAAATGTAAACTACAGAAAATGATGACACACTGGCAATTAATGTAAATTTAAAATTTTTTAAGTGCTAAAGCTTGCACTAGCTGAACTAATATTTAGAAAAACGGAAATAATTCAACTGCCTCACCGCGGCCCGGGGATTCGAACACGCGTCCTTGCGGGAATCGCGCCCAGACGTGCATTACCATCACACCAGACCAGCAGCCATTAATTGAAGCCGTCGAATTTTTCCACAGCCACAGGTGGCGCCATCTACTATCAGTGATACACACTGACAGCCGTAGACATCTCATTGCAGAAATGTAAACTACAGAAAATGATGACACACTGGCAATTAATGTAAATTTAAAATTTTTTTAAGTGCTAAAGCTTGCACTAGCTGAACTAATATTTAGAAAAACGGAAAAAATTCAACTGCCTCACCGCGGCCCGGGGATTCGAACACCCGTCCTTCCGGGAATCGCGCCCAGACGTGCATTACCATCACACCAGACCAGCAGCTATTAATTAAAGCCGTCGAATTTTTCCCGTATATGACCTGTTAGCCACAGGTGGCGCCATCTACTATCAGTGATACACACTGACAGCCGTAGACATCTCATTGCAGAAATGTAAACTACAGAAAATGATGACACACTGGCAATTAATGAAAATTTTACTAATATTTAGAAAAACGGAAAAAATTCAACTGCCTCACCGCGGCCCGGGGATTCGAACACCCGTCCTTCCGGGAATCGCGCTTTATTTTTTCCGTTTTTCTAAATATTAGTTCAGCTAGTGCAAGCTTTAGCACTTAAAAAAATTTTAAATTTACATTAATTGCCAGTGTGTCATCATTTTCTGTAGTTTACATTTCTGCAATGAGATGTCTACGGCTGTCAGTGTGTATCACTGATAGTAGATGGCGCCACCTGTGGCTAACAGGTCATATACGGGAAAAATTCGACGGCTTCAATTAATAGCTGCTGGTCTGGTGTGATGGTAATGCACGTCTGGGCGCGATTCCCGGAAGGACGGGTGTTCGAAGCCGCGGTGAGGCAGTTGAATTTTTTCCGTTTTTCTAAATATTAGTTCAGCTAGTGCAAGCTTTAGCACTTAAAAAATTTTAATTTACATTAATTGCCAGTGTGTCATCATTTTCTGTAGTTTACATTTCTGCAATGAGATGTCTACGGCTGTCAGTGTGTATCACTGATAGTAGATGGCGCCACCTGTGGCTAACAGGTCATATACGGGAAAAATTCGACGGCTTCAATTAATAGCTGCTGGTCTGGTGTGATGGTAATGCACGTCTGGGCGCGATTCCCGGAAGGACGGGTGTTCGAATCCCCGGGCCGCGGTGAGGCAGTTGAATTTTTTCCGTTTTTCTAAATATTAGTTCAGCTAGTGCAAGCTTTAGCACTTAAAAAATTTTAAATTTACATTAATTGCCAGTGTGTCATCATTTTCTGTAGTTTACATTTCTGCAATGAGATGTCTACGGCTGTCAGTGTGTATCACTGATAGTAGATGGCGCCACCTGTGGCTAACAGGTCATATACGGGAAAAATTCGACGGCTTCAATTAATAGCTGCTGGTCTGGTGTGATGGTAATGCACGTCTGGGCGCGATTCCCGGAAGGACGGGTGTTCGAATCCCCGGGCCGCGGTGAGGCAGTTGAATTTTTTCCGTTTTTCTAAATATTAGTTCAGCTAGTGCAAGCTTTAGCACTTAAAAAATTTTAATTTACATTAATTGCCAGTGTGTCATCATTTTCTGTAGTTTACATTTCTGCAATGAGATGTCTACGGCTGTCAGTGTGTATCACTGATAGTAGATGGCGCCACCTGTGGCTAACAGGTCATATACGGGAAAAATTCGACGGCTTCAATTAATAGCTGCTGGTCTGGTGTGATGGTAATGCACGTCTGGGCGCGATTCCCGGAAGGACGGGTGTTCGAAGCCCCGGGCCGCGGTGAGGCAGTTGAATTTTTTCCGTTTTTCTAAATATTAGTTCAGCTAGTGCAAGCTTTAGCACTTAAAAAATTTTAAATTTACATTAATTGCCAGTGTGTCATCATTTTCTGTAGTTTACATTTCTGCAATGAGATGTCTACGGCTGTCAGTGTGTATCACTGATAGTAGATGGCGCCACCTGTGGCTAACAGGTCATATACGGGAAAAATTCGACGGCTTCAATTAATAGCTGCTGGTCTGGTGTGATGGTAATGCACGTCTGGGCGCGATTCCCGGAAGGACGGGTGTTCGAATCCCCGGGCCGCGGTGAGGCAGTTGAATTTTTTTTCCGTTTTTCTAAATATTAGTTCAGCTAGTGCAAGCTTTAGCACTTAAAAAAATTTTAAATTTACAATTTTCGGCTTGCCTCTTGTCCCTTGTTTGATCCGATAGGTTAAGTCGTTCAGCCTAGTGATGATCTTGTATGGTCCTTCCCACCTTGGCTGGAACTTCGGTGATTTGCCCTTCTTCCTGAGTGGGTTGTGTAACCAAACCAGACTCCCTTCTTCGAAACCGTCGGTGTTGGCTTTGCGGTCGTAACGGGTTTTCATTCTTTCGCTGGATTTTAGACTGCAGTCTCTGACGAGAGCATGTACTTCATCCAGGCGCTTCTGTAGGTCAGCCGCATATTCGGTTACTGGTTTCGGAGCTTCTGGCGGTGTCCCAGTCAACGCGTCTACCGGAAGCCGCATTTCTCGACCGAAGTTTACCATTGCTGGTGTTGCGCTGGTGCTATCGTGGATCGCAGATCGGTAGGACAGCAAGAAAAGCGGTATGTACTGGTCCCAGTCTCGTTGATGCTCGTCCACAACTTTGGCCAAGTGGTTTTCCAACGTTTGGTTGAATCTCTCGACCAAGCCATCGGATTGCGGGTGTGCTGGTGTAGTACGGGTCTTATGCATACCCAACAGTTGACAGACCTCCTGGAACAGTGCTGACTCAAAGTTTCTTCCTTGGTCCGAATGTATTTCAAGAGGCACACCAAATCGGCAAATTACCTCGTGGACTAACTTCTTGGCGACCGTCTTTGCTTCTTGATTAGGCGTAGCGAAGACTTCAGGCCACTTAGTGAAGTAATCTTGGACCACAATGATGTACTTGTTTCCCTCATCGGATTCTGGAAAGGGGCCAGCTACATCTACTGCGATTCTTTCCCATGGAGCGCCGACGTTGTACAGCTTGAGTTTGCCCTTACTTCTGGTTTGTGGGCCCTTTACTGATGCGCAAGTCGTACATTTCTTGCACCAGTCTTCGACGTCCTCCCGACAGTGTATCCAGTAGAACCTCTGTCTGAGCTTCTCTAGGGTCTTCTTCACGCCTAAATGTCCCCCGGATACCCCATCGTGTATGTACCTCAGTAGAGAAGCAACTTGTTTACGGGGTACAATCAGCTGTAGCGTCGTTTGATCACCCTTTGGTGTTTCCCATTTCCTGAAGAGTACTCCATCCTTAATCTCCAGACTGTCCCATTGTGCCCAGTAACTTTTCGTGATGGGGCTTGATGATGCTACATGGCTCCAAGAAGGTTTTTGACCTACTTCTTTCCATTCAAATATTTTCCTTAGGTCACTATCCTCTTTTTGAGCCTTTGATGGCGTCTTCGCTCCATTCATTATCAAGTCCCTGGGTGGTAATCATCCGGACTTCTTCTTTAGTCTCCGTCTTAGAACAATGACTGCAGGCCACAGGACAAGGTCTCCTTGATAGGGCATCGGCATTCAAATGCGTTCTACCACTCCGATGTTCTGTTGTGAAGTTGTACTCCTGTAGTTGCTCTAGCCACCGCGCCACTTGTCCTTCAGGGTTCTTAAACTGCAAGAGCCATTTTAACGCAGCATGATCTGTCCGCAGGGTAAACTGTCTTCCAACGAGATACTTGTTGAAATGCTGTAGAGTCTTCACTACCGCCAACAGTTCCTTACGAGTCACACAGTAATTCCTTTCAGGTTTTGAAAGTGACTTACTGAAATAGGCGATCACCACTTCCCGTTCACCTTGCTCTTGCGACAGAACTCCGCCTATGCCAGTATTGCTGGCATCGGTGTCCACGATAAATCTTCCTTCTCTGTTCGGGTAGCCAAGTATAGGACTGGTGCAGAGGTGTTCTTTAATCTGACGAAGGCTTGATCACATTCCGAGTCCCAGGCAAATACTCGTTTATCTTCCGTAAGCCGATGAAGAGGTTTCGCTATATCAGAGAAGTTCTTTACAAAGCGCCGGTAGTATGCGCATAAACCCAAAAATGATCTTACGTCGGTCTTGTTCACTGGTATAGGCCATTCTTGAACAGCTTTTATCTTCTCTGGGTCAGTTCTTACACCTTTCGATGAAATAATGTGGCCTAAGTAGGCGACTTCCTCCTTGAAAAACGTGCATTTCTTTGGACTGAGTCTCAAGTTTGCTTCTCGTATTCTGGTGAAAACCTTCCTCAGGTTACTGACATGCTCTGTGAAATTTCGACCCATGACAATGATGTCATCCAGATAGACCAGGCATGCATCACCCAGAAGTCCAACCAGTACCCTTTCCATCAATCGCTCGAATGTCGCCGGAGCGTTGCAAAGACCAAAGGGCATGACGTTGAACTGCCACAATCCATTCCTAGTTCCGGTCGTAAATGCCGTCTTCTCTTTATCTTCTGGATGGATATCAACTTGCCAGTACCCACTCTTAAGGTCCACTGTTGAGAACCACTGCATGCCACTCAACATGTCCAGTGTGTCGTCTATACGGGGCAGAGGGTAGCTGTCCTTCTTCGTTGCATTATTCAACAACCGGTAGTCCACACAAAACCTGGTGCTGCCGTCCTTCTTCTTAACCAGGACTACTGGCGAAGACCACGGGCTAGTTGAAGGTTCTATGATGCGGTTCTTCTGCATCTCGGCAACCATGTCTGCTACCTCCTTCTCTTTGGCAAATGGAAGGCGTCTAGGCCGCTGCTTTATTGGTGGCGCGTCTCCCGTGTCTATTTTGTGTTTAACGAGACCTGTCCTTCCCAAATCATGGTCACCCTTCGAAAATATGTCGTTGAAATCGAGTAACAACCTTTTGGCTTGCAGAAGTTCCCGCTCAGAGAGCTTGTCCTTACAATTTGCTAGAGCGGCGTGACGTCATCTCGTTGACAGGATTCCGGTTCCCGGGCCCTTTTCAGCCTTCTGATGGATTGACCTGCATCGCACCGTCCGATGACACAGTTTCTTCGTAGCTGCACTTCATCTCCGCTAAGATTGATGACTCGCACAAGCGCTCCTTTTCCGGTCATTGCCAGAGTTCTTGCTGTGATCCAACTCGGATGGTCGCCGCAGTTTTCTATGACGACGCTTCGCCCTTGACACGCAGTGTAAGGGAATCTAACTTTGACCAGAGATTCAGATCTCGGCGGTAGGGTCGTATTTTTCAGGCAGTAAACTGCGCATGATCTCGCTCCCTCTAGGAATACTTCTTGTTCGGGGAAACTAAGTACTCCTCTAGCGACGTCTACCACACACTTGTGGTCTCTTAAAAAGTCCAATCCGATGATGCAATCGTCCGTGATGTCTGCTATGAGAACGCCGTATTCAAAGGTTTGTTCTCCAATGGTTATCTTCGCCATCGTCTCACCGAAGACGGTAACTGGCTGGCCTGTTGCTGTTTGAAGCTGAACGGATGGTCTCTGATTCCACATAATAGTCCTTTTCAATAGCTCCGGACGCACTATTGTTCTTGAGGCACCGGTGTCAATAGTAAAATGACACGTTACGCTGTTCAGCTGTCCAACCACTGTAAGGTTGTTCCCATTACCAATCTGTGAAACAGTGACGGTAGGGGCTCGATGTTGACCAGCCAGCGCCCGCCCCACGGCCCTGGCTCCTGACAGCTCTTCTGCATCCACTTGTGTAGAGGACGCTACTGTCGTTCTACGTGGCCATCTTCGCTTGGAGCAACTACTCCGAATATGGCCCCTCTCGCCGCAGCCATAGCACATCGGACCCAAAGAAGGTTTTTCCTTCACCACAACCTCCCGAAGTCGTTGAGTTCTAGCGTCTTGACGCACGGCTTCCACCTCCAAAGCATGGGCTAGAGCTTCCTGTAAGGTCTGATGATGGCTCAATTTCACGGTGTGTCTGACGTCTGCGTCTCTAATTCCATCACAGAAAGCTTGCGGGATCATTGATTCCACCATTGTAGGGCATGACACGTAGGCACGTCTGACTAGCCTTTCGATTTCCGTTGCCCACTGCTGCAGACTCTCACCAGGCTTCTGCTGTCGGTCGCGGAGTTGTGCTCTATACGCGTGTTCCAGGTGTTTGTCGCTGTACCTGCCCTCTAGTGCTCTTTGGAGAGCACCTAAAGTTCGGTTATCCGAAGGTAGGTTTTCCAACGTGAGCAGGGCATCTCCACGAAGAGCCAGAGTCAGAGCTATCAAGGACTCTTCCTCGTTCCACCCCTTTCCTTTAGCCACCGTCTCGAACTGGTACCAAAATGCTGCCCAAGACGTCGTTCCATCGAAGTGGGGTACTTCTATTTTCGGAGAATCCGACACTACCGTAGCACCCCAGGTCCCCACTCTTGCCATCTTGGTATGCAGCTGTCGCATCTCAGCATCTACCTGGCTCAGTCGATCCTCGTGTTGGGTGAATCAATCTTCATGCTGGGTGAATCGATCTTCATGTTGGATGAGTCGATCTTCGTGTTGGGTGAGTCGATCTTCGTGTTGGGTCTTGACGCTTAGCACATCATCCTTAAGAGCATCAATCTGCTTTTCTAATACTTCGTGCTTCTTCTCAATAGCCCCCAACAAACTCTTGCTTAGCTCTTCCTGGCGGCGGGCTAGCTCCTCCAGATGGCGGGCTTGCTCCTCCTGGCGAAAGTCTTGCTTTTCCTGGCGAAGGGCTTGTTCTTCCCTCAGTTTAGCAAATTGTGCTTCCTGAAGTCGGGCTAGCTCACGGGCTTGGTCCTCCTGGCGACGGGCTTGCTCCTCCTGACGGCTGGCTTGTGTCTGCAGCATTTTAAATAAATCTGCAAGCTCCACAGGCCCAATCGGTGTTTGAATCGATCCCTCCGTTGAAGTACCTTCACCCTCTTGCAGGGCCGCGGTTTGACTCCTTGTTACTCGACCCTCACTGTCTTCTCGTGGTGTAAGAGGCATCTTGAATCCCACTTCTGACACCAATGCAATTGTTGCGGGAACGGGGTACGTTTAATTCAAGATACGCCAAAAGTCACCAAAAGACAATTAATTTATTTATCGACTAACAATTACACAATTAAACACTTAAAAACACAATTAAAAACACTTAATTACAACACTAAACACGGAACACTAAATTACACTAAAACACTGAATCACACTAAAACACTGAATTTCACTGAAACTATTCGCAGGTAACGCACTCGATCACTCTTAGTTCGCAGGAGACTGATTCGCTTCGCTTTCCAAATCGGAACTGACTCGTCGCGTCGTACATCCCGCTTTTATACCCAGTGAGGACGCAGCTCTTCGCGTGGCGTCGAGAATATTCGATCGAAGATCGAAATTTCTAGAACTCGCTGGAGCTCGCTACGACCGACCAGAGTGTGTGACGTAGTATCGTGCAAGCGATTATAGACCTTATCCATACGACGATAAGACTAATTTCGCTTGCACGGTCTCTCAAGGTCGTAACATTATTATTACTCTTCTAGAACACGTGCAAGCGAATATAGACCTTATCCATACGACGATAAGACTAATTCCGCTTGCCCGGTCCCTCGTGGTCGTAACAATATCAAGGCAACAGCAAAATTTATAAGTGCATTATCCAGCAATAAACCGTTCCTAACTATTACCAACATATCTTTAAATAAGTACAAGATACAAGAAGGTACAGTTACAGTTCACCTGTAACGGGTGCCCAAGCAGCCCAACATGCTTCCACGGGTTCCCATCGAGCGGCATCTTCTGCAGCCCTATGATGAACTTGGTGGCAAACAGCAGGTACTGCAGCTCCTCGCCATCCTCGCGCCGCGTGACCAGCTGCAGCCGGCTCACGGGGTGCTCGTAGCGCGGCCCCAGCGCCGTCGCCATCGTCATCGTCGTCGAGTAGTTCAGGATCTTGTACTTGAACTGTCCGACAGACGGGATGATTCGACTAGTTTCCCGGTTCGGCCAAAAATGTCTAGGCGAAATGGATCTGAATTTCGAATTTTCTTCTTTTTCGGATGTCGGTTACAGTATTGATGGCCAGGACCACGGATAAAAAAAATAATGACAGGTCATTTTCATTGATACTGAACGAGCGAGCGAGCGTGCTCTATCTTCATTTGTTTTTTTAAGTAAACAGGATATCGTCATATAATGATACTTAAATTTAAAAGCCATAGCCATCCTGTTGATTAGCCTGCTAAATACGTCTCCATAAAAAGATAGGCATTCTAGTCAAAACTAACTTTCTACTTCTGAGGATCACTTTACCTCATCATTTGCAATCAGGATCGCCGGCAAGTTGACATTGTGTTCCTCTGGATCAAGGTCCTTGGGCGGAGGCCACACTATTCCGGCCAGGGGCGTCGCCACCTGTTCCATTCTGTCCAAGCTGAACACCTCCAGATATTCGTCTGAGCTTTGTCCTATGTCGTATTCCACCTAGACCAGATAAAAAAAATGTTATGTGAGATTTTATATAAAAGATTAGTATTTGAACTAAAATTTAAATTGAGATTGTCTTCTTTCAAGGGTTTTTTTACTTCATGTTGCATTTTGACTAACTTTGCTGTTTGGTGAAGCGGGAATTCATAACATATTTCTTCGCCCCTAGACACCCGAACGAAAGCTTGTAAGCTTTCGTTAGGTACGCCGAACGCTAACGTTCGTACGCTGTTATGTGTTCGAAACGTCGGTTTCAAATGTGTATTGTATTTGGTACGGTATATTTTGATAGTATAACCTAAAGCTAGTTTAATTTCAAGCGGGTGAGGTCTTCGTGCCAACAATAGACAATACCAAGAACACTATTAATACGAAATCTCATCACCATGATGCGGTCAGCGCCCAGCGACAGCAGCTTGAACTCCCCGTCGGCGTTCCGCTCGGGCAGGAAGAACACGGCGGTGACGTCCTTGTAGTGGCTACGGTGCTTGCCCACGAAGCGCCACACGAACTCCGCACAGTCGTATTTGTACACGCCAACTGTTTTTCCTGTGTCCTGAATTTCATTAATATTGGAATCATCAACACAAGATCCAATATGAAAATATACATAATGATTAAAAAAACAGAGCCATGAATAAAACCGATTGGAAAATTAGATTTAACTCACTGTTCCAAGAATGGATGGAAGATGAAGAATATTAGAAGAGAAAGAATAACAGTAAATAGCAGCAGCAATTCGAGTCACTATTTATCATCTCTACCGCAGAATATATTATGGAAACATTGATTTGCTTACTTACAGCAAATGCCATTGTTAGAGAATCGGGACTGTAGTTGAATTCTTTGATCTGGTGGCTTGTATCCTTGAAAGGCGTTTCATTCAGTATCTCAATTGTCACAGGGTCCAAGAATAATATTTCGCCAGTATTGAGCCCGCAAGCAAGATGCAACCCTGCAACATGATTATGTTGATTGTCTTTCTCTTGATTTGGTTCTCTACGCCACATTTAGAAATTACCGCATATTTCTCTTGTTCCCAAATTAGTGAAATTCGTGGTTGATCAATCCCTATAATTCATTGAGTCCAGTACCTACTAACGCCTAGTCTACTGTCTACAACGGAAGATAGGATTCCGTCTACATCGCTACTAGAAGCTGATGCCATTGGATGGACATTCAGTGCAAGGTCCAAAAGTCTTCTAGTAGAAAGTGAAATCTTTTCAAACACCCAAGTTTCAAAATGTTAAAGTCAAAGTTTTTATTGTAAATTAAGTGTTGTTACAGTTAGATACTTAATACTTAGTTACCCTTGTCGGGTAATGCAATATGAGGTCCAAAACTAAACAAAGCAATTTAAAACTTACCCTATTATGTACTACTTACATTACATAAAATCTTTTAACTTACATATATAATGGCAACTTCTTCAATCCAAACTGGCTTACCCGAAGGCGAGTACTTGAGACAAGTGACAGACAGCTCTGGCACGGTGACCTCGTAGTTGCAGGTGATCGAGTCGTCCCGGGGCGGCACGACTCGCGTGTAGCGCCCGCGCAGGTCGCGTCGCGCGAACAGCTTGTGCTGCACGAAGTTCACCAGCTCCACGATGCCGTTCGCGTAGCCCATGCACACGAATGGCCTGGAAATGGTCTGGAAAGTTTTAGGAGCGGAAATAGTGGCACGCTACCACATCAAAAAACTTTAATGGCCTGGAAATGGTCTGGAAAGTTTAAGGAGTTAACTAAAGCCATTTCCCAATTCATTTAGAGCTCAAAGTCAAAAAGTCCCTTCTTTTTTCTGCATTTGATCTGAATGCGTATGGAAACTAGCGTTGAATGTTCAACGAATTTTAAGCCCAGATTTGTACCTAGGTACTCTGAATAATATCTATAGATGAAGAAATACTTCTTGTAAATTCTTACTTCTCAGGATGAACAGTTAGCGACAAGATGTTGGACGGTTTGTTATCCATAATAATTTGATTCTTCTCCACCACGTAATCGACAAACCCGACTCCCTGGTTCTGGGTGCCTGTATAAGCGGTTCATGGGATAAGGTACAGTGCGCAATTCTAAGCCTAAGAAGCAGTCGGATGTCGTATTACTTAACTTACAAATTATAAAATCCCTAACAACGATAGGCTTCCCTTCAGTAGTGGCGTCGCTTGGTATCTTTTTCTTGAGCAGTTTTTGACGCATGGTGCCTGTTTCAGAGTCAATATCCATTACCACTTTCTCCCAACAAGGACATTTTTTGTTACCTAGATGAGAATAAAACGTTTTATATGCATTTATTTAAGTTGTGTTGTCACCATTTATCTATTGTGTCTTTATCTAACTTTATTGCTGAATATGACAAGTACAGTTTGTTGGATATTTTGTCTAACAATACGAAAGTTCATACATTTAGGATCGAAAATTTTGTAGCTTCTCGGTGAAATGTTGAAGCTTAACCCTTTGACGCTGTCCACGAGGAACCCGTGCACCCAGTACAGCAGCTTCATCTGGTCATCGTAAAAGTGGATCTCTCCAGCATTATTACCGGTCACTATGAACCTAGCCAAAAAACCAACAATCGTTAACATCTAGTGGATAACCTAGGTTGCTCTGTCTCTCACCTAACTCTTTTTGATTAGGTTAGATGCACACTGACCTTACTAAAAGGGTCTCAAGTTACTTGTAACCTAAACCCAGCGAGGCTAGGTTAGTCTCACAGAATAAAATAATATTTATCTTACCCATCAACGTTTTTAATAACGTTTATCTTATCCTTCTCCATTTTCAACACTTTGATGAACCTGAGGTTCTCATAATTGGACCCGTCCACATTCTCTTGATACTCGATGGTGTACCCATAGATCAGCACCGCACCGCGGCTGGTGGCGACGAGGATTTGGGAAGTCGACTTGACGAACGTGAAGCAAGTCAGTTTACCAAGATCCGGATTGATTTTCTTCTCTGGTTTTCTGACTTTGAGTTCGTAATCATCGGTTTCTTTTAGCAGACCTCGCTCGATTACAAATATTTTCTGTTCAAAAATTGTTGTTGCTTCACTCTACGTAGATGAGGGTAAAATTGTGGATTTATCAAGAATTAAAAAAAATACTGACACCTGAAACACCGATCCAGATGTCCTGTTTCGTCATCAGCAGGAACTGTTCCGACATGTATGGGTTGAACTCCATTGCTATGATTGAGTCTTTCGGAAGGTCTAAATCTAATTTAGCTAAAATTATAAGAAAATACATCAATATTGAAGAATATTTTAAGTCTTCAAAAATAAGATTGGCGGACGAAGTTGCGGCATGATTTTACGTCGACAAACAGGAAATATTACATCACCTACAGTACCTAGTCCATACCACGCGGTACCTACCTATAGTCATAGAGGAACTTTTCTACTAAAATAGAAATCGTACCATGAGGCTCATCCCATCCAAACGACCAGATCCACCAGAAAATTGATGCCTTTTCGTGATATCCTAAAGTTAGGAGATACTTGGCGTCTGCGCTCAACGCCACTTTGGCCAGCCTGGTCTCTTTGTGAGGAAGGAATATGGTCTTCTGAGGGAAGTAGTCGTTGCTGTCCCATATTATGAGGATGTTCTCTGGACCCGAGTCGGCGGTGATTAGCCATTTACCTTTAGCATCTGAGGCTATGAAGGCGACCATGTGTCTCTGGAAACAAGAATCCTTACTATTACAATTATAAATACGAATGTATTGGTCGACAATTTAGAGACTCAGAAAGGACATAAGTACCTAGCAAGGCTGCTTTTGAATCGACTTCGCTGTAGGGGAATAATGGTTTACGCGCTAGTTGTCTACATATTTAAGAAGTTGAAGACTAGCCCATAGCTATCTGACTGGACTATAGAGATTGTTACTCACGTGTCCCTGCAGAATCCGCATCTGGTTGGTGGTCCAGTTGTAGAGCACGCCGCAGTTGGAGGCGGCGTAGAAGGCGACGGTGCTGCCGCGGTCGTTCAGGTTTAGCACGCCCACTTTCGCGTTGTAGCCGTGCATCCAGCGGATACTCTGTAAGAGCAAGGATTAGCCGTCGTGCTACGCTTAGTAGTAGTAACCAATGCTGCTCTACCTTTAATTCGACTAGCTGTAGCCCTGGAGTTCTTAATGCAACCGTCACAGACTATTTGATAAATTTGATCTTTCTATAATAATTGATAATACTAACAATTACGTCTTTTCAAAAAAAGACATAACTACAACATTAAACCCTATTCAAAACAATAAAGGGTTATGATATGTAACGAATAACGAGACTTCTCGTCATAAATACTCTGAATCTAGAAAGCGGAACACTAGAAAAACTGAAGACACTCGTAAGTAAACAATAGGTGTAACAAACTAATTGGACCTTTTATTAAGTGGCACATTGTTCCTGTGGTAATAGTGTAAAATAAAGTACGTAGGAAGGTTTACAAAGGGCGAAGGCTTATGGTGGTACTCGGCGAAGTCGGTGTGCTTGCGCAGCTGTGAGAGCGACAGGCTCAACATGCGCCGCACGTCCAGCTCCGACGGCTTGCGGAAGTCCGGCGTCGAATGCGATTGGTCCACCATCTTACACGGTAACCCTTCAAAATCTTAGTATTCGCGATTCTGATCGAACAGCCTGTAGAAGTAAACAATAGTAAACAAACAACACTGTTGACAAACACGTTAACTTTTCCAACATTGACGCTGTGTGTCAGAAAACTTAGTCATAAACAAAAGGACAGATAAATGAAGAAATATAAAAAGATTTTATTGATATGGTACCTACATAAATATTGGCTAACACTTCTGTAATTTGGTGACTAACCAAAATGCGATTAGGTAGGTATCAATAATAAAAAATATATAATAATATAGATATGGTTTTAGCTTAACTTAATCTAACAGTCAAGGCTGATCGAATCGCTAGAAATCGGCGCATTCATAAATCATCACAAATTATATTAATTGGTACATTTTATGAATCGATGACACACAACAAAAATATTTACATAATAAAGCTCTAACAAAGGGCGAATACAACAAGTCACACTTTTATCTCGAGTCAAAGGTCATGCCACTCGCGGGGCGCGTCCGTCCGAGTAGCTTTCTTTGTTGAAGCGCGCCCGCAACATGTCTGTTCGAAGGCTTTTTTGGCTCCAGTGTTCCTTAGTGTTGGTGAACCATGTCGCGAGTAGGACTATATACTTGGAGGCCGAAGTCCCGACGATGGAGGAGGTCAGTGTAAATGTTTAAAATTGTGTATCCCTGACCTAGTAGTTCTATCTTACTTACCTACTTTTTTGTGCTAAGACTCGTATTTTACATGTCATCAACATCTTTAGGTCAATAAGTAGATAATTATTGTATTGTATCATTATTGAACATACTTAATTATGAAATAATCAATAATTAAATACACAATAACAATCGTTTTCAGACTATTAACGTCAGTCTGAAAAGGGTCTTATTTACATAGTTTAGCCGTACGATGCATGACTTAACATTAATTGGTAGGAAGGGCCAACACAATGTAGCAAGTCTTCTACTGTGCATAAAGGTGCAAACCTTCTAAGAACATTCATTACGCCCCAATAATCTAAACGTACGCACTTCTTTCACGTAACTTCCTACATACCTAAGTGTTAGGACACGATATTTATACACTTAATAATCTATAGGGACGCACTTCTTTCACATTCTTCCTACACTTCCTTCCTAGTGTTAGGGCACGTTATTTATACACTTTTTTAACTATCGAAACGTGTGCGCGTTGTAGGTGAAGTTCTTGCAAAGGTACGGGTACATGGAGCCTTCGCAGCCGGGCGTCGCGTTCACGGTGACGGCGCAGTCGGCCGCGGAGCCCCTGCGCAAGATGCAGGCCTTCGCCGGGCTGCCGCAAACCGGCGTGCTGGACGCAGCCACCAGGAAAGTTAGTTTACTGTATTATCGATTTTGTGGCTTTAACTTACTCCAAATCAAATCAAATAGTTTTTATTGCAATTGTAGGTAAGCATACAGGTATGGATCTTAAACTAATGATTGTACTGCTACAACTTGCCAAGTGGGTGGCGTGCAATATTTATACAAATGTCAAATGTAATTGTTAACCATTAGCTAAGTAGGTCCACATGGTATCTAAGTAATACATGGTAATTGAATGCAGCGAGTTAGTTTTTATTTGTATAAAATTTGGTATTTAAGTGACTTCAAGAGAGAGATAGAGCTTTGCATACCTTCTTTTTCAGCTTTTCAAAAGAAAACGCTGCGGAGTGAAGGATATTTTGAGCAAATCCGAGCGACCGCGCCGTTATATCCTGCAGCAGGGGTGGAACAAGAAGTCTATCAGTTACAAGTAGGTACCTATGTAAGATTTTTTGTTAACTAATATAATTAAGCAGATTACATTCTAATTCGCTATCCAATATCTCCGATGTGTCCATCCAAGCCTCCATGTTAATCCTTCATGGTCCTTCGAGCCGGATCATTGTAAATGAAGGGAAATTAAATGAGTGGACTGTATTTTTATGGAGGAATAAGTATATCGGCGTCGGGGGTGGCCGGCGGCGACATCAGAGGGTTAACACTATCGTTAGGTTCACTACTCTTCACTCTGTGGGCTGCGTAGGGTCTTCAGGCAATGAATAACACCACATATAATAGTTACAGTTTTATTCTTGTTCGGCGATCGTAAGTTAACATCAACGAAATAACATTATGGTCGATATAATCACGATAACCAATACTGCCCGGTCACTAGACAAGTCCCATGGACGACCTAATCGAATCTGAATCTAAATCGTAACCGTCTTCTCAACTCCATCATTTCAACCTTCAACCCAATCTAAATGTGACGGGCCATGTCCAAACGAAATCGACTGTCACCTTTTTGACAGTCGCGTTTGAGTGACCGGCCAGTATTATTCGAATGCAACAAACATCATTTAATCAAGTAATCATTGTTAATGACTTCCTAAAATCAAGTTAGGATTTACAATAATATTACAACATTATTTAGCACTACTTAATACAATTTCATAAATCAACCTAAACTTCTTGCTACCAAGCGCCATCTAGCGAAGATCATAGACACTTATTCAAAAGCGCCGCTCCCGCTACCCGCTATCCTACACGGCCATTCTGACGTTTCACCCGTCCTCGGGTGTTGTACCTGAGAACAAAATGAAACCAAAAGAGTAAACCGTTCGGCCATCCCGGCTAAAACTTATTCAAGAGCTTCTGAGCTTACAAAATTTCATTTTACTTAACATTGAAACGTTTGACCGACAAGTTCCCAAGTTCAAATCTGCAACTAAGGCATTACTCATCATATCCAATTCAATAATAACACAAGTCTAGACACACACCACCCTTGACGATTACAATACTCTATTCCATGTCTCAATCTCATATCTCTCTATTCAAAGTCCGGACAAATGTTTTAGTTCGATCAGCATGCAGTGATCAATTAAGACCAGCCTACTGCATCGAGCAACACCGTCCCTCCCACTTTGAAATAAGTCTCATAGATTCCAACCAAGTGCGTCCCTTCGACCAGTCATGTAAGTTACTCACAGACTAGACCGAACAACACCAGTGCGTCCCTTCGACCAGTCTGGACCGGACAACAACAGTGCGTCCCTTCGACCAGACTGGACCGGACAACACCTCTGCGTCCCTTCGACCAGACTGGACCGGACAACATCTCTGCGTCCCTTCGACCAGGCTGGACCGGACAACATCTGTGCGTCCCTTCGACCAGGCTGGACCGGACAACATCTCTGCGTCCCTTCGACCAACCCGGACCGGACAACACATACACAACTACTATCCAGTCCATCGGATACCCGTACCATCAACATGTGTCATTAAATAAACCAACAATCATCATCATCGTCAACAAAGTCATTATCATCAGCATTGTCAAACTATTTGGGAACCTATCGTTCTATTAGAATTCAATTTCAAAAATTATCAATCCCATTTTATGGGGAAATCCAAAACCAAAACTTCAATTACTTTAAAAGGGCCTTTAAACTTAGGGTCTAACTTGGTCTGATTTCTTTCCTCATTTTCATACCGTATGTACATAAAATCACGCCTTTTTCCCAGAGGGTAGGCAGAGATCACTTCCTGCCATGTGCTACGGTCCTGGCACACCACTTTCGCTTCATCCACATTCATCAACCTCTTCATGCACGCTCGTCGATTACGGGTACTTTTGATTTGACCTATTTGGTCATGAAAGGTCTTTCTTGGTCTTCCCCTGTCGACATTTCCCATTACACCCTCATATACCCTTCGTTAATCATCTTTCACTCATCCTCTCAACATGACCAAACCATCTAAGCATACCTATCTCAACCTTAGTCACTACATCTTCTTTCACACCGCAACGTTCTCTAATTATTTCTGTTTCTTATTCTATCACTTAGTTTTACTCCTAGCATACTTCTAAGTGCTCGCATCTCCACTGCATTTATCCTACTCGTGCTGCTTTTGCCATCCCTATCTTTCGCTTCCGTACATTAGTGTCGGGACCAACACCCCCCCTATGAACCGCCAGACGTGCCTTTTGGACACTTTCTGACTGCTCACAAAGGTGTGCAGCGCTCCGTTCACCATGTTACCAGCATTCACTCTGCTTTCAATATCGCTATCACACTTACCATCTTTTTTGAGCTTGGATCCCCAATATACAAATTCTTTCACTTGTTCTACTTTTTCACTTCCAATCATACCATCGCAAACTGTCATATCATCACCTTTTTCAAAAAAAACCATGACTTTCGTCTTACTGACATTCGCATTTATTCCTTTCCCTTTTAAAGATTCATATAGAACAGTCATCATATCCTGCAACTCCGCAGCCGATGAAGCAAGAAGGACTTGATCATCAGCGTAACGGAGACACTGGACGATTGACTCATTCATTCTCAAACCTTTCTCAGACTCTCTCAGACTAGTCAAGCAACTATCTAAGAATAGGTCGAACAGCCATGGTGACGCTACACATCCCTGTCTAATACCTTTTTCGATGCTTAACCAATCAGTGCATGCCCCATTCATTCCCCCCGTTTATATTCCTTTCTTGCTTCACTCATATCATCATTCGTCGCTTTTTGCATTCGGTGATTAGCTTTGATTGCTAACCAGTCCTGCCAAGCCTTTCTTTCTATTTACAACATCTTATCCTACACGGCTTATCCTACACGGATCACATCTTGTACGCTTTTATCCATCCATACCTTTCTATCACTCTTTCCATTTCTCCTTTTAGATTTCCCACATGCTTCTGTGGCAACATTGTCTCATTTTCAAGGACAAACATAATGTTCAGAGACCACTACATACTGTGTCTCAACATCATCATCATCATCATCATCAGCCCATATACGTCCCCACGGCTGGGGCACGGGCCTACCCTAAACTAGGGCGATATCTCAGGGTCTCAACATCACACTACCTTGACCACAATGAATGTCTGAAGTCCAAACATAAAAACAATGCACCTGAAGTAAGATATCCTCTCAGCATCTGTCTTGCGTTCATGGTATAAGGAGTTTGTTGCTCCCCTTGCGGCTGCTCCGTAGTAGCCGTCTGTTGTCCTGCAGCTCAATTCCCATTTATTTCCACCGATATCTGGAGTACAAGGCATGGCTTCTGAAACAAAGATTTCTCACAGTAGACAACTGACTGGTAAAGCGTTAAGAATCACCGTTCAATTACCTATCTTAATTGAAGTGAAACCAACAATTAATTTACTTGTTCGAGAGACTAAAATTATTAATTGCTTTCTAATAACAAGCGAGCTTTTTTTGCTCTGACATTTTTTATTGTCTCATATTGGTCTAACGGCCTTGACAAAGATCATACAGCCAAATCTTCAGTTTTATGATTTATTTTTACTAATTTTAACCAACAAACACCCACACACACACAGATTCACACTCCCTGTTTTTCTAAGTTGTCAGTAGCCACCACAAGTTGCCTGAGGTCTAAAACTTCAGCACTTAGTGGCATCAGGCACATAATAGGTAGCTAGGCATTTCACATAATCTTTCACACTTTTCATGTGGTAGTAATTTACCAAAACACAATTTTAGCCATTACTATAATGAGAGATACCTGCATTGAAACCGACTATAAGGCGTCTGACTGATTTCAGTGCGCAGGACATATTATAGTGCACAAGTGTGCGCGCAAACACAAGTGCACTCTCTATTCCCTTACTCTTATAATTCGGTGAGACAGCAATCCGACATGACCGATGAGAGATCGGGCGCAGGACCACCAGCTTAACTTTCCGAGGCACAGGCGTTCAACCGCCAACTTCCTAACTCCGGGCTGAGTAATTTCATTACAGAAAAACTCACACAAATTTTGCCCAACTCCGGACTCGAACCGGGTACCTCTCGGTTCCATCGCAGCACTTGCTACCAATAGACCAACGAGGCAGTTGAAACCGACTATATTGACTCTTCAATAAAATCACAACAGTATGAAAAAGACTCACAATTATTCAGCGAATGATCCCATGGTTTGCTTAAAAAAAAAGCAATATCCACTCGACGCTGGCTGGGAACGTTGGTTGAGGCACCGTTGCTTGCCAATCCCTGGCCGCCGTTGGTTGCACGACGACGACTTGATCCGTAGTGTCCCTTGCCACCACATTTGAAGCATGTCACATCCTGCTTTTCACGTTCGGTGGTAGTTGCAGGCTCCGTCGAAGGGCCGCGGCTGGTACGCTTCTTATCAGGTTGCTTGTCAATTCGCCGATAGTGAAGTCATCACACAAGAAGCGCAAACGGCGAAGCATTCGCCCTCCTTTAGACGGTCATTTTGCAGGTTAATAAGTGAAGCAGCTGACGTCTCAATGCAGCGATACAGAGGTCAACGGTGTCATGCTAAGCACGCAGGTCGTTGTTAGACTTGTCCGGGTCAAATTCGGGCAGTGAAATCTCATCCACCGATGCAGTAGGCTTGATTGCATCGATCAGGCTCATCATATTGCGGTTCTGCGACTCCAAGTACACGCAGGAAAGATTCATCTAATCCGGGTACACTCGTGGTGTTTCTTCTAGCCCGAAGTGAATCCCACTTCTGATATCGGCGTCGGGGGTGGCCGGCGGCGACATCAGAGGGTTAACACTATCGTTAGGTTCACTACTCTTCACTCTGTGGGCTGCGTAGGGTCTTCAGGCAATGAATAACACCACATATAATAGTTACAGTTTTATTCTTGTTCGGCGATCGTAAGTTAACATCAACGAAATAACATTATGGTCGATATAATCACGATAACCAATACTGCCCGGTCACTAGACAAGTCCCATGGACGACCTAATCGAATCTGAATCTAAATCGTAACCGTCTTCTCAACTCCATCATTTCAACCTTCAACCCAATCTAAATGTGACGGGCCATGTCCAAACGAAATCGACTGTCACCTTTTTGACAGTCGCGTTTGAGTGACCGGCCAGTATTATTCGAATGCAACAAACATCATTTAATCAAGTAATCATTGTTAATGACTTCCTAAAATCAAGTTAGGATTTACAATAATATTACAACATTATTTAGCACTACTTAATACAATTTCATAAATCAACCTAAACTTCTTGCTACCAAGCGCCATCTAGCGAAGATCATAGACACTTATTCAAAAGCGCCGCTCCCGCTACCCGCTATCCTACAAGTATAATTAACACTTAGAGAATAACAGAGGTTGTAGGGATAGGACGCGAGTGTCACGTAAGTCATCGATCGTTGGAATGTGACGATTCGCTTGGTTCGGCTTCGTTCGCCGGTCGGCGCGCCCGATGCGTGGACAATGTATAGAGATTGTCTTAAAGCGCCATCTATTGGTGTAGTCCGAGGTTTACAGTCTACTGTGGCCACATAACTAAATGCTGCTTATCTCTTCAGGGTGGTGAACGGGTCCAGCACGCTGCCGAAGCACCGCGTGGAGTCGCTGATGGAGGCGGGGCTGGCGGTGTGGGCGCCGCACGGCGGGCTGCGCTTCACGCGGCAGGAGCGCGGCGCCGCTGACATCGAGGTGTCCTTCGCGCGAGAGGATCATGGCGACGGGTCAGTAGAGATAACACCCACCAAATACAGAGTACTAGCAAATGCTAAGCACAAACATAGGTGTAGTAGGCGTTCTGATTTTACCAGTGGTCTTTTAATAATTACGTAAAAATGCAAATGGATATCTAAAGTCCACGCCTATGGCTATTCCACTGATAAATAATAATCAAGCAAGCCAGATCAAATTCTTATCGCATCATTCTTAACATAAAAAAGGCAATAAAGTGATGCATTGTCGCCAAGGAACTTTAAAAAAGTATGGATATTTATGAACTGTTCCAAAATTTGGGTTGTTTCTTGTTAGCTGAGATGCTTTCCCTAACTGGAGCTAAGTAAACCTGGCCACGGGCTTTACCGGTATTCAAAAACACTACTAACACAATTAGAGTAGTTAGGTAACTAGCACATCTACCCATATATTGACCCTCACCCTTTCTAACATAGGTTTCCTTTTGACGGGCCAGGTCACGTGGTCGCGCACGCGTTTCAGCCGCCGCACGGGGGCATGCACTTCGACGACGATGAACTCTGGGGCGAGGAGCCGGCGGAAGACGATGACGTCACCGACTTCTTCGCCGTGGCCGTCCACGAGATCGGCCACGCGCTCGGCCTATCGCACTCGGATGTTAAAGCGTCTGTGATGTACCCGTACTATCAGGTGCCGGTCGAGAAGCTGCATCTGGATGACATATTGGGCATGAGAGAGTTGTACAGTGAGTATGATGACCGTGGGATATATTTCTTTTTTGGTTTTCAAAGCACTTACTGGCAATTTAATTCAAAATAAGAAGAAGTATACATGTTGTGCCGTCCCCACTTAGCGAGGGACAAGAGCAGGGCAGGGCTAGGGAAGTAAAATGATGAATGAAATTCGGAATAAATGTCTCGAGGCCTTCGTGAACTTAGTGACAACAAGTCCTTTCTTTCTATTAACTTGGAACATTAAACTGTAGTTTTTAAAAGTTTAACCTTTACCTACCTACATCTTGATAGGGTCAGTCCGGTTCTTATAAAATTGGCTTTGAAAATTCTGGCTTTATTTAAATTGTAACATTTCACATAGCAGTTGGATAACTGCTATGGGAAATGTTACCCTTAATATAATATACCTGTATCATATCCTAAAATATGCGGTCTTCTCAGTGAAAGACGAGCTGCAGGAGCCTCCGCCCGAGGTGACGGAGACCAGCGTCCGTTTGACATCAACCGTGCCGCGGTTCACGATGGCCGACGACGACGACAACGAGATCCCCGACCTGTGCTTCACCAACTACGACACGGTGCAGGTCATACAGGGGAAGCTGTTCGTCTTCGAAGAGGAGGTAAGGGTAACAACACTATGGAAGAGACCGGCCACACTAGCATTCTTGAATATCGTGTTTTCCCCGCGCCCATCTCACACTGTAAGTGTCTTAGAATGCCCAGCAATGTTAGTGTGGTGTACTGGTGTGTCACTCAAAATTAGGTGTTGTTCGCTCAACATGTGTCAAGACACCAAGATAGATAGGAGACCTCCAATCGCTGCACAAATCTCCAAGAAGTTAACATGTTATCCTTATTTTATCTTGATAGTTGCAACATATGTAGGCGAGGCGAGGCGAGGCTGTTGAAGACTATTTATCATGACAATAAATAATCTACTTGGTAGGAATTAGCACTACATGTACTGACTATTCACATTAACAGAAGCACGCAGAAAAGGGACATTTGAAATGGGACACAAAAAGGGACATTTCTATGAAACCTAAAGTTTACTTTTTCTCCCTAACAGTGGATGTGGATAATTGAAGACAAGGTGATCGAGCAGGGCTTCCCGCGGCGCTTCCACGAGGTGTTCCAGGGCCTGCCGCGCCACGTCACCACCATCAAGACCATCTACGAGAACCAGAGGGGGAACGTCGTCGTGTTCGCGGGTGAGGATACAAGTTCAGGCAGTAACTGGAGTGGCGATTACCTATTGGCTTTAAGAATTTATATTTACTTATTAATATGTACGAGCATTAAGGGCCCACGCGTTTCGTGCTTATATTATAATTTACTACAAGACTTTACTTGTAGAAGACTTGTAGTCTCACGTCAGTAGAAGGGCGTGCGCACGGTTAGATTTGGAAGGAAGGAAGCACCTGCTAATTGTCAATCGATCGAATCGATTACCAAATACACTAGAAAATTTAGAGCTTCATTAACGTTCATAATTGTTTTTTTTTATATCTAACTGATTCAAGTGTCTGAACACTGCAGTCAACAGCTACCTAATAAATAAAATCATAAGTTACGGTCAGTCAATACCTAAACTCAATTTTAATACTCTAAACGCGAACTTATTCCAGGCAAGAAATACTGGGAGTTCAATCAAGACTTCCGCCTCATAAGAGCGGGGCGCCTGTCGGACTTCGCCCTCCCCCGATACGTGCGCGAGCTGACGACGGTCTTCCTGTCCAACTACAACAACAAGACGTATCTCATCGAGTACGAGCGCTTCTGGCGCTACGACGAGCGCACAGGAGCTATGGACCCCGGGTACCCGAAAGACATGTCCGCGTGGCGTTACGTGCCGTACCCTGTTGATGCTGCCATGATTTGGAAAGGAGGTAAGTGATTTTTTCCTATTTTAAATTAGATCTAAAAAAAACAAATAAAAATATGAGGTACAAGACGTACCTTACCGAGTACGAGCGCTTCTGGCACTACGATGATAGCACTGGAGCTATGGACCCCGGGTACCCGAAAGACATGTCCGCGTGGCGCTACGTGCCCTACCCTCTTGATGCTGCCATCATTTGGAAAGGAGGTAAAAAAGATTTTTATCCTTTTTAAATTAGATCTAAAAAAAATAATATCAGGTACAAGACGTACCTTACCGAGTGCGAGCGCTTCTGGCGCTACGACGAGCGCACTGGAGCTATGGACCCCGGGTACCCGAAGGACATGTCCGCGTGGCGATACGTGCCCTACCCTGTTGATGCTGCCATCATTTGGAAAGGAGGTAAGTGATTTTTTCCTATTTTAAATTATATCTAAAAAAACAAATAAAAATATGAGGTACAAGACGTACCTTACCGAGTACGAGCGCTTCTGGCGCTACGATGAGAGCACTGGAGCTATGGACCCCGGGTACCCAAAAGACATGTCCGCGTGGCGCTACGTGCCCTACCCTGTTGATGCTGCCATCATTTGGAAAGGAGGTAAGTGATTTTTTCCTATTTTAAATTAGATCTAAAAAAACAAATAAAAATATGAGGTACAAGACGTACCTTATCGAGTACGAACGCTTCTGGCGCTACGACGAGCGCACTGGAGCTATGGACCCCGGGTACCCGAAAGACATGTCCGCGTGGCGCTACGTGCCCTACCTTGTTGATGCTGCCATCATTTGGAAAGGAGGTAAGTGATTTTTTCCTATTTTAAATTAGATCTAAAAAAAAAACAAATAAATATATCAGGTACAAGACGTACCTCGTACTCTGTAAAGACTACGAGCGCTTCTGGCGCTACGATGAGAGAGAGAGCACTGGAGCTGTGGACCCGAATAATGCAACAAAATCAAATGTACTAGCAAGTCATCATAAATGAATGAATATTTGAACGTATCGTTTAGTTAAATTATTCATACGTTTGCAGCATTTGAAAGGGATATTACAGTGACTCGACCAATCGATAGAGCTTTCAGTCACACACGTTTGTTCTTTCTATTTTAAGGTTAACATTGCTTTAAAAATGGTCCTTTGAGCCGGACAAGCAAATTTGACTAGTTAGGATGTATCGGACTGGCAAGCCACCCATCAATGGTCCTTCGAGCCTGATAAGCAGACTTGTACGATGATTGCATTGACTAGTATATTTCGGACATCTCACCCACCAGACTGGTCCTTCGAGCCGGATGAGCAGATTCATTTCCTGCTTACAGACACGTACTTCTTCCGCGGGCCCCGCTTCTGGCGCTTCGACAACGCGGAGGTGCGCGCGCACCGGCACTACCCGCTGCCGACGGCGCAGCTGTGGTTCCCCTGCGCGCCCACGCCCGACATGCCCACGTACTTCACCAACGACGGGCCGTGATGGAGGCCTCGTCTCGCACGACTTACTAGAGGATAGTACAGTCAGCCAAAAATGTGGTCTACCAGCCTATGCTTGAGATTCGTTTGAACGTCATGAAACAACAAGGTCAATTTTCCCTGGCAATAATATTGTGTCAGTGACTATTGTCAACCTTAGCGATCGTTACATCGCGCAGAAACTTTTGTCAAAAGTGGTAGACCACTTCCTTGACTGACTGTACATAGACCCGCTGACAACAGTTGTCACTTTTATACAATGTAACCTATCTACGAGTTTAGTACTCACTTACTCAAATATTTACATGTAAGTACAAACTATCAGGACAAGCTTTTCTTTACTGTTATAATAAATATTCACTAATGCCACCTATACCTTTTATAGTTCTAAAGTATTTCAGTCTTGTAAAAATATTTGTTACTTTACTGATGTCAGCGGGCTTATTACAAGAAGATACTAATTATAGTTTATCAATATTATCTCTTAACATTGCGTTGCGTCTTAATGACGAATCTATACCGAATCTAATGTTATGATTAATTAAATAAAACAAAATATTTCATTAAAAATATATCACTTTATTTCAATTCAAATAAAATCAACGTAAGAATGGAACCTTCCTGTGGTGCGCCTTCGGAATGTCGATTTGAGAAGTAAACTTTATGAAATTGATTGATAACAACAAATACTTAATACTGTCGACCTGCGCCCTCCAGTATAACAATACAAACAAGTTTTCATCACATAATTATATTTTTGAGACAACAATTCGTACATTTAGATTCTACATTCTATATTTTTGAGTTTTTATATTTTTGTACTATAAAAAGTTTATCAAACGAACTACGAACGAAACAATTTTTGTTAGAAAGCACCAAAACCTTCACTATACAACGATCTTTTCAAAGGATTAACGTGTCTGTAGTCTGTATAATCACTTGTAATAAATACTATACTTGGGAAGTGGAGATGTAATCGGTCCCTCCGTCTCACAAATTGATATAAGAAATATAACTAGACGACTTTAGTAGCTGGCTTAGATGGTCAGAAAATCTAAACCTAACAGGTCGCGTCAATTAGAACAATAGTAACGAACATTCCTTAATTAGCTCGGTTGAGTATTGTGGGAAATGCCTCATGTTGCAATGTGTGGACACATCATAATACAGCCTATGGTTGTTTACCCCTGATAGGGCACTAATATCTACGTTAAACGATACTGTTGCAAGGATTCGACAAAGTGGACCGACAGCGATTCGTCTGGCATAGCTGACGAAGGTTTGTCGAATTAGTAAGTAAAATGTATGAATTTCAAAGTCTGTTCCAAACGACGCTATGGCAAATCAAGTCGTCACGATTGTGGCCATTATTTCATAACAGAACGAGATCCACTATTTATGCGACTTCACATTATGTAGACAATTTACTGCGTTACATATTGTGGACAATCGTCGACAATAGACGAGTGACATTTTGATATTTAATTCTGATTTCACAAGCGATTCGAAAGGATATTGACAAATGATATTGGTTGTCAATCGAATTGGGTCACAAATTGGTCCAACTAAATTGGGAAGGCAATCAAATTGGATCGTTGTAAATTGTTCCATCCAAGTGAACTTGATCGGCGATCGCGTCGTCCGGCCCAGTCTCGTCGGCTGTGGAGTCGCTTAGCTGCAGCAGGAGGCGGGGTTGGGGTCCTTGCCGGAGCGCTTGGTGATGTTGAGGCGCGTGAACTCCTCCGCGACGGTCGGGTGGATGCCCACCGTGTTCATCAGAATCTCCATGGTCAGACCGCATCTGGATATTGGAAAACGTATTGTTATTTTTTAAATGTACTTGGTTTTGGAGTTTCGCGGGTTTTGTGTGTGATCTGAGTAATTATGTTTATATTCTGGCCTACTTTACTTGCCCATTCATAGGAAATAACAGATGAGGGCCTGCACCAGGTCTAATAGTCAATAAGTCAAATCGGATTGATGAATCACTCTATGAGCAAGTGGTAACAGAGAGTGCACATCCAAATAATGTACACTATGTCGTAGAATAATGTTTATTTTTTTATAACACGATAAATATATGCGAGTTGAAATAAATAGAAAGGCAAGTTAAATAGAATTCGATCTAAGTCTAGACTTTTACAGAGTAAAAATGAGGTGCCTAACAGCATCTACATCTTGCAATACAACTACTGTGAACAATGTTATTAAACAAAATAAAGTGTACTAACTTGACAGCGGCAGCGAAGCCCTGTATGACCTCCCCGGCGACCGGACCCACGAAGTGCAGCCCCAGCACGCGCTGCGGGGCCTCGCGCGCCGCCACGGCCTTCACGTAGCAGTTGCGGATGTTGCGCTGCGGGATGAAGAACTCTGTCGGCTTGTAGAACTGGTGGTACACCTCAATGTTGTCCGCGCCGTACCTGGAAACGAACAAAGAAATAAGGAATTAGAAAATCTAAAAAAAGTGGTACTACCTCATCTAATGTATGTCCATTAATATCGTTGCCCAGGGCGTACGACTAAGATAGACGGACTACGTAACCGTATTCCAAAGGTGTGAACACCGTCGTAGCAATGTTATCCTAGTCATAATATGGGCGGTCTCGGTTCCCTCATACGCCTGGCGAGCGGGCCGTGAGATCGGGCCGGCCTTCCAGCACATCGCCCACCACACGCGACTACGATAGTGAAAATCGTCGTAACTACTTTTTACCGTAGTCGATCATACGGGAGCCTTCTCGATCAGCCCCACGTAGTCGTACCGTACGGGAATGGTTATTTTCGTAGCAGCTTCGTTCGTAGTTGAGCGAGCGTCTAGCGAGCAGAGAGACTCGTAGTCAACTGTTATAATAGAGGAAGATCCCAGAGCTGCCAGACATCACTTATTTTCTAATGGGCAAAATATATACGATTGAGTAGTGGTGGGGTGTACTATCATCATATGACTAGTTGCTACCTTGACCAGACGGCCATTTTTCAGATATCAACCAATCAAGGTACATAGAAACACTGCTCACCTCACTTAAATTCTGATGGCTGATTTTAACATATATTTCACACAATATCATTAAAAATCAGGTTTCATTACTCCCAGACACATGCGGTCGGCGGTTTTACCTTACAGACGCTTTAAAGCTATGAAAAAATTTATTAAGTTTACTTATTTTCTGATTTTGTCCATTAGAAAATAAGTGATGTCTGGCAGCTCTGGGATCTTGGACCATAATACCTTTGAATGGCAGCTTCCTCGCTGAGGCCCGACGCATCCATACTCCAAGGGGGTGAAGACCGTCGTAGCAATGTTATCGTAGTCCATATGCGTGGGGTCAGTGCCTAGCATGCGCTTGGCGAGCAGGCGTCCCGCGTGGATCGCTACGGGCGTGAGCTGGGGCCGGCCCTTCAGCACGTCGCCTACCGCGTGCGACTACGATGATGACAATCGTCGTAGCTTCATTACCGTAGTCGTTCATGTAGCGCGGCAGCCTTTTTTTTTTTTTACCCGGTGAAATGCGTTGCGCACCTTCACCCAGAGAGAGGGTTCTCTCCGGGTGGTGTGTCAGACTCCCCAGAGTCTGGCGAAGAGATGGTAAATGCCAGCCGCGACTCCTGGGCGGACTGCAATGCCCAGGGGGTCTACCGACTAAAACACCGGGGTGTACCCCGTCGCCTATTGGCGGCATGTAGCGCGGCAGCCTCCTCGATCAGCCCCACGTAGCCGTACCGTACAGACCGTAGTTTTCGTAGCAGCTACGTTTTCGTAGATGAGCAAACATCGCGCGAGCAGTCTCGTAGTCAACTGTTTTAGTACCTTTGAATGGCGGCTTCCTCGCTCAGCCCGACGCATCCGTACTCCAAGGGAGTGAAGACTGTCGTAGCAATGTTATCGTAGTCCATGTGCGCGGTGCCGGTGCCCAGCATGCGCTTGGCGAGCAGGCGTCCCGCGTGGATGGCTACGGGAGTCAGCTCGGGCCGGCCCTCCAGCACATCGCCCACCGCGTAGATGTGCGGCACGTTCGTCTGCTCCGTGGCGGCGAGGATCTTGCCGTTCTCTACCAACGTCTGGAAAAGGATGATAGTTGATTAGACGCGCGTTATCCTTACTAAGTAATTTAGATGAGAATGTAACTGTGTCTGGAAGTTACGCCACCACACCTTAACTACTGGACAGATTTAACTTAGTAAATAGAGAAATAGTTTACAGTCTTATACATATAGAGTTTAGGCTACTTTAAGTTATTTGCAAGATTAATTTCAGTAATGCTGTGTATGTTGTATTAGGATTACCGTATAGTTTCACACCCTATATCACCATGATACGATTGTAATCTGTTTGCATGCCACTTAATAAATAAATAAACGTGTTTACAAGGAAAGAGTCGCGGCCATAACTTACTGCTCGTTACTATGAAGAATTATACATACTGCAAAATATTATAGTCCACGCGCATTAGTGTCCGCTCAATCACAGTGTTCATAAAATTACATAATTATTGACGAACATACCGTAACTCCGGCCGCGGCGAGGTTGAGCTGTTTGGTGAGCGCGTAGCGGCCCGTCGCCATCAGCACCGTGTCGAACACATCCTCCGCCCTGGAAGCATAATTTAGTTAGTTCAGTATTGTCTTTTAATTGCGCAAACATTACATATTTGAAATAAAAGAAATGTTACTAATATTATTCCCTCACAGACTGCTGAGAAAACAAGGTTTAAAGCAACAAAGCTCTCAAGAACTATGGCGCTACGTGCCTAAGTCAGCAGTGACAATCCGACTGCTAAAAAGTGAGCCCACATCCATTCAGAACTGACTGACTGAGACTGACTGTTCGTTTCTTTCTCTCCGGCGTGGAGTAAACGTCTTGACTGACTGCGATAAAAAAAAAGAATAGGATTCAAATGCTAACTCTTCGTTGGTCTCCGTGTTGACCCAGCGCGCCTTCAGCTGGCCCGACGGCAGCGTCTCTGCCACTAGGATGCGATACTAGCTCTTCATTGGTGACCACTCGCTGCCAATAGGATGCGATACTAACTCTTCGTTGGACCACGAGGTTTTTTTTTTTTTTTATAAAAGGCTAACAAGATGACCTCACTCCACCTGATGGTAAGCGGTAGTGAGATCCAAATACGAGGTCGACAGGCACAATAGATCGTATTGAGCCTGTCGCACTCACCCTGAAGGCCTGCTTAAATGCCGTTTCACGCCCCGCCTGAAGAGCCCGGGATCATAGGAGGGAGGGAAAACATGAGCTGAAAGGGCATTCCATGCCTTAATGGCACGCTGCCTCTAGGATGCGATACTAACTCTTCGTTGGTCTCCGTGTTGACCCAGCGCGCCTTCAGCTGGCCCGTCGGCAGCTTCTCCACGGCCAGCGGCACACATCGGTGGTGGAAGCGCACTCCTCGCTGCTCCATCTCGTTGGTGACCATGAGCTGCCTCTAGGATGCCATACTAACTCTTCGTTGGTCTCCGTGTTGACCCAGCGCGCCTTAAGCTGGCCCGACGGCAGCTTCTCCACGGCCAGCGGCACACATCGGTGGTGGAAGCGCACTCCTCGCTGCTCCATCTCATTGGTGACCACGAGCCGCGATACTAACTCTTCGTTGGTCTCCGTGTTGACCCAGCGCGCCTTCAGCTGGCCCGACGGCAGCTTCTCCACGGCCAGCGGCACGCATCGGTGGTGGAAGCGCACTCCTCGCTGCTCCATCTCGATGGTGACCACGAGCTGCCTCTAGGATGCGATACTAACTCTTCGTTGGTCTCCGTGTTGACCCAGCGCGCCTTAAGCTGGCCCGACGGCAGCGTCTCTGCCACTAGGATGCGATACTAGCTCTTCATTGGTGACCACTCGCTGCCAATAGGATGCGATACTAACTCTTCGTTGGTGACCACGAGCTACCTCTAGGATGCGATACTAACTCTTCGTTGGTCTCCGTGTTGACCCAGCGCGCCTTCAGCTGGCCCGACGGCAGCTTCTCCACGGCCAGCGGCACATATCGGTGGTGGAAGCGAACTCCTCGCTGCTCCATCTCGTTGGTGACCACGAGCTGCCTCTAGGATGCCATACTAACTCTTCGTTGGTCTCCGTGTTGACCCAGCGCGCCTTCAGCTGGCCCGACGGCAGCGTCTCTGCCACTAGGATGCGATACTAGCTCTTCATTGGTGACCACTCGCTGCCAATAGGATGCGATACTAACTCTTCGTTGGTGACCACGAGCTACCTCTAGGATGCGATACTAACTCTTCGTTGGTCTCCGTGTTGACCCAGCGCGCCTTCAGCTGGCCCGACGGCAGCTTCTCCACGGCCAGCGGCACACATCGGTGGTGGAAGCGAACTCCTCGCTGCTCCATCTCGTTGGTGACCATCGCCGCCATCTGCTGGTCGAAGCCCCGCAGCGGCACGGAGCGGATGAGCACCGTCGCGCTGAAGCCCAGCGAGTTCAGGAACCCGGCGCATTCGAGACCGATGTCTATGGTTTTTGTTGAGGAGATTGATTGGGGATGATTTGGACTTACATCTAATGGAATTACTACCGCATAGCTGTTACTATAGACTATAAATATTTAAACAATAAATTCTGCCTGTCAAAGAAATTTATATGTTCGAGGACGAAGTGTGAATCGATTTGAAGTTTTGTCATCTTGCTTTGTATCCATTGTTGTAAATCAAAAAGTCTTCCATCAAGTCGACTCTGCCTAGTAAGATTCATAATAGCCGATCAATCCTAGCTAAAGAACCACAGAAGTTAGATGTCATTAATAAAGGAATAACAAGTACCTGGCATGTATATGGGTTTCTAGGCAATTAACTTCAAACTTAAATGGATACAAGTCATATCAGTCTCGGTACTGTTATTACATTGTTAAGGATCGTTCATGACAGTTATCTACAACACAATTCATGAGTGATATTTATTCATCAGATAACATAACTTCACGCTATATAATTTACGCTTGTTAGATAAGTTGAATTGCTCGTACGCATTCTAATTTAAGGCAGAGTTTATCTAATTAATTATAATACTTACGATAAAGTGTTTAATCTATTCGATATCCACAGCCTGGTAAGAATTCATTCTATAACAGTAAACCACTACAACCGTAAAATTAGATAACCACCGTCTGGTAAGACAAATTCGTTATTTGACAGTAAACCAATAAAAACAGTATATACAACACGCGTAAATAATATACTTAGTACTGATAGATTCAAGGATTTCCTGTCTACATAAACATAGTATTACTACTAATATGTGTAGGTACAATTAAAATATCGATAATGTACAGACAAAACCTACGTCATCTGCGCAGGTAGGTATTGCATAATGTTAAACGAACTAAAATTAGACGAGCTCTATACACTATTTTGTCTAATCATATACCTGTAAATCTCTTGAAAAGGAGTATAATAGAATGAGAAGTCTGATTAAAAAAAGATTACTAGACTATTAGAATTTCCTTTTAGATCTACGATAACAAAAGTACCTACCAATGATAATGAGATTGGTGTAACGAGTAGGTAAGGAATATAAAATAATTGACGATAAAACGCTGTTCGAAAACTACCTAAATTAAATAAATGAAGTTCTAGTGTACTGGACTATGTTCGCCAGACAGATCAGATAAAATTGTACTGTATATGCTGGAGTTGAGAGCTCGCGAAACTAAATCCGTTTCTGGCAAACAGTTCGGCCAACATATATACCTAATAGTCTTTCAGTCGAGTGGAGCTGATATAATAATAACTCTCTGAAATCAACTGTTCACTACAACATAACATAATTATTTTATCATCACTCGAATTACTATGGCTATCCATCAATAAATAAATAGTTGGCTTTTACTAGCAAAGCGACCTAGCTCTCCCTCGACGTTTAACATCTATGTTACATGCACACATTATCCGCGAGTGTTATTAGAACAAACGCAATAATGCACTTAGGACTTCCGTCACAACCTACTGATTGCCTGTGCTATAGCTATACCGCTAACATGATTATCTTTGTATGTAAATAACACATTGATGATTTTTCATCAAATTATGTTTACCATTATGTATTCTAGCATTGTTATTTTTTTATATCGCTTTGTTCTAAATTTACAGTTAAGTTTCAAAGTACAAGTTCTTACAGCACAGTTTTTTTTTCGATTTGGTTTCGATTGTGTTATTAATTTGTACCTTTCTTCGACTTAAAAGTCCAAGTCATTTGACGATTACAGTAGACTTGCCATCATCGTATCAGTTAAAGAACAAAACAGATTATTCCATCAAGTTTGATGTTAAAAAAGGATACATCCAGCTCCAACGACGAGGGTCTTGCCGGGCGGGTGGCCGAGGCTGAAGATGTCATCGCTGCTGATGCAGTGCTCCAGGCTGCCCGGGATCTCGGGGTAGTGGGGCCGCCCGCCCACCGCGATCACGATGTTCCTGGCAGTCAACTCTTTCTTCGTCCCATTCTTTAGAGTCGCTACGATCGTGTGAGCGTCCTTGAACTCCCCGAGCCCGTTGATGTACTCGATCTTCTTGTCCCTCAAGTCGACCCTGGTCACCCAGTTCACTGACTTTATGTGGTTCTGCACGGCCTCTGTTAGCGCCGACCAGTCAATCTTGACACCCTCGATTTGAGGCACTTGCCAGCCGTAGGATACCGCTTCCTGGAATGCGTGCGCGTTGGGCTCTCGTATATTTTACATAAAGTTTTACCTTAATATTATGTTTTTTAATCATCTTGTAATTCATCATTTAAATAAAATACTATAAGAGTTCAAAATTTTTACGGAATTCCTTGGATTATTCTTGATTGAAAAGCCAAAGCCAGATAATTGATTTATTGTACGTGACGTTTGATTTAAATAACAGGTTTAGTATTATACACTTACAAACACTTTATTAACTTGGATACGTATCCGCTCTACTATTTATATTTAGACGAGGTATATTAGACACGGAAAACCCTGCCGATTGGTGGCGTACGATTGAAGCTGTTTATCATAACAAAGAGGAAAACAGAAGAATGTATAACAAAACTCACTTTATTTACACACCATGCCTAGTATAAAGTGATGCCTATAATATTTTTAATTGTGTTAAATTACCTATACTTGTTCATTTATTGAAACATTATATAGACAAGGGTCATTAATACATTATACTACTGAAATCCGGAATAAGACGCAAATCAAGATTCATCTATTAGCATGAATGACTGGCGAATTCGAGTCAGTCGATTAGTCATTATAATCATAGATCGATTTACGTTAAATGTAACCTTACGTGTAGTACTTACTGTATTGTATCGTTAAAATATTAGTTCTTGATATGATTTTACGTCACAATCTATCTTTATCGTATCGTTGATATCGAAAATACTGTTAAATATTTCTACGAATACATAGGCACTTTGCCTTCATTTATTTTAACACACGTGTTTCACCAGGATCACGAACCTTTTAGATAAGGATCTTCAAACGTCATTCCTTACGTGAATTAGCCGAATTGGGCGTGAAGGTTACGTGATAATATGGTTAAATTACTGGTATACAAATGCTATCCAAAACTATAGGGATCCAAATCCCACAACTTAGAATTTAGATAGAGTCTAAGACTTAGTGAACTATTCATTCACTGTGGTAGAAAAACATTATATGATTCTGCCTTGCCTCGATGAATTCCAATAAAGGTACATTTGACCTTGCTTGTGTATCCAATAAGAACTCCGTACATTTAATAACTTGGTCGAGGTAGTAAGTAAGTATTACTAGATATAAATATCATTTATAGGTAAACAAAACGTTAGGAAGGTAAACGACACGTGCTGGACAGCGCTGCCATCCACATACAATGCAGGCGCTGGTGGCTCGGACTAAGAGGTTTAGCTCCTCATTTCTACCCCGTGCCATTAAGGCATGGAATGCCCTTCCAGCTCATGTTTGCCCTCCCTCCTATGATCCCGGGTTCTTCAGGCGGGGCGTGAAATGGCATTTAAGCAGGCCTATTGTGCGTGTCAACCTCATATTTGGATCTCACTACAGCTTGCCATCAGGTGAGGTCATCCTTATATAAAGTTAGCCTTATATAAAAAAAAAACCTTTATCATCGGATAGAGTCACACAACTTCCTAACTACATTTTCCGACTAGTTTCTTCATATAAAAACAATTTCTAATGATGTGTGCGGCTTGTTCTGTCGAAGAGATTAGGTACTTTTGGATAAGCTAAATGGGCAAATCCCCATGCTACAAGTTTCATTAACTTCCACCGGTTCACTTAACGTGCGTTTCGCGTGTGCTCAGGCTCGCTAAATGACAATATTTTATGTATACTATAAACATTATAGTGCACATCTACGCTTGAAGTAGCAGCTAGGTCGTGCGAGTACGAAGCAGGGAGGTACTTCATGTAGGCTGCTTATTTCACCAATCCTGTCATTTGCCATTAGTGTGTACTCTTGACAAGACGTTGATCATTGTAATGTGATCTCAATCTTTGTTCACCACGAAAGGAAATCCGCTTTACGTCGTTGCGGTCCCAAGGTGCCTTACACTTGCGATGAGGGCATACAGGAGGTATGACACAGCCGTGGCCAATATCTAAAAGCGTCAATTAAGTATTGATCCACGGCGTTGACCTCGCTGGGCGTGACCAGATATGTGGCTCAACGGGCCACCGCGGCCGACATTTCGCTACCACTGTTAGAGCCAAAGAATAGACCGTCGGCGAATCAATTAGACTAGTCGCAATAAACGACTAGGCAATTTAACTTCATAAAAAGTCTAGCAGTGGTAACAAGAACAAGTCTTCAAGTCTAAAAAACGCCTTAGAAATTTAATTTGAAATCCCAATTTGCCTTCTCTTAATTTGTCACCGTATTCAATAGGTATTGCCTAAAGGAGAGTTTGAAAAACCACGTTTTTTTGTAAGATACAGTATTTAAAACATATTTGGTGTTAATAAATACTAAATTGATAGATTGGCATGTAACCTGCGTATCCCCAGGCGTAAACAAAGCAACCCTCTGAAAATGATTACGCAATTAATAAAGATAATAGCGTAATGTCTACTTGCTAAGTGTACCAATATTTTTTACCTATTACAAATAAATAGGCAATATAGTACGCCAATGTACTGGAATTATTTTAACAAATGCACAATAATGCAGTCTTGATCAGTGGATCGCAAGGTCACAAACGCCATCGCTCACATATAATGTGTCGTAAATATTTAACATTGTTTCTCATATATCTTATGAGCAGAGATCAGATAAGATATAAATCTGATAATAAAGAATAAACTTTCTTGGGTCAACAAAAGCAACTATATTTCTATGAATCTAACTCTAATGTAATAAAAAAAATAACTTCTGTAATTATTCCATAGTACATATCGATACTGATATGTAGAATACTCTACAAACATATGATATACCAACTTTGCTTACAACAGACGCAGATACATCTGTGAGAAAAAAAACAATAGCAGATAACTGTCACAATTCCCATTGTTACATTCTACAGTATCTGGGGCTTTTGACCAAATTGGAAGATAAAATCACACTAGTACAATATAGATTTATGTATTTAGGATTCGAAAGTTGCACTCATTTACTTAGCTAGTTATGTATAATGCCATTATCAATGCAGGACTAGTGCAATCTGTAACTACAGACGTAATAAGTGAAACCTACATGATCTCAACTAGTAAATGAAAATTTTATAGTAATATCATATTATACATTTACTGTCCAATAAATCGACAATAATCTACAATGCAACAAAATCAAAAGTCAAACCGCTAGCTTTCAAGAATAATCCAAAGTTCCGTAACAGGGAAGGGGGTCCGGTTCACACTTACCAATGCCTATAAACGAAAATAGACTGGTAAATTTAAGGAAAAAATTAAAAATTTTAAATTTAACTCTAACTAAAATTTGATATAAATGCAAATAATCAGTCAACAGTGGAAGGTAAATTCTTAGGTCATCATTATTTACAACAAAAGTATTTTGTTTATCCTTTGCCCCACTATCAACTGATATTTCCAGCACAATCATAATAAAATTATATCAACAACTCACATGAATGCTCTCCCCTAATATGGCCGCTTGGTGCATCAGCTTCTTGGGTATGCATCCAACATTGACACAAGTTCCCCCGAGACCCCACTTGGTGCCCTGTGGCGAGGGCTGCACGTAGTCCAGCACAGCCACCTTGGCGCCTTGGTTGACGGCCTCCTTGGCACACGCGAGCCCGCCCGACCCGCCACCCAACACCGCCAGGTCATAATCAAAGTTTCCGTCTAGAATACACCACACCATGACACTAGATATACTTTTGGTGTACAATACATTCAGTGACAGTGTAATATTATCTAATTATTATCCAATAGAAATCCAAATATAGAAGTTAGATTCATGTTTGACAGAAAGGTGAATAACATCACCCACTTGTGCTTTAAACTTTTTCTGTGCAATTATAAATAATAATATATTTATTTATCAATAATAATTTAACCACTTATATTTCAAGCACCCCATGTATTAAGATTGCTTGGCTTGGAATAACAGGTTAATATTTTTATTCCGGTTTTCAAGTATATTGAAGGTTAAAATGTTAAGTTGTTAGGATGACTCAGCAATCTAGGCAGATTCCCTCAAAAATATTGACATTTACCATTGGATTTCTACTAGATAAGTGATGATGATGCAATGAATTGTGATACAGCTGCAGAATGCAATGATACAATAAAAGACCAACAGCACATTGCCCCAAAAGAGTTCTGATGACTTACTGTACCTTCCACAATACAGTCTACAGGGGCTACCAACTGGTCTCGCCGGCTACAACACAGCCAGTCGCCTGCCCATAAACAGAAATCTCAATGCTACTTTCAAATAACACCAAACAACTCCAGTGCAAATAACTATTCTATTCTATTTGGATCTAGGGGGAAATTCCAGTAGAATTTGCCCCATGAAAGTGAAAAGTAGAGCCCTGATTTTGGAAGGAATGACAAATTGTATATTATGTTGGGCACTTGGAAAATTTTTGGTGTTAACAATGAAAAGGATGCAAAATATAATTCTAACATAAATAATGATTTATCAGGTAATAAAAGAATTTCGCGAAGTTTCTATTGAAAATACAAATAGGTTACTCTAAGAGAGGTTATACGATTATCGACTTTTCAAGGCCCTCCATATCATTAATAGAAAATACTCACTGCTGCCGAATGTCCTTCTTACTAATATTGACACATTTACCGCCAATTTACTGGGGTTTTGCAAAATATTGGACCTCACAACATTTGCAAGTATTGTCATTTTGACGTAAATGACAGACAGAGACGGGCAAAATAACACGCACGCAGGTTATTTAGAAAAGATAAAGTTCAGACGATTGTCAGAAATTCGTGAAAGTACTCGTGTGACACCATGAAATCTGTGCTAATTACTGGGGCTAACCGCGGCCTGGGGCTTGGCATGGTTCGGCATCTCGTGAGACAGAACAAGGCAGGCAGAATATTCGCTACATGCCGAAAGCCGTCAGAGGTATGTCTATCGCTTACTTACCTATGGGTGCCATTATTTCCTATTAGGATTTATGCTGAACCGTGAATAAAACACTGTATGACTGTTTTAACTTGTACTTCTACACGACACAAAGCCTAGCGTCTATGTTGAACACTGGCGGAAATTCGAGTGATTCTACTTTTTGTAGAAAGGAAACCGTCGACTGTGCGAAGAAGACAGAACGATGTCAATTGACAGGTGACGTCACTTCGTAACGCGCGCGATACGCATGACGTTTCAAAATTCTTGTTTTGTAAAGTAGGAAGGTAGGTAGTCTCTGTACGATGACTTCATCATAGATCCACTTACTTACATTAGAATCATCACATGAGCGATAATAATGTTCTCGAATTAGTTGCGGCGGTTGTACAACTTCACTATTTTTTTCTTTCAGGAACTTCAAAAACTAGCTCAAGAATCACAATCTCTTCATATTCTGAATTTAGGTAGGTTAACTTAAACATTTTGATGATGAAGAGGATGATAATATAGATAACTAGTGTGATTTGTAGGAGTAATTGGTAAACGCACTTTTTGTAGATGTGACTAACGTGTCCAGTTTCGCCGATTTAACGGCGGAGGTCTCAAAAGAAGTCGGCAGTGATGGACTCAACTTATTGATCAACAATGCCGGAATCTCCACTAAGTTCACCAAGCTCAGCTTAGTTAAGCCTGAGCAGCTGATGGAAAACCTCACCGTGAACACTGTGGCGCCGATCATACTGACTAAGGTTTACTTAGGACTTATGCACACTTAAATAAAATAATAAAAAAAGATTTTTTGGCCAAAAAGAACAAACATATAAAACAAAATAATACCTTTACCTTTATCCTTAAAACTTATTAGCCAGTTGAGTAGGGGTTCCGGGTGGGAACCCGGAGGTAAGGATTCCCAAAATACAGGCAAGATATGGGAATATTTGACCTGTATTTTAGGAATCCTTATTTACATAGCTAACATATTAATCAATCACGTATTCGAAACTTGGTTGTGGGATGATGTAGCTTTCGAACTCATACTATGTTTGTTATGCACTACCTTAACAACCAAAACCAGGACCTTTTTGTCCAAAAATTGTTTTTCCGTAGAGCCTCCTCCCGCTGCTGAAGCAAGCCTCCGAAGCCAACAAAGACAAACCAGTGGGAGCCGCGCGCGCCGCCGTCATCAACATGAGCTCGGTGCTTGGCTCCATCGCTCAGAACGACCAGGGCGGCTTCTACCCCTACCGGTGCTCCAAGGTGACGCAACACTATTGTATTGGAAAATATTGTGACGCAACATTTCACGGATTTGAAAATGACGCAACATTTTTCATACTGGGCTTTAATGAATCACTTACTGCCAAAATGCAATGATTATAGAAAATTTCATACTTATAAGCTGTTAGATACGGCCAATACGCCTCATCGTATGGGATTAAAAAATAAATAAAAAAAATCAGGATCTACCTATGAATCACTTACTTTCTCAGAATACAGCGCTCTTTAGGTACCAATGCATTCATCAATCTGTCATCATCTTTGCACAATAGGTGCTTTAATTACACCAGTCGACAGAGTTTTTGCTACTTGAAGCAAAGTAATTATTGTTTAAAGTATTCTATGTGCTAAACATGCATATCTTGAAGAACTTTTCGTTTTGTTGCCCAGTGTTATTATGACCTTACCTCAAAGAAGAAACTCGTACACATACTAACAAACTGCATCAATACTTCCCCACAGGCGGCCCTGAACGCTGCAACAAAATCAATGAGCATCGATCTAAAGAAGGAGCAAATCCTGGTGGCGTCCATGCATCCTGGCTGGGTGCGCACCGACATGGGGGGCAAGGGTGCTCCGCTGGACGTGGACACGAGCGTGGACGGCATGTTCGCCACCATCGAGGCTCTTGGCGAGGCCGACAACGGCAAGTTCCTGCAGTACGACGGCACCGAGCTGCCGTGGTAGGCACACAAATGGCCGCCTCAAGACATGCAACATTTTAGACTATGCTCGCCACTGATTTGCTTGTTCGCAAAAGAGCTGCACAGATCTTTCAAATATCGCCAGCGGGAATTGGTTTCTGAAAACATGGAAGTGACCACCGATTTTAAATGGAAGGCGGTTCGAAAATATACTTTTTTTACGCCGAATGTTTACGTGCCAGCGCTCGTGGCTTGTGTACATTCCTGCACTGATAAAAACAACAAATTAATCAGCATTGTTAATGGCGGCTTAAAATTATTTAAGAAAATGCACAAATGTAACCCCACCCTACTAACTTGAGAATAGACGCTCATGAGCAAAAAGTGACGCAATTTGTATAATCATAACAAAAAGTGCAAAATGTGATAATTAAATTACGATATATCTAACTAAAAATACTCTTGCACCATATTTTATAATAAAGTAAATATTTTTTAAGTTATTGCCTTTTATATTTTCCAATTTAACTCGTAGATTAGTAAGATACCTAGGTATTTATTTAGTAGGTAGTATGATTTTAAGATTTGCTTGATCTTTTGCACTTAACTTAGTATGTCCGATCACGATAGTTATTACTATTGTACGTAACATACACACGTAAAGAACTCCTTAAAATAGAAAACAAACATTGATGAAAATAATATCGTCATTATTTATGAAGATCGACACACATACTTAATATGAATGCAACGCCTACACAAATACTGCAATTATTCTTCATTTACGACGTATGTAATTATTTGTATAAAAAAAATTAAGGAGTTTCGTTAAATTCCGCCCACATTGAGTGGTCCTTCCTCGACGCACATGTAGATCAACATTATTTATCAGCTTTGTTTAAAACGGTAGATAATATCGTAACATAGCCACATGCATTTATTCAGGGACGCACTTTACCTTCTTACCTTCCCATCCGCGTATCGGACAATCTTTCACTGTAGACATGGACTTCAATTTGCCCGAACTTGTTACGCCTGGAATTTTAAAGAGCAGGAATAATATAACTATAAACGTATTTATGTATCTTACTTTATTTTTGAATGAACAGTCCAAGAACAATAAAATATTTTCGTTGCGAATATTCCCAAGGCAATGTAATTATTCAGCACCATCATTGCTAGTCACTGCGTTTTAGGATTGATTGGCGTTATCTATTTTACAAATCAGTTATGTAGAAAAAAACTGGTGTTTAATAATAAGTATAGGCAGGTATTGTAGGCCTAATAAAAACAATCTATAGTAGGCTGGTTTGTACAATCGAATCGTTGACTTCACGTTCACGATACCTATTGCCCAAGGCCATTCATTTATGTAATGGCGATGATTTTGTATTACAATCGCATTCAAACACATGTTATCGAGGTATAGAACAATGAATCTGAAACTGACCTATTATACTTATGGCTTATGGCGAAAGTAAATTTGAGTTCCCTATTAAAGACCGCTTCGATCTATTAAATAATTCTAAAAAAGTTTTAATCCATCTACAGTGATTATTGCCTGTGTAACGATCACGGGCTACCAACATTTATAATTATGGCTATCTAAAAAAACATTTAAAAACACGCTTTGTCTTTCGTTCTGTCTGTTATGCCCCAACAAAAAAATTCTTGCTTTTTGACGCTCATTTTGCAGACCGTACTAGGGTAGAACCAGTTGGTTGGTATTCCTTTTATGTAGGAAAATTAATATTTTATATATGTACCTATACATATTAAATACTGACCACCATATTTGTTGCACGCATTTTTATCCAAGCAAACTGTTGACAAATCCATATTTAAAATTTTAATGTTTCGCAAGTTTTTAATTGTTTACATGGACGGGGAGGGTTTGACTTTGACTGACAGCAAAATTGACAATCTATCTCTATGCCAAATGATAAATTATGGTATAATAATAAAGATAAATATGAACTAAAGAGAACCTCTTTTATTTTACTTCAATGTGCAATTTATAGGGTTTTTTTTTGCCATGAAAGGGAATGTTTGACTGCGTCCTTGATTTTTTTTCATAAATAGTAGATTTGTTTACAAAAAGGGTTGAGACACCTACTGTGTACAACATTTACTTAAACTTGAAGTTTTCAGGCGTTCTCTGAAGGAAAATACCCCCAATGTTTCCACATGGCGCCTCAGCGGCAGCGGCCGTGGCACCACGGCCGCCGTACTACTATACCAGAGCCGCTCTAAGTTGGCCGATTTGCTACATGTCAGACTGACTGCACTAGTGAGGGACAACGGTAAAATTGCCGAAGTATATAAGTAACAGTTATTTCCACTTTATAACCAAGCAAGGTCTAATTATAACAAATTTTTATTAAAAACATTAATTCACATCCAAAAGATTGAATTTAAGTTCCTTATTTATAAATATATTTATTTTTAAAATACAATACTTATTAAATCCTTCATCCTATTTTAAAAAAATACCTGGTGAGTATTACCCACTACGTCACTATGAAAACGTGTCAAACGGCTTAACCTTGTAAAAGCGTAATACAGAGTGGAAATTTTACGTTTTCTTTTTATAATTCAATTATTTTAGGTAATAAAAGACAAATAATTAGATAATTATGTGCATTTGAAATTTTGAAATAACGTATTATTTTTAAAAGTTGTTCTTTATGATTCGCGTAAATATGTTCCTCTTAACAAGGATAAATGCAAAATATAAAATAAAAAGTGTCAAATCAGTCTTCTAAGAACGGCTCCGGTATAATTATCTAGTATTTGTCTTTTATTACCTAAAATAATTGAATTATAAAAAGAAAACGTAAAATTTCCACTCTGTATTACGCTTTTACAAGGTTACGCCGTTTGACACGTTTTCATAGTGACGTAGTGGGTAATACTCACCAGGTATTTTTAAAACCCAACTACGACAAAAAACGACGCTGAAAAAGTATAAAACAAGACTTTTAGAACACTGAACTGAACAAAGTTGCTTATGTAGTTCCAAGTAAATGGACACAGTAGACTCTACCAAAATGCTTATGTTGAAAATTGACAATAATGTCATACAATACTATTTTGAAGTATGCAATATTTACTATGTAGAGATAGGTTTTCATGTTTGGAAAACCGCAGTCACACGTTGTCAAAGTGCTACGGTAGGTAGGTACTTGTGTATGGAACGTGTGACTACGCCTTTCCAAACATGAAAACTTATCTCTACATAGTAAATATTGCATACTTCAAAATAGTATTGTATGACATTATTGTCAATTTTCAACATAAGCATTTTGGTAGAGTCTACTGTGTCCATTTACTTGGAACTACATAAGCAACTTTGTTCAGTTCAGTGTTCTAAAAGTCTTGTTTTATACTTTTTCAGCGTCGTTTTTTGTCGTAGTTGGGTTTTAGTTTTTAACTTTTTATTATTTGTACTATTTTGGTGTTAAAAACAGAATATCAAGGCCCTTCTAATGGTACTGCAGTGGTCTTATTCTGTTAAGTAGTAAAGAAGCTATGAACGAAAAGATGTGAACTATATGCAATCAGTCCATGAATATACGTAAAGTCACATGCAAATGCTAGTAATATATATATATTTAAAATGTACAAGTAAAGCGCTTTCCAATGATACCAAACACGGCGTATTTATCTTAACTTTATTTTTTTACTCTGTATGTTTTGTCCGCTAGTGGGCGCCACATTAGATTTTGTGAAACCCTATATAGCCTATAACCAGCGGACAATTAAGACGCTTCTAATGATATGTCATTTGTCGAATTCTGACAAGCAATTTAGAAGTTATGTGGAAACAGATGAACATACATACATACATACAAACATACATACATACATACATACATACATACATACATACATAGCCTGTCAAAATCATAACCCTCCTTTTGCTTTGCCGTAGTCGGGTAAAAAATAGGATGAAGGATTTAATAAGTATTGTATTTTAAAAATAAATATATTTATAAATAAGGAACTTAAATTCAATCTTTTGGATGTGAATTAATGTTTTTAATAAAAATTTGTTATAATTAGACCTTGCTTGGTTATAAAGTGGAAATAACTGTTACTTATATACTTCGGCAATTTTACCGTTGTCCCTCACTAGTGCCTTTGAGTATAAAGCCACTGGAGATGCCATAACGTCAACGCTTCTAACAAATTTTTTCGCCACTTTTAGCGGGGGGCGAGGTAAACACGTACAGCACACCACCAAAAAATTTATAACTCAACAGACACAAATTTTGCTGTAACGATAAACGCACACTACAAAAATGTTCAACACTTCAAACAATACACGCACACAAACAAAGTTTTCACGTAACTACGCAACACACATACGAAAAAAATAGTGATGACACAAAGAATAAAATAAAATCAGTTTGGTGAATGAACTGAACTATCTTGTACTGATTATTGTAATTCAATAACATTTTGTGGGATCTTATTAAACAATTTTGTGCTTAAACCCAAGAACGACTTTCCAGTCTTTTGAAGCCTGAGCCTTGAAACGGCAAACTTATGTTTATTACTGGTGTTAAAATGGTGAGGATCCGATATTAAATGATTGTATGTTCTTGTAAACATATAAGATACAGTCCAAAATGTACTGAGAGGATACGGTTAAAATATCTATGTCTTTAAAAATATCTCTAAGGGAGTCACAGAATTTCTTTTCATTTTCAGACTAAATTTCAATATCGTATGACCAGAGGAAAGAAAAGTTTTTTTCTAATTCATCTTACAAGATTTAAATATAACATATGTTTAGACCTTTTATTTAATTCAAAATTAAAGTAAAAAACGGATTATACAACTAACTGCAGGGAGTGAATGATTCATTCAAATGTCGAGTCCTTTTTTTGACTTTGTGACATCACTAGCCCCCGTACCACTGTATTCTTGTTTATTTTTTTCTGTCGTTTACGTATCGCAACGACTTTTTATTTAAATGGCAATTCTTCTTAAATACACGTTTAAAAGTTAATAAAAACACTTAGATATGATACTAAACGCGCTCTTGTTGCGAATTTGAGCTCTCGATCGCCTTTTACATGAGAATACTGCACAACTAACCATTTTTCAAGAGTAACGTCACGCGACAGGGATCAATGCAAAATGGCGGTGGTGCAGCGACAAGTAGTTTTATTAAACATGTTTGAACAGTTGACCAATGTACTTTGCCGGAGGGGGTCGCCCGTGTAAGGCATCTCCAGTGGCTTTATACTCAAAGACTAGTGCAGTCAGTCTGACATGTAGCAAATCGGCCAACTTAGAGCGGCTTTGGTATATTACAGTAACCTTTGTATTTGTATTACACCACACTGCGGCGGCATTTAAAACCTAAGCGGTTCCGATTTTTACTGTGTTCAGGTCCGGAAGCAGCCAACGCAAAATTTACCAAACTAGGAATGAAAGAGCGTGCACAGTGGTCTAGTTTTTCACATTCCAATTAATTTCTTATTATTTGATTGTGATACCTACTGTGTGTGTACCATGTGCGCGCGCACATAATACTCACCTCATTGTAAACAACTCATTACTATACATATTTTAATAACCTCTTTCTTCTCGGAATTTTTATGGGAATCTTAATTTCTTGAAAAATAAAATACTGTATTGGTATCAAAAATCGGAGTTATATTTCCGCTTTGCTGTAGGTTAATGTAACAATTTGCCAGGTTACAGAATTGGCCGCACAGCCGGTATGAAGCATAACATGTACTTTTTATAACAATGATACATTTCTTCAGACCTAATAGCCTAAAACTTACACAAACTACCTACAAAGATATACAGGTAAAGCTAATATATCTACAATCATCAATAAGTTATATACAGATAACAATACAGCAAAAGATATTTATATACACATTATTTTCAATTAGACTTATCTGTAACCTGAAAAACTTTGATTTTTCCTACACTCTGGGCAGTACCATTTTCCTTTAGGTGGAACCATGATACCGACACACTCGAAATGGAACCATTCAATGGGACATCCCTCTGCGTCGCAAGCAATCATCTCTGACACCTCGTCGTAGGGGCAGCGGCAGTAGCAGTACACGCTCTCGCCCTCGCGCGCCTGCCGCACGGCGGGCCTCTGGAACGCGTAAGGCAAACTCGAGGTCCCCGAATTCAAGTAAGTCGGAGGCGGAGGTGGCGCCGGCTGGGTATTGCGAGGCTGATATATCTCCAAGTTCCCCTCGCTCGAGTCCGAGTCACTCGACTCCATCGACTCGGTATTCATTAGGATACGAGGAGGCTCGGGATCTGGAATTGGCGCCGTTAACCTAATTGGTTCAGTGTAATTGAACAGACGCTGAGGTATGATGGTCGACGGCACTTCTTTTTTGGGTTTATGTGTGACGGGCGATGGCAAGTCTTCCTTTCTCCACTCGAGCTTAGGTGGTAGCTGTGGTTTCAAAGCGGTCAAGGCTGGAGAAGATGCGGATTCCTCGTCGCTTGAATATCCGTAAAATTTATTTGGAACTCGCCTTCTCTTTGAAGCTCTTTTATGTTCAGTAGATGCCGTAGATGCGCCAGTGCTAGTGGCAACCATAGGCGCAATAGGAGTTTCTGGTATTTGAACTGTATTAGAATGTAGAGATATGGTAATTTTGTTGGGCACTAACGGTTGGGGTGGTACTTCTGGTTCAGACTTAGCAATAATATCTTTAGGAATGTTAAGTTTAATGGGAGCATGTCTTTTTGAATTTTTGGATTTCTTTTTCTTTTTACTTTTCTTTTTACTGCTGCTAGATTTCTCTTTTTCTTCAATTTCTGCTTTAGGTTCTTCTACTTTGATAGGCGTAGCTGGACGACTGGCTTCCCCTGAAACCGATCCTCCATCAGATGGCGCGACGGATGCTAACAACATTAACTGGTTTCGTTTTTCTGCATGCAATTTGTTTGCTATTTGTTGTGGATGCTTATCGTAAAATTCTTCATCTGTGTCGCTTTCAGTAGTTTCTAAATCAGTTTCAGCTATAGGAGGCTCTACTTTTTCTGGAATTAGAATGGGGGTTTCTGACATACCCATAACATCTACATTGGATCCATTGCTTAATCTTCTGTTAGGTAGTTTCTTTTGCTGTTTCTTCTTTTTCTTGTCACTTAGATCTTTCTTTTCGTTTAATGAGTCGTCAGAGGAATCAGAATCTGAAGAGCTGGATGAAGAAGAGCCACTGCTGGAGGAGCAGCTGCAGTTAGAGCCACATGAACAACTTGAGTCACTGTCACTGCTGCTACTACTGGAAGAGGATAATCCACCAAGTCTTTTTTTGGGCGATTTTTTGTTTTTCTTTTTATCTACACTAAATGTATCTTCATCTCCATTTATATCAGTAGGTATTAAGCAATAGTCGTGGTCGGATTCGCATACATGTTTCCTAATTGGTACCAGTGGCGGAGTCTTTTCTTTTTGCTTTTCGACTTTAGCTTGATACTTTTTGAAATTATCCCAGATATCTAGAACCTGCTGGTCACTTGGTGCATTTTCCTCTAAAGGTTCAGATTTTTCTTCAACTTTTGGGACAACTCCATCAACCTTATTGTCTTCAGGTGGAATTATGTTTGCATCCTCTTGTTTTATTTCCCCCATAGCCTCTTCTTTTTTAACCGGTGCTATTCCACTGTCTGATTCATCACTACTGTCACTCTCAGAGAGATCTAATGCTGGCAAGTTGACATCCAACAGTAAAGCATCTTTTTCCTTTTGTTTCTTTTTCTTTGCCTTCTTTGACATTTGCTCAGTTCCTGCCTCAGCTTTGACTTCAGAAGTTCCTGCTTCCTCTTTAGGTTTGTCATCAACTAAATCAATAACTGGAATTTCTTTAGAATCATCTTGTAGTTTTTCATCTGATGGAGATATTTTTTCTTCACTTAAATCTTCTGTCATCAATTTCTTCCTATGATCATCTACATGTTTTGCTAGAAGTTTCTTAGAAACAAACTTTTCTGTGCATCCTTCCTCTTTGCACTCATGAGGATATTCTCCAGAATGAAATCTCCTGTGAACTTTTAGACAAACTGCCCTTGTAAATTGTAAGCTACATTCATCACAAACAAATATTGCAGGTGGAGTGCAAAAATGGTAGACATGAGGCCATTTTTTTTGGAGGCATCTTTTACATAATACACTCTCAGTGCCATGTTTCCAGAATAAATGATTTGTTATATCAGGCTTGTTTCTGTACGCTATACCACATCTATAACATAAATGGTGCAACTTGTGTTTCCATACATGATTAGACAGCCGTGCCTGACTATGGCAAAATTCTAAGCAGACATCACATGTGTGGTGTATTTTTCTAAGGTGTACCATTAGCCTAAAAGAAGATGGTATTGAGTCTACATTGCACAAACAGCATCTAAATTTAATTTCATATTCAGAGTCATATGCCCCAGGGCACAGATGACACAGCAACTCACTATAACTATAAAAATTTGATTTGCACATTATGCAAAGTAATATCGTTTTTTGATGCATTTTTCGGTTATGTAAATAGAGATCTTTATGGACTCCAGTTTTGAAATAACATTGAAAACATTCAAACAAATGATCATATTGAACTTCTTCATATTTGTCTACATTATCATAGGAAGTTGAGTTTATAAATACAGAGCTTAGTTCTTTCGCGCCAGATACAAGCTTTGCTGTTATAGTCTCTGGCATCAATTCTTCTGCAGTGATGCTGTCCACAGTGGCAGCGAAGCGATGTTGGGCCACCATATGGAGCGATAGCTGCTCACAGTTTACTGCAATCTTCCGGACATGATTACAATAAATACAATTAATAGCTGTATTTGCCAAAAACACTTTTAGAAGGTCTTTTAAGGGATATTTATCAAGGGGTCTATCTAGTGATAATTCTGTCACAGGTATCTCAGGTTCCTCAATTTTAGGTTCTACAGGAGTGTCATCACAGGGTAGATCATCTGGCTCAGTCTTGGTTTCTGTTTTGGCAATAAGATCTTCAGGGGTATCAAACTTTCCCTCCACATCTACATGTAACTCTTCTGTGAAATCTTCAGTGGGTTGTTCATACTCAAGGGCTGGAGCTTCTAGTTCTTCTTTTAATTTCTTTTCTTCATCTATAGTAATATTATTCTCATCAACTGTTAATTTATCGCTTACATCACTATCTGATGAATAATCACTGGATGAATCTTTATCCAAAAGTTCCTTTGGAACTCTTACTGTCAACTTTGGTACCCTGTTCAATGTATTTACATCCTCTATATTATTATCATAAATTGTAGTCTTGATAGTATTTTCTGGTTTGTATTCTGGAGACTTAACTTTCATACACAAATTATTATTCAATAATGATTTTAAAGTTGTCTCCTTATTTTCCTCAAATACAGTGGATTTTACAAATGGACTGTCAGCTTTATCACAAATCGTCATTTTTATTGGTGGTAGTTTTAGTTGGACTGGTGCCGGTACCTCCAGTGTGGTTTCTTTTTCATATCTTTTTGGAGGTCTTCGCGTTCGACTAGGAGGTTTGTGTGCATTTTGACTTTGTTGGCCAATTGTGGGATCCACTGTAGAATTGATGATGACGGGTGAGTTCGCTTTGTTTAAGCTCAATTTTAATTTAATACCACATTCTTTTTCTTTTTCTATGGGCGGGAGAACCGGTTCTTCACAATTAATTTGTGAATCTGATAATGGGGAATGAACCTCGTCAGGAAGAGGTGAGTCACTGTCGTCTGACTGATCTATACTGTCACCACCGTTGGGAAGCGTATGGTCATTTGCCTGGGGGCTGACCATGTTATCCTGTATTGGGCTGACCACCTGTTTACTACTAGAGATATCCAAATCCATTCCCGAGTCTATGGTGATGCTGGTGTCTTTGCTGATGGACGCAGAGTTGTCAGAACTTATACTAGTGTCACTGTTCGTTGGTTCACTGTCGGCTACATTTAAAGTCGACTTACATTGTGAAGTGATAGTCTCTAATATAGGCTCATTGGCAATATCTTTCTTATCATTTACAGGTTTTAATGTTTCCTTCATGACAGATGAAGGACCATTAGTTGAAATATCACTACATAACTTTGCATTTTTCACATTATTAGTTTTAACTGAATTTTTACTAACAAGCACAGGCACAGGTTTTGGCTTAACATTATTACAGTCATGATTAAAGAAATCGTCCTGTTCACTACAGATCTCGTCACACACACAGCACATTAAATATAATGTCCCATTATAAGCTTTGCAGAATTCCTCCTTGCTATCATAGTTAAATTCTTTAACACTGTGTTTATTAGTCAAATGTGATGATAGTTTTTCTGCTTTTGAAAACATGCCCAGGCAAAATAAACATATATGCCTATTATGCACTTCCCTCATGTGCAAAAAGAGATTCCAGTTTTCATAGTAGGTCCCGCATGCTGAGCACAAATACACTTTTCTTGTTACCCTTGAAGGTCCTCCCGCATTGAGGTCAGCACTCGGGGCCGCTTCAGGGCTCAGTGCTGGCTCCTTTGCTTGGGCTCTACACACTAGCTGATGTTCTTTCAGCATTGCTAATGTTTTGAATGACATTGAACAACACTTTCGACACTTGAATTTCACCATTGGTTGTAAACCGAGACTCTGTGCGTACTCCTTCAACTGGGCGCCTTTTTCAACTTTACCCTTTTTATACTGTAATAGTTGACTTTTAGGCACAAGTCTGGGGACTGGTTTGTCTTCTTCATTGTCCAATAACACATTAGGCATTTGTGGAACCGCATTATGAAAAGTAGGCACATCTACTCGCTTGGGAATCAATTTGGGTACTCTGGGTACAGTGTTGGGGGCACTGGAGTCATTTTTGACAAAGGGTTTCTTTTTCTTGCCAGAATTGTAATACTGGATGGAGTTATCAACAAAAGGCCTCTTGCCCAGGTGTATTCGGAGCGGGTTGATGCGCTTGCGGTGCTTGTCGTCGCGGAGCCCGTCGGCGCTGGCCCGCCGCTGCTCGAACGCGTCGGCGGGCGGCGACGACGACTCCCCGCCTATATCATGCCCGTTTGTAGCTGCCTTCGACGTCCTTTCGCTGTACAAGTTTGCCAATGCAGCGATTTTATCATCTTTCGTATTGATAACATTACCATCTTCCATAATTTTCTGAAAAAAAAACATGTGCTTTTGATCACTGGGAAACAAAAGACGTTCACATACGAGGAAATCGGAACTTCATTTCAAATTAGTACTTGTATATCAACATAAAAAAAATTCAAGCGTACCTCTGAAATCGTACGTCCAGTACGAGTACAACAATAAAGATTCGTTTCCATGCATCCGTTTGAGCAGATCAATCCTTACATCAGGCTTATTATGAAGCAGCCGCGGGCTGATCATTCCCGTAAAATGGCGTCACTTCGCAGAGCGAGGAATGGTGATTATCAAAAGCGATGCTTCAGACTTGCGTCACATTTATCAAACCTCACAATCATTTTTTAATCTTCACATTACACAAAATATTGCAAATAAATCAAATTAATCGCGTTTTAATGTTTATTTCCAAACAAATTATAGGAAAACTGCAGCACGTTACGAGAAGCTAATTCATGAACCATAGACTGAAATATTTTTTTCTTAAATTTAACTTTTTAAAATTATTTTGAGCGTACTCAAGCCATGAACACGTGGTAGTTAAATACCATAGAGAGGGTCGTACTCAAAGAGTTATAAAATTTATAAAATGTAATAAAAATGCTTTAAGAGAACACAAAAAGCAATTACTTTCAAATTTAAATTAAAATGTTAGTTTGAAAATATATGGCTCAATTATAGAAGACCCAAAAAATGGTTTTAAAAATGTAGATCCGTTCTTACCTTACACAAAAATTTATAACTTTTAGAAGTTTTTCAAATAACATTAAATAAGTTATCATCATATTATAAATGATTATGTAAGTAACGGTCACTGCAAAAACAATAATAAAAATTGATCTAACGGTCTTGATCTCTAATCCTTATTTGATAAGTAAAACTGAGCATTGCCTTTTTGAACTCAGAAACATTGTTAATGAAAAGGCTATTACTACGCTCTAATTTATGAAGACACCGAAAATCTACTTGTGCTAAAGTTATTCATATCTCTGTATTACCCCTATTTTAATTTTTATTAAAGTGAATTATTAAATAATATCCTTGTTTCGCTGATTATAGTAGTTCTACTTTTAGCCGCGATGTGTGTTTTTGTCCCTCAAGTGTGGCAACATTGGCAGATGCGGAGTTGTCAAAAGGGAAGGGTATAGTTTTTAGTTTTTATAATTTTATTTAGTGGAATTTCTTTATCTTATGTTATTAGATAGACAATGCTGATTCAAGATGATGTCTGATCAGTTCAGAAAAGTAGAACAATATTCTCCAAAGTCATCTCCGCGAGGAGCGAGATCCCCAGTGGTCTCTCGTCAGGACTCGTCGGGAACTCTCAAGACCACAATTTCGCTCGGCAAGAACCCGTCTATCGTGCACAGTGGACCCTTCTATTTGATGAAAGAACCCCCAGGTAATGCACCTTCGACTAGTGTTTTGATAAACATTGTAATGGCATCATAATATTGTCTAAACGTCATATTCGTTTCAGCTGGAGAATGTGACCTGACGGGCGCAACGAACCTGATGGCATATTATGGACTGGAGCATTCGTATAGTAAATTTAATGGGAAGAAGCTAAAGGAATCGTTGTCGTCATTCCTGCCCAACTTGCCTGGTATTGTGGACGGGCCTGGTCAGGAAGACAACAGTACTTTGGGATCAGTCATAGCAAAGAGGCCCATTGGTGGGAAGGAGCTGCTACCACTGACAAGTGCGCAACTGGCCGGGTTCCGGTTGCATCCCGGTCCGCTACCGGAGCAGTACCGCTATGTGAGCGCCACTCCACCAAAGAGACACAAAAGCAAACACAAGAAACACAAACACAAAGATGGTGCTCCGCCTGGACAAGACACACCTTTGCAAGGTCTGTATAGTAAATCAATTGATTTTGGTTTTGGTTATTTATTAGATAAAGAGGGTAATATAGAAACATTCAATTCCAACAATCAAATTGCACTTGGGCACAGTCTAAATCTATTCTGATATGTGTTTTGCAAAGTGGTATCAACTTTCATAAATAATAATAGTTTATTTTCTCTACACAATACACTACAAAATTTCTCTTTCTAACCTATATTATATGGGCCCCACATGTTACCTTCAAGTAATCATATCACTGGTCACAAGTGCAATAAAGCAGCACAAATATATCCACTTGAACATCCAACCTATGTTTGCCTATCATAGGTTGGAAGATATCCTATAGTTATAAAAATGAAGGAAGAGGTTGATGTATGTAGATGAAGCGAAAGTGGTGTGCCAGGACCATAGCACATGGCAGGAAGTGATTTCTGCCTACCCCCCTGGGATAAAGGCGTGACTTTGTGTATGTATGTGTAGGAAGAGGGGATACAAAACTACATAATGAATAATGAATAAGACGTCAGGTATATCAAAATCGCGCTATACCAAAGCCGCTCTAAGTTGGCCGATTTGCTACATGTCAGACTGACTGCACTAGTGAGGGACAACGGTAAAATTGCCGAAGTATATAAGTAACAGTTATTTCCACTTTATAACCAAGCAAGGTCTAATTATAACAATTTTTATTAAAAACATTAATTCACATCCAAAAGATTGAATTTAAGTTCCTTATTTATAAATATATTTATTTTTAAAATACAATACTTATTAAATCCTTCATCCTATTTTAAAAAAATACCTGGTGAGTATTACCCACTACGTCACTATGAAAACGTGTCAAACGGCGTAACCTTGTAAAAGTGTAATACAGAGTGGAAATTTTACGTTTTCTTTTTATAATTCAATTATTTTAGGTAATAAGAGACAAATAATTATATAATAGGGTAGTTTCCTATTTTTTTATTTTTTGATAAATGGATGGACCACACAATTGCAAAGGTGCTGTTAAAAGAATGGTTTGATTTTTAGAAAACTCTCGGAGATATTACAGTTTCAACAGCACATCATTTGGGCGAGCTCAAAACGCTTCATACAAATGTCGCACAGAGCTATGACGTCACCGCTCTGTATACTGTACGCATATCGTAAGAACTTTGTTCAGCAGCTATATCAAATGTTGCGTTTACGAATATGTTTTCATAATGAAAGTTACTACTATTTCTGTAATTAATAATATGGCATAGTATTTTAATTGAATTTTCGCACTTTAGAAATGGACTTTCCCACCTAACTTCAAATGCCTATTATTGTCTCATTTCATAAGAAATTTTATTTTCGATTTCACTAATGTTATTGATTTACCTATATGTTACTGTTAATTGTGAAATTGTATGTAAAATCAGACTTAGGAAACTACCCTATTATGTGCATTTGAAATTTTGAAATAACGTATTATTTTTAAAAGTTGTTCTTTATGATTCGCTTAAATATGTTCCTCTTAACAAGGATAAATGCAAAATATAAAATAAAAAGTGTCAAATCAGTCTTCTAAGAACGGCTCCGGTATAATTATCTAGTTATTTGTCTTTTATTACCTAAAATAATTGAATTATAAAAAGAAAACGTAAAATTTCCACTCTGTATTACGCTTTTACAAGGTTACGCCGTTTGACACGTTTTTATAGTGACGTAGTGGGTAATACTCACCAGGTATTTTTAAAAATAGGATGAAGGATTTAATAAGTATTGTATTTTAAAAATAAATATATTTATAAATAAGGAACTTAAATTCAATCTTTTGGATGTGAATTAATGTTTTTAATAAAAATTTGTTATAATTAGACCTTGCTTGGTTATAAAGTGGAAATAACTGTTACTTATATACTTCGGCAATTTTACCGTTGTCCTCACTAGTGCCTTTGAGTATAAAGCCACTGGAGATGCCATAACGTCAACGCTTCTAACAAATTTTTCGCCACTTTTAGCGGGGGCGAGGTAAACACGTACAGCACACCACCAAAAATTTATAACTCAACAGACACAAATTTTGCTGTAACGATAAACGCACACTACAAAAATGTTCAACACTTCAAACAATACACGCACACAAACAAAGTTTTCACGTAACTACGCAACACACATACGAAAAAAAATAGTGATGACACAAAGAATAAAATAAAATCAGTTTGGTGAATGAACTGAACTATCTTGTACTGATTATTGTAATTCAATAACATTTTGTGGGATCTTATTAAACAATTTTGTGCTTAAACCCAAGAACGACTTTCCAGTCTTTTGAAGCCTGAGCCTTGAAACGGCAAACTTATGTTTATTACTGGTGTTAAAATGGTGAGGATCCGATATTAAATGATTGTATGTTCTTGTAAACATATAAGATACAGTCCAAAATGTACTGAGAGGATACGGTTAAAATATCTATGTCTTTAAAAATATCTCTAAGGGAGTCACAGAATTTCTTTTCATTTTCAGACTAAATTTCAATATCGTATGACCAGAGGAAAGAAAAGTAATTTTTCTAATTCATCTTACAAGATTTAAAATATAACATATGTTTAGACCTTTTATTTAATTCAAAATTAAAGTAAAAAACGGATTATACAACTAACTGCAGGGAGTGAATGATTCATTCAAATGTCGAGTCGCTTTTTTACTTTGTGACATCACTAGCCCCCGTACCACTGTATTCTTGTTTATTTTTTCTGTCGTTTACGTATCGCAACGACTTTTTATTTAAATGGCAATTCTTCTTAAATACACGTTTAAAAGTTAATAAAAACACTTAGATATGATACTAAACGCGCTCTTGTTGCGAATTTGAGCTCTCGATCGCCTTTTACATGAGAATACTGCACAACTAACCATTTTTCAAGAGTAACGTCACGCGACAGGGATCAATGCAAAATGGCGGTGGTGCAGCGACAAGTAGTTTTATTAAACGTGTTTGAACAGTTGACCAATGTACTTTGCCGGAGGGGGTCGCCCGTGTAAGGCATCTCCAGTGGCTTTATACTCAAAGACTAGTGCAGTCAGACTGACATGTAGCAAATCGGCCAACTTAGAGCGGCTCTGGTATAATACTTTATTAATTTCCTTAACCCTTAATAAGACACGGGGAAAATAGTTCCCACCAGATTTTGAACCTTATGTAGTTGTAATACCGGCGAAAACCAATGAAAAAATTCTATATGCTGTATTTAATCAAGGGTTAATGAGAACCACAGCCATCACTTATCAATTTTATCAAAGAATAATCATAGCAATTGTAGCAAATGCCCAAGACATAAACTACAATTAGAGTTTGATTTACATATGCTGGATATAAATCTCCCATCTTTCAGATAGCATTCAAATTCTGATATGAAAAAACTGGTCACCTTTAAGTGATCCAGGAATCTATTTAATTGTTTTCTTTGTAATAAGACTGGAAGTGATCATTAGTTAGGTTTTGTCAGCAACTGAGAATAACTTGATGATGCAGACACAAACCCATTAATACTTTGTTGGAGTTGAAGTTTACTTTGATGTTGACAAATACCTTATCGAATTACTTATATCTACAATCTATTTATTTCAACTAGCATATACCGCTACCTACAGCTTTAATTACAAAATGGCGCGGAGTCTATTCATAAATACATTTTCCATGTCTTTACTAATATTATAAATGCAAAAGCAATCACTACAACTAGGTATTAGCCAGAGCCTGAGAATCGGACAGGCTTTTTGATTAACTTCACTAGAAGTTAGTAATGTTTTGCGAGATAAGCGATTCCAAAGGGTCGGAGTCGCGGGCGGAAAGCCTACCACAATTCGCTCTATTTGCATAGCTTTTACATTAAATCATTATGAAATTTCAGACTCCTCTAACCCCGACACATATGAGAAGAAGCACAAAAAGCAGAAGCGGCACGACGACGACAAGGAGCGCAAGAAACGGAAAAAAGAGAAGAAACGCAAGAAACAGAAGCACAGCCCCGAGCACGGCGCGCTCACGCCCAGCCAGCACCCCGCGCCCTGAGCGCTCCGGCGCCCTCACCGCGAGCCCAAAGAGAACGCAACTCAAACATCAATCATTAACGTCACACAGGCACTTCATTTCTATCTTATTGGTCAATGTATGGTGGTACGGTCATGGGTTTGAAACTATTGGAATAGATTCAAAATTACCTTCAAGTGTTTCTAGAGGATAGTACTGAATGTGTTCAGTTCACAACAGACGCCTAGTTACCGCCATATGAATGGCACAAGGGGCCCTGTACATGTGTAAGCATGGTTTAGTGTTCACTTCATTTTGACCTCCCTAATCAACTAACTTGGGTGGCACCCCAAATAACTCTCATACAGGGCCCCTCCAAAGCATTCTAAGCTAGTTCATTTCATTTTTTGTACGAATTGTGGCCTTTTTAGATACTTAATATAACAAAATAATAGGCTGCCCCCTAAATCCTATTTGAGGGTTTTCAGTGCTCTTACTTCCAAATAAAATAAATATGCCATGTCAGAGGCCTACGGGCGGCTTAAACTCTGACACCAGGTTGTTCATCAACCATACGATAAGAAGAAGACTTCCAAATTCAGATTTAATAAAATTGTCTTGATAAGTAGTCTTCAATGTATGACTGTGACCATGTCACCATGATCATTTCCTAGTGTGCATGAGTGCCTTTACATTAACTCTTGTAGACAGACATAATCTCACAGCTGCTGCTATACAAAGTTAGCCTTCTCTTTGGGCTGCTCTCAGCAAATAAGTAAATTAGTTAACAATATACAGTAATTATTAGTTGATATTATCATTGTTTTAGCATAACTGTCGTTATTTTTGTTCCATAAGTTATATACTATAATAGATATAATGTGATGTATATTTCCGAACAGCATATCTGATTCTAATAGCATTACATTCACATTGCCAAAGAGGCACAGGATGCATCAAATGAGGTCGACACTATCCAATATTCATATTAAAAGTAAATGACAACTAATGTACATTGCTTGAATTTGGTAATATTGGTATATTTTATAGTTCTTTATCATCTGGGCCTCAGTTGGGGTAATTAATTAGAACTTGTCATTTTGTACAATTTATTTTCGCGTGTAAGGGACTAGTTATTTGAACACGCGTCGTCGGCGCGTAATGCCTTAACAGTAAGCCGGTTCAGATCACCCTCAGTAATTGTAGTAGTTAGCTGTATATTAAATTGACAATAGGGAGTGTGCATGAAAAATATTTTGATAATTTATTGCACTTACCGAAAATGCCTATTACATTGGGGTTAGGTACCTTAGTAATCAGCAAGTTTAGAGCAGCATTTCGTCAATAGAACAATCCATGCATATTCCCTATTGGAACAGAACACAATGCGAACTGTGTGGGAATATACAGTTGGGATCGTGTTAATTTTAATTTACATAAGAGCTAGATGTTCACTAAAAACTACAAAATATTTATAAAGTACTTAAATCCGTTTTTTTGGTTATATCTACATACTACTTTCAAAACAGTGATTAGTTTAGTTTTACGGTTTTATTCCCGGTCATCCCCATTGGGAATGGGTGGGGGGAAATCAAGGCTTGTTCGCTCACAGAGGTGACAATCGGGACTTTTTATTTCCCACTTGTTGTCAGTGGGAACCACCGAGGAATGAACCGCTTTAATCTCGAATACTTGATTGTGTTGATCAGTAATGTTTCATAAGTTATTGCGACCCCTTAGACGTACCATATTTTATATCATAATATTAATTGTACAGGTTTTGGCATCATAAATGTTCCGTTTCTATCATGACTTATTGTAAATAGTCTCATTCTCTCATTTTACCATTATGATAGGTGTAATAAATTTGATAGAATGTTATGTTGTCATTTTATTTATTTAAATATCCATGCTAATACATACATATGTTAAATATATTTTTTCGGCGTGAAGAAAGTATCAGTGACAGTAGCTAAAGAAGTGGCCGGTAGCCAGCCACTCCAGGCAGGCACTTTACTAAACCTTCCACTTCTTAGCGAGTAGTAGAAATAGGGTGACGTCCTATTAGTAAGTACTTTACGGGACCTGATGAACACTGACATTCTTATGTTATAGTGAGTATTTTACGAAAGTCACCAGAAAAGGAATTAAAATATTGGGAAAGATTCAGTTAGCGCTTAAACCACGCTCATAAGAAAATAAAACAACAATTTGTAGAGCGAATTTATTCAAAATATCCAAATTTATACATTAAGTCGGTTTCGCTTTATATAAAAAAGACAGTTGGTCATCCTAGTTAAAAGAACAATAAATTAGTAACGCAGCACCAAAATACATACATCATACTTACAAAATGACATCCTACTTACAGATTGGCTGACTTACGATAGTTAACAACTTGAGCGGCGGCTGCGAGGCCGCCTCCAGCGAACGCTGCCTTAGGCTGCAGAATGGATGCACACGGTGGCGGGGGCAGCATAAAAAGGATTTCTTCAGTGTCGTTAATTCTACCGCGATCGCCACCGCCACTGAGGGCGTCCAGTGCAACAGCCGTACAGATCCGTTCACGATTTTGCAATTCTAGTACACACGAACTATACTTTCGCTAAGATAACATGCCAGCTTTAGTTCTTAAATTAGCAGAGTGATTTATTATTTATATGCTTACAACAGTTTTAAAACCAATCTCCATTGTCAGTGGCGTAACTATACCCGTTGAAGTCCGTGGCAAAATTGATTGGATAGGGCCCCGTGCACCCCCCGTTCTTTTTTTTATCTTAATGTGTATATGTATGTATTCTGCTATGACCGGGGGCCCCTTTCGGCTGGGGCCCCCTACCGGGTGGGGGCCCGTGGCATTTTGCCGACTTGCCACCCTGTAGTTACGCCACTGTCCGTTGTTTTCTAGGTTTAGTTTTAAATCCGTCGTAAGATCCAAATCTCTACCTACCCGCAATATCGAATTCATACTAGACATAACTACAATACACAACGATTTATTTGTTATCTAATACATTTTGGTGCGCCATGGCACTGTATGAGCATGACCAAGCATGACTAACGGACAACAACTACATTTCTTATATACACGTCGATATACTACCATCAGCCTTTGTCGCCGAGAATTCGATAAAATCTATTTATAAAAATCATTCATCAATAATACATAAAAATTACGAAATTCTAAATAAAAATAAATGAATTTATTCCTTAAATCGATCAAATGATATAATAAAACTGTATGCAAAAAAAATTGCTGCGTAAAGTATAAGTAATAGGTAAAATTTAGCGTAATATGGTAACTTCCTCAAAAAAATACTATCCAATTGCGAACTTACTACGAAACGAATACAAATTGGCGGCCGTGCGCGCGGACGTTTACGTTCTACCTATCACATAAAACTGGAGTACAATTTTGAGCAATTACATTATAATTAGAAGCATAAGCAGTTACTTAACATTTTAGTTTGTGATACCAATGGCAAGTAATAAATAAAAATCACTATTAGTCACGATCACGAAACAAAACGGTATTCTACCGGCAAGCTAGATCCCTATGAATAAAACCTATACAGATAATACGAACATACAACTTATTATTCATATGGATAACAAATAAATAATTAAACATTATTAAAATTATATTTTAATTTATACACAATTTAATATTTTACAAATCGTTAATTAAGCCATTTACATTTAAATTAAAACGTTGTCAAGTAACACAACCTAACAGTAGGTGGATTCCTAATTTGGATTATGTTTAATATCTTCAGCTTTATACATGACGCACAGTAAAAAATCATACACTAAAGTTAATTCTCAAATATGTAACAGTATAAGTACTGCTCGACTGTATAATGTGTTCGCTTGTCTTTGGATATTATCATTATTATTGCAAGTAATATGTACAGAACAGTTAGAGACAAACATTATATTATACATCAGGTTTATTATGTCTATTGCAATTAAAAATAACAAGTAATTGCATAAATAATTATCTATTATAGTATTATCAACGGATGAAAAACAAATGAGTGCTAATGTCATGACGTGGCAACACTTACTTCGTGATAAGGGAAGGGTCCGTGAAGGGGATTCCGCCGGACAACGAGGCTTCCTAGTATTGATATTACATTGCCACAGTTGCTGGCGAACCTTGTGTACCTACCATGTATGCTGGAACAACCAACATCTACTTTTAACCCACATGAATGCACGTTACACTTCGTACATGCATTTCAATTGCGTGAATTCTCTAATACGACTCGGATACTCTTTATATTTAGACTTGGTACATTTTCGCCCAAAATCATGACATAACTTCTAGAGGGCCAGTCTTATTTTAAATTGCATAATGCGTCAACCTGTAAGGTGAACAACCTTATATGGCTAATGTTCTCACAATTATGGTGAATAGAGTACCACGAAGAATCGTCGATTGCGACGCCTTTAATTTCTTCATTACTATATGTATACCCTCAGTATTAGACGCTAGAGTAGAAAATGTAATAGAATTGTTCAGTGCACATTCACCCTTATTATATCATATCACACATGTTGATAAATCAAAAACATAAAAACAATATTATGTAAATTATTGTGTTAGAAATGCTATTAAAAGTATTCCTTTTAAAATGCGAGTTATAATCGAAACGGAATAGTTAAATAGAGGTAATATTACTTTTAAGCATAAAAGAAGAGGGTGATATTTATCTACTAGGCTTTTTATAATCATCACTGACGAATATAGGCTTTTTACGATAATGTAACGTCAGTCCAATTGAGTTAATCGTGAAATACTTTCCTATCATTTAACCGTTAGTAGAATTGAATATTCGATTTTTACGAGATGATGATACATGGTGGTGTATTTTAAATTCAAAATAAGTAAGTATTTTGCAGAAAATAATAACAATTAAAGGTATCAGAGATGATGAAATCTTAATTACCTAAAGATGTTGACTCTGATACGTCATTTGATAAACGATAATAAGGTGTTAGTTCCATCTTGTTGCGCACAGGACCGAGAGAAAACTCGTACCTTGATCGGAACAACCACAAAAGCCACAGTCGTCGGTCAGTTTGTCGTTCGTATAATCAATGGTAGTAGGGAATATGAAACGGTGGATATGATGCTCGAATATATTCATCGAAATTCTTCAGCTCAAGTGTTTAGAGATGGATCCACCCAGTCTAACTAATCTCACATTACTAAAATCGCTAAAAACAAATCACCGATTTTTCCGAAACAATGGACCTACAAAAATATGTTATCCTGATAATCTAAGCTACTTCTGATGCCGACAGAGCAAAACGCCGGATCCCGATAGCCACGAGATCTAAACATTAATGATATTGCTCCAATCGACAGATGCTGTTACAAAATAAGAATCTCATTTAACTCAAACAATGGCGCCATCTACAATTAGGCAGTTTGATACTGGACATTATGTAGGATACTGATGACGAGGTATTTAGATGTGAGAGCCATCCGCTCTCCCGCAAGTCCGGTGATGATGACGAGGTACTCCAAGCCATCATCGTAAGCGAACAAAAAAAAGAATGTCGTGGGTACGTTTATGGAACGCCGCATGTTCGCTGTCCAGGGCCGTAGCCAGGGCAGAGTTGGTGTGTTGCACCGGCGTGCTGATGATGTAGTACGCGTATGGCACAACGCAGGGCAGTATCCAGTGTGTGATCCGGGGTTCCCTCGTGGAGGCGCAGGGGTGCATCAGCGCTGTCACAGGTCCTTGAGCAGAGCGGACTTGGCGTTCTTGAGCTTGTCCAGGCGCTTGGTCAGGTGGCTGTTCTCTGTCTCCAGTTCCTCCACTCGGTTCAACGCTTCCCGCGCCTAAGAAATATAAAAATAATAATTAATTAAACGACGGAGCTTCGGCCATATTATTACTGTAAACCTATTAGGTCTTGTATTGTTAGTGGCTTTGAACACGAGCGTACGTGCAAGCGTACAGTCGAATTCAAAAATAGATGACTCTTCTTGATAGTGTCTACTCGTTAATTTCTAACAGTTGAGTACAGATACGCTTTATAGTAAACATGGGATACGTTAAAAAGTAAGTTTTGACTTTACAAGTTATTTCAAATTTTGTACATGTACAACAATAAATGTATTTATTAACGACACACAAACATTATCTTAAATTAGGTACACGTTAACGGAACTTTGCTTGCGAAGACAAGTGTTACATAACTCTTAATAAGGATTTTAGAAATCATTACATGCAGTTATAGGTTTTACTATCAACATTCACAATACCTGGGTCCATTTTGGTAAATTACTCTTAATTCTTTTGAATAGGTACAGTATTGGAGCTCTGAATGAGAAAGAAGGATTTTCTATGTACAAACGACACAAGCGTCAAGTAATGAAAAAAAAAGTTTGATTTCTCAAACTATATTTTAGAAACTTTTGGAGTCTTGATGCCTGTGTAAACAGATTTTAATAAATTTTACAAGCCCTAATCGCGGCGCAGTTATAAGCGTCGATATCAAAAATATTTACATCGTTGTTATACGGCCATTAGTCCATTTTGCAATGTATCTCTTTCAATAAAATTTTAAGGTCGGACCAAAGTTCTGTGTGAAACATAAATATGATATTTTGACTAATTTGATGTTCTATTTGAACATGGATGTCACCAGTATTTATTAGACATCAAAGTTGAGAACTTCAGTATGAAACAGGCACGGTAATTATGCATCATCATCAGTCCATACACGTCCCCACTGCTGGGGCACGGGCCTACCCCTAAACTAGGTCGATATGGTCTTAGTCAAACACGCTGGCCAAGTGCGGGTTGGTCGACAACTCAACCTTAGATCAGTAACTATATTTTGAGAATATTGCAAATTGGCCTAAAGGTTCTTAGAGTACAGGTATTATTGCGTGCACACGGGGGCACACGAGGTGGCCAACTGTACCGTTAACTGTCGCCATTTTTGAGAACGGCCCAGAAGTCAACGACTTCCTGAAAACAAACCAGCCGCTGTACTGACACTATTCAACAATACTACGTAACTATAAAAAATATACGACATAGCACATCTGGTACCTACAAATAGAGAATGCCTAAACCCGTGTCTGTGGATCTGCGCCTGCGTAAATCAGAGTCTCCCCCAAAAGTGAACTTTTCTAAATACTAATATGTAGTAAAATTGAAGATTTTTTTTATAATAGCGGTGCGGATCGGAGTTGGCCGGTCCGCCGGACCCGCTTTGAGACGGAATCGCCGGGTTCCACTCCCGGCACGACGAGCCGCTCCTGGATTATACGCGACCTGGTGGGGCAGCCTTCGAAGGTGGTTAGTCTCCTAGAAACGGTGGCCACCCGTGGCATAGAATATGGGGCCCGACGGCCCTTTTCTACGGGTCTCTCTGGCCGGCAGGTTGACCCGCTCCGCCCGCACAATACCGCCGCTATGACTCCACAAGTCTGGCACTTGTCGCAACAATGGTCCCCCCCTGGCTCCGGTTCGTACAGTGCTGATCTTAGAACGCGACCTGACCTCTCTCGGTCAGAGTCACTCGGCGGGTTTTACGCAACCACCACACGGTGGTAAAAGCATCTGGTCGACAAAATATCTTCCACCTGGAGGTTCCCCCATTCCTGCATCTCGCACGTGATGGTAATCACAGGGCCTCATTTGTGTCATTCGTCATTCATTCATTAAGCAGGCCTTCAGGGTGAGTGCGACAGGCTCAATTGTGCCTGTCGACCTCATATTTGGATCTCACTACTGCTTACCATCAGACTTAGTCCATAACGCTTACTACTAATTCGTTGTTGACTAGCTGCGTGTCGCATCAGCGCCGCCCCCTTAACCCTTTAACCAGTAAGTGTACTATTTTGAAAATTTCATTACTTATGGACCTTATTTTATTTTGCTTACCATCAGGTGGAGTGAGGTTATCTTGTTAGCCTATAATAAAAAAAACCCAACAAATACTTAAGACTAGGCTGGACGGGCTAAGATTCCTTTGCCATAGGGATAAAAGGTAGAAAAAAAAAACGCCAACCTCTCTCTGCAGCCGGCGCCGCTCCTGCTTGAGCGCCTCCTCGTGCTCGTCCTGGTGGTCCTGGCGCGCGCGCAGCCGCGCCACCTGCGCCTCGAGGCGCGCCACCGCCGCCGCCTGCAGCGCCGCCTCCGCCTCCGCCCGCGCCGCGCGCGCCTTCGCCTCCGACACGCAGCGCCGGAGACCCTCCACTGAGGGACAGACAACCGTACTGTTAGCCTACATAGTACATATCTCAGTGTCAAGTGTTACAGCTTCTTTTTCAAAATCAAAATCAAAAATGTCTTTATTTATATAGGCAACTAGCTGTGCCAGCGACTTCGTTCGCGTTTCCCCCGTTTTTTACACATTTTCCATTGTATCTTTGCTCCTATTGGACGCAGCGTAATGTTATATAGCCTAAAGCCTTCCTCGATAAATGGTCTATACAACGCAAAAAGATTTTTTCAAATCGAACCAGTTGTTCCTGAGATTAGCACGTTCAAACAAACAAACTCTTCAGCTTTATAATATTAGTATAGATTACATGCACTTATAAATCGTCACATTACTAATAATAAGATTCTTTTTCTTTCCTAACTGACTACGATGATGAATTGGAGAAACTCTGTCATCATCGGTGTATGGATGTGATTATGTATTTATAAATATTTATGTATGTATACCAGTCTCTGACGCCGAATACAAGCTCTGCTTTGTTTGGGGTCAGGTGACCGTGTGTGGAATTTCCCAAATATATTATTTCATTATTTTTATTATGATCGGGCTTACGGGGGAGCGAATGGCTTAGGCTGAGGTATGCCTTTTTTTTTTTTTGACGCGGTGAAATGCTTGACGCACCGTCACCGGGAGATGGGGTTCTCTCCCAGTGGTGTGTCGGACTCCTGTAATGGTATGTGAATCTTGTCAATCACGACCTTACGTGATCGATAAAGATAACTCACCACGATAGAGTATTGCTACCCTGAACACGTATATAAGATAACATTAGTATATAAGGTGATTAGTTTAAGCAAATATATGAATTCCACGATGGACAGTCTTTAATTCAAGTCCCACCATTTTATAATATTACATGGCGACCGTGACAGTGCTGCCTTCCGGGCAGTGCTGTGCGTTAGTAATGTAAAGTAAAGTTATAGTAAAGTCCGCACAAGATTTAGAAACCTGAAGAAAGAAGCAAAGGAAACAATATGTTAGGAAGAAATCTGAAGACTACTGGTGAGTTTGGAGAAGTCCTGGGCGCAGGGAGTTGTTCGCGTCCGATGTGGTTAATTCTGGGCGCTAGGAAGTAGTTGCTGTCCAAGATGGTGGAAGATGGTGGACGAGATGGAAAATATTCTTGCTGGGTGCCGGGAGATGTTCGAGTCCATGATGTCAACAGGGAGTCAGTTGGTAGCCGAGATGGAGGATGTTGGTCCTAGGCGCCGGGAGACGTTCGAGTCAATGATGTCGAAAGGGAGTACAAAAGTGGCCAGCCAACCTTTATTTTTTTTTCTCTTGTAATTGTGCTTATTTAATCATGTGTTTTCATAAAATGTAACAAATTTATTTTTTTACAAATGCTACCGTCACCAAGTCATATTAGATAGGTGTTATTTCATCAAAGTAATAGGTAATTTGTTCTAAACGTTATTTTTATATATCTTATTGATTGAGAATAAGATGATTTTTGGTCTGATATATATTTTGAAACTGATTTAAAGTAAAGAATGTGCCTTTGCTGGGTATGATAGTTAATTTTGTTTTTTTTTTTAAATTGATTTGAGATAACTTTACTTACAGAAATTTATTATTATTTAATAATTTTGATTTTGAGAAATGATACATGATTGATGAATAATTTTGATATAATAACGTTAATTTCGTATCAGATATGTTGTCTTGTAAGGTAATATTGATATTTGGAAAACAATAACAATATAGTTCATAGTTACAAAGATGGTTAGTCAGCGTAGGAATTTCGTGAGTCAGCAAGGTCTGGGACATACGCGTATAAGCAATTTAAATAAATTGTGCTGATAGCAATAATAGGCAATGCATTAGTACGTGTGTTCAAATGTGCATTCACACACGCTTGACATTGAAGTAGCTAAGCTGATTCAACAGCAGCTGATTGCAGCTACGTATGAAGGTAATGGACGTCAGATTAGTACATTTTGAGAAAAAAAATCTTTAATTAATCAATTTTCCGCAATTGTGATTTTCGGAATTTTGTGAATTTCAATACTTGTAATAATGACGAGATTATTTAGTGTCGATAGCATATCGACTAGGCTAAGGGTTTTTGATATACCTTTGATAGCAAGTTGTACGTTTAAACGTAAAATTTTATGTGATTCCTTGTATTACATTGAAAATAATGAAAAAAGACATCATCGTATAAGATTGATTACGAAAAAGAGTGGTTTAGTTAGGCATTGTAATGGCCGTCGGATAATAAGAGGCAATAAAGTCCTCATGATATCATAGAAATGATAAAATGTGCAAATCATGTAACTCTACAAATTACATTTAAATCAGAATTCTTTACTAACGGAGGCGCGCCGCAGACGCAACGATAGGAGACCTGATAGCATAATGTAAAAATTTGGTGTCGTAGAGTGTTATAATTTATTTATGTATTTATTGATTACAGGCCAAATGAGCCGTAATATGAAAGAAGTTATGTGAAGTATATAGTACAAGGTACTGAATAAGGCGTAGATCCTTTATTTGATCATAATGTAGGACGATTTTTTTTTTGTTTTTATTTGTGAAAATATTTGGAGATCGATGATCTTAAAACTTGACCCTTAATATTTTTTTTTGCTGAATGTAGCAATTGATGATGAAATGAAAATGTTGATGAAATTAATATGATGATGGATATAAATAAAATGAGTCGAATACTTGTAATGTAAATTCCTCATGTAGAATTTATTCGTATATTGTAAATGGGATAAGCCAACCCATAGTTGATAAGTAGGAAGGAACCTACTATGTAATAAATATGGACCAACATGTGTCGTAAACAATGGATATTGTTAAAAGGTGTATTTTTGAAAAAGAGGTAAATAATATTGACCAAGAAGATGAAACGAAATTTTTTTTTTGTTACAAATAAATTGGAATTGAGATAGGTACTTGTGAATCAAGTTAAAGTAAAGGAACTTAATGTATGTGTAATGTTTTTTTGTTTAAATCATGTCTTTACTTCTAATAGCCTCAAGGTAATGATTTTTTTTTTTTTTTTTTTAAACGTCTATCGACCATAGTACAGACGCGCACCCTGCAGTACTTTGGCCATGTCTCTAGACGCGATAACAACTCCATAGAACGGCTAGTCATACAAGGGAAAGTAGATGGAACCAGATCACGCGGCAGATCACCTATGCGCTGGACTGATCAAGTGAAATCCGCCGTAGGAAACCGCGTGTCAGACTGCGCCAGACAGTCTGCAAACAGAGAAAGATGGCGGGAGATCGTGAAGAAAGCTGTGTCCGCCCCTAACACTAACATTATGGGCGCCTCGACGTGACCACGACCGCTCTGCCAAGAGCGAAACGACAGAGAAGAGAATGATTTTTATTTTGATACTTAACTTATGATTTTTATATAATTTTTATTATTAATTTGTTTAAATGTAAGACTACTTAGTAAGAAATAAGAACTAATATGTCGTTTTATACAAATATCTTTTAGATTTAGGAATTATAATGTATGTGTTACTCTATATCTTTTTCAGGGGAGGGATACCTAACCTTTTAGGGGAGGTGTAATGGTATGTGAATCTTGTCAATCACGACCTTACGTGATCGATAAAGATAACTCACCACCATAGAGTATTGCTACCCTGAACACGTATATAAGATAACATTAGTATATAAGGTGATTAGTTTAAGCAAATATATGAATTCCACGATGGACAGTCTTTAATTCAAGTCCCACCATTTTATAATATTACACTCCCCGGCGACTGGCGCGAAGATGGTAAATGCCAATCGCTGCTCCTGGGCGGAGTGCAATGCCCAGGGGGTCTACCGACTAAAACACCGCGATGTACCTCATCGCCTTGGCGACGTCATGGTTCCTAGCATAGCCCAACTACCACGACGCCACCGGCAAAGGCTGAGGTATGCCTCCAAAAATAGCTGACAGCTGGATGTGAATCAGACTACACAGTTACACACAATTCCAATCACATCCAGAATAAAAGTAGTTAGGGAAGAGAAGAGGAGAAAACGTAAAGCCAATTACATTGTTGTAGAAAGCCACCATATTTTAAAAAAAGGGGGGCGTACTTACTTTCCTCTTGCTATCATCTACATACGCGTATGAATTCTTAGGGGGTGAGAGCATTCCGCCCCGCAAGTCGCAAGTCCGGTGATGATGACGAGGCTACTCCAAGCCATCATGGTTTTTTTTAACTGACTTAGTTAAAAAAAGTATGCATTCTATTGTTGGATGGAAGAGTTCACAAATCGGTTGGCGGAGTCTACTCACGCTCGCTCTCCAGCTCCTGGTCGTGGAGCGCGCCGCCGCCGTTCTGCCGCGCGGCGCGCTCGTCGTTCAGCTGCAGCTTCAGCTTGCGCACCTCCGACTCCAGCGCCGTCTTCGTGCTCAACAGCTTCTGCAATCGGACGTCTGCAACGGAAACAAGGGTTGATGTTGAAAAAATTATAAACTTAATCAAGCTGTGTTCAAACAGTAGATATTTTTTTGTTTTCTGTATACATCGTGAAATTTTTGTGTTTTTATTTCTTACATTAAATAGATTTTAAGTGTGAATTTGTTATGCATAAATAGTAACATTATTTAAAGGGTTAAATAAAGGGGGTGGGACCACAATTTCGAGGTGAATACTGATTGGAACGGGAGCGTACTATCGGCAACGCTGGCGGTAGTACACTTTTCAAATAGATTTCTTTAAACGCCAATAGCCCCGCCCACTGGCCAATAGAAGAGCACTTAAAGAAAATCTGTCAAAATCCAAGCAAAAACGTTCCAATAGTAGGAGAGCTAGCAAGAATTTTTTGGTAGGTATTTGAGGCAAGCTGAAAACTTATCCTGAACCTCTCCTATTATATCCCAGCACGACACTGCAGACCTGGCTGGTGAGTAGCGGGGCTAAAGCAAACCCCCAAAAATATTTTTCATCTTTTTATTTATAACTAAAAAATAAGACTCACGTTGTAAGACAAATTATTGCGATGGAACTTCTACCTGTCGGTGAACTGACAAAGTATATTTTTTTGGATTATAAAATATATTTTAAAATAAGAAAAATTGGGGGTTTGGTTTAGCCCCGGTACTCAGCCAGGTCTGCGGTTTTGTGTTGAGTTATAATATTAAAGGTATAGGACAAGTTTTCAGCTTGCCTCATATACCTACCGAAAAATTCTTGCAGGCTCTCGGACCACAATTTGGGCGGGGCTTGCTTTGACAGACGTATAAGCGCCAAGCGATTTTCACCTTATAGGTGGTCGACCGCCAAATACTCCGATGTACATAGTTCGTGGCAAAAAAAAAAAACGTTTTCGCCTCCACTGCCGCCGCCTGCGTCCGTCCGATACTAATAGTACAGGAGGAGTCTCAACGAGCGTGCCCTCGTGCGCGGGCGCGAGCCGCTCCAGCTCGTCGTGCGCGTCGAGGCTGAGCAGCGCGAGCGGCGGCACCTGTCCGAAGCCGGGCACGTGGGGCGCGCGATACTAATAGTACAGGAGGAGTCTCAACGAGCGTGCCCTCGTGCGCGGGCGCGAGCCGCTCCAGCTCGTCGTGCGCGTCGAGGCTGAGCAGCGCGAGCGGCGGCACCTGTCCGAAGCCGGGCACGTGGGGCGCGCGATACTAATAGTACAGGAGGAGTCTCAACGAGCGTGCCCTCGTGCGCGGGCGCGAGCCGCTCCAGCTCGTCGTGCGCGTCGAGGCTGAGCAGCGCGAGCGGCGGCACCTGTCGAAGCCGGGCACGTGGGGCGCGCGATACTAATAGTACAGGAGGAGGCTCAACGAGCGCGCCCTCGTGCGCGGGCGCGGGCCGCTCCAGCTCGTCGTGCGCGTCGAGGCTGAGCAGCGCGAGCGGCGGCACCTGTCCGAAGCCGGGCACGTGGGGCGCGCGATACTAATAGTACAGGAGGAGTCTCACCGAGCGTGCCCTCGTGCGCGGGCGCGAGCCGCTCCAGCTCGTCGTGCGCGTCGAGGCTGAGCAGCGCGAGCGGCGGCACCTGTCCGAAGCCGGGCACGTGGGGCGCGCGATACTAATAGTACAGGAGGAGTCTCAACGAGCGTGCCCTCGTGCGCGGGCGCGAGCCGCTCCAGCTCGTCGTGCGCGTCGAGGCTGAGCAGCGCGAGCGGCGGCACCTGTCCGAAGCCGGGCACGTGGGGCGCGCGATACTAATAGTACAGGAGGAGTCTCAACGAGCGTGCCCTCGTGCGCGGGCGCGAGCCGCTCCAGCTCGTCGTGCGCGTCGAGGCTGAGCAGCGCGAGCGGCGGCACCTGTCCGAAGCCGGGCACGTGGGGCGCGCGATACTAATAGTACAGGAGGAGTCTCACCGAGCGTGCCCTCGTGCGCGGGCGCGAGCCGCTCCAGCTCGTCGTGCGCGTCGAGGCTGAGCAGCGCGAGCGGCGGCACCTGTCCGAAGCCGGGCACGTGGGGCGCGCGATACTAATAGTACAGGAGGAGTCTCACCGAGCGTGCCCTCGTGCGCGGGCGCGAGCCGCTCCAGCTCGTCGTGCGCGTCGAGGCTGAGCAGCGCGAGCGGCGGCACCTGTCCGAAGCCGGGCACGTGGGGCGCGCGATACTAATAGTACAGGAGGAGTCTCACCGAGCGTGCCCTCGTGCGCGGGCGCGAGCCGCTCCAGCTCGTCGTGCGCGTCGAGGCTGAGCAGCGCGAGCGGCGGCACCTGTCCGAAGCCGGGCACGTGGGGCGCGCGATACTAATAGTACAGGAGGAGTCTCACCGAGCGTGCCCTCGTGCGCGGGCGCGAGCCGCTCCAGCTCGTCGTGCGCGTCGAGGCTGAGCAGCGCGAGCGGCGGCACCTGTCCGAAGCCGGGCACGTGGGGCGCGCGATACTAATAGTACAGGAGGAGTCTCACCGAGCGTGCCCTCGTGCGCGGGCGCGAGCCGCTCCAGCTCGTCGTGCGCGTCGAGGCTGAGCAGCGCGAGCGGCGGCACCTGTCCGAAGCCGGGCACGTGGGGCGCGCGATACTAATAGTACAGGAGGAGTCTCACCGAGCGTGCCCTCGTGCGCGGGCGCGAGCCGCTCCAGCTCGTCGTGCGCGTCGAGGCTGAGCAGCGCGAGCGGCGGCACCTGTCCGAAGCCGGGCACGTGGGGCGCGCGATACTAATAGTACAGGAGGAGTCTCACCGAGCGTGCCCTCGTGCGCGGGCGCGAGCCGCTCCAGCTCGTCGTGCGCGTCGAGGCTGAGCAGCGCGAGCGGCGGCACCTGTCCGAAGCCGGGCACGTGGGGCGCGCGATACTAATAGTACAGGAGGAGTCTCACCGAGCGTGCCCTCGTGCGCGGGCGCGAGCCGCTCCAGCTCGTCGTGCGCGTCGAGGCTGAGCAGCGCGAGCGGCGGCACCTGTCCGAAGCCGGGCACGTGGGGCGCGCGATACTAATAGTACAGGAGGAGTCTCACCGAGCGTGCCCTCGTGCGCGGGCGCGAGCCGCTCCAGCTCGTCGTGCGCGTCGAGGCTGAGCAGCGCGAGCGGCGGCACCTGTCCGAAGCCGGGCACGTGGGGCGCGCGCGCCTCGGCGAAGCGCAGCCCCGCCGCCGCCGCCGCCGCCTCGCGCGCGCGCACGGCGTCCCGCGCCGCGCCCAGCTCCGTCTCCAGCAGTCCGTGCTCGCGGCGCAGGCGCTCGTGCGCGGAACACTTCTCGCGGTGCTCGCGCTGGGAATACAAAACGATTCTTAATAGACCTCATATTTGGATCTCACTACCGCTTACCATCAGGTGGAATGAGGTCTACTATAAAAATAGCTGACATACAACAATATAAGGTGTCCAACCGATCCATAGAGATCGATTATCAGATAAATAAATATATGAACACATTACTGACATTTCCACACACGGTCATCTGACCCCAAACTAAGCAGAGCTTGTACTATGAGCGTCAGAGACTGATATAAGAAAGAGACAAATATATTCATAAATACATACTTAAATACATAATCACACCCAGACACGGAACAAACTTTTTGAACCGCCAGCCAAGCCAGTCCCAACCATGGTCGAAAGCAGCCAACTACGCAGGACATATTATAGTCCACAAGTGAGCGCGCAGACACAGATGAACTCTCAATTGCCATCCTGTGAGATCGGGCGCAAAATTAATGGCTTATCGTGCTTTCTCCAACTTGCAAACTCACACAAATTTAGTCGACTGCAGATTCGCATCGAGAGACTTAGTGGACTAAGTCGTGCGCGGGCGCAATCGACGAGATCTGCAGTCGGCAGCTGCAACGCTTAGTAAGTACTAATTCGTCGTTGACTAGCTGCGTGTCGCATCAGCGCCTAACCCTTTAACCAGCAAACTATTTTGAAATTTTCTTTGATCTCGGACCTTATTTTGAGGGATTAAAGTTTAAATTATGGTGGCAATATGGTTTGTCATCACCAGGTAACTCTTTGACGGGCATAATTATTTTAACTGAAGTTATTTTGACTGCCTCGTTGGTCTATTGGTAGCAAGCGCTGCGTTAGGACCGAGAGGTCTCCTGTTCGAATCCGGGGTTGGGCAAAATTTGGGTGAGTTTTTCTGTAATGAAATTACTCAGCCCGGATAGGAAGTTGGCGGTTGAACGCCCGTGCCTCGGAAAGCACGTTACGCTGGTGGTCCTACGCCCGATCTCTCATCGGTCATGTCGGATTGCCGTCTCACCGAATTATGAGAGTAAGGGAATAGAGTGCACTTGTGTTTGCGCGCACACTTGTGCACTATAATATGTCCTGCGCACTTGGCTGATCTCAATTGAGATCGGCCGCCATGGCTGAAATCGGTCGGACGCCTTATTATTAATTATTTTAAATTTTCATTAGTTTTGGACCTCATGTCAAGTGAATAAGGTCTAGAATTTGGTGGGAATATATCTCCACGTACCGAAAGCTGCGCGTGCTCCTCCTGCAGCTCCTCTATCCGGTCCTTCAGCAGCTCGAGCTGGTAGCCGAGCGCCGCCTTGTCGTTGTCGAGCTGCGCGTTCAGGATCATCGCCTTGCGGAACTTCTCCTCCACTTCTTTCAGCTCGTGCTAGAAATGAAAACGATATAATTCTGAGTTTAGAGCGGGAGGCATTGTGAGACGGAGCGTGCAGTCTATCGAACTATGGAAGGAATCAGCATTGACGTCCAACCCTTGGGCCCGCCCGGCCACTTTCAGCGCCAGGGAGAGGGCGTCAAAGTAACAGGGCTCACTCAACTTAAACACCCGCTGATAGACGAGCTTGTTCCAAGGCGAAGCACAACAGTCAGACTATACATACGTCCCCAAATGAAATAGTATAGGATCACATAACAATGTTTTTTTCCTAACTGACATATGATGTTGGCTTGGAGTAGCCTCGTCATCATCACCGGACTTGCGGGGGAGCGGATGGCTCTCACCCCTAAATCACATAACGACGATGAACACACCTGCATTTGTCAAACGTTATGAGGGAATGCGCAGTTTATCCGATAAATGATAAAAATAATGGTCTTGATATCAATAATATTTATAAAGCGGGAAAAATATAACTGTTGATTATGTAAATAAAACAAATGAATATCGACAATAACGCATGCAAAACTGAGTTGCGTAATTCAGTCAGACCGAGAATGCAGTAGTGGCCAAACCGAGTACCTTTGCCTTTTACAACTAGGCAAATACATACTATAGCGCTGATGATGATAATGGCAGGCATTAAGTGAACAAAGATCAAGGTCTTAAATATTTTACAAAAAGTCAAATTCAACAACTAGTGTCAAATTCAGAAAGTTCGATATCCTTAGAGTTTAACAGAGTAAAGGAACTTGTATGCAGCCAAGAAATCACGAACGTGCATAATGCCAAAGCACACGTTATATCCGCGCGCATCTTCCCATGTTTTTATTTGTTGTGTTCAATTCTATTAAAGCTCAATGTAAGTTTAAAATTTGAAAAAAAAATCGCATTCATGATCCCGCCTGAACGGGACATGAACCACCGGACCCTCCGATATCGCGTCGGATGCTCTAACCTCTGAGCTATCCAGGCGCTACGTCACCAATGCGTTTTTTCCATCATATTTTACCCGTTAGCCACGGGTGGCGTCACCACCGGTATACCAGAGCCGCTCTAAGTTGGCCGATTTGCTACATGTCAGACTGACTGCACTAGTGAGGGACAACGGTAAAATTGCCGAAGTATATAAGTAGCAGTTATTTCCACTTTATAACCAAGCAAGGTCTAATTATAACAATTTTTTATTAAAAACATTAATTCACATCCAAAAGATTGAATTTAAGTTCCTTATTTATAAATATATTTATTTTTAAAATACAATACTTATTAAATCCTTCATCCTATTTAAAAAAAATACCTGGTGAGTATTACCCATTACGTCACTATGAAAACGTGTCAAACGGCGTAACCTTGTAAAAGCGTAATACAGAGTGGAAATTTTACGTTTTCTTTTTATAATTCAATTATTTTAGGTAATAAAAGACAAATAATTAGATAGTTAGGTGCATTTGACATTTTGAAATAACGTCTTATTTTTAAAAGTTGTTCTTTATGATTCGCTAAATATGTTCCTCTTAACAAGGATAAATGCAAAATATAAAATAAAAAGTGTCAAATCAGTCTTCTAAGAACGGCTCCGGTATAGTAATCAAACACTATCGGTCCGCAAACATTTCTTTACAGAAATGTTATACAGAATGGTTGCACTCGGTAATTATATTTTTATTTGTTGTTTTTAATGATTTAATTTCATTTACTTAAAAATGTTAAATTAACATTGAACATGCTGTATGTTCAATGATAATTTAAAATTAGAAAAAATAATCACCCCCTCCCGCGTCCCCGTTCAGGCGGGGGGGAATGCAAATTTTAAACCATTTTTTTTTTCAAATTTGGAATTTAGAATGGTATGACCATGAGTTGATGGAGTTTTTGTGCCATCTGCATCAATGTGCACTCACCCTGAGGTCCTTAACGTTGAAGGCGTCGTCGGCGGAGTCCTCGGAGCTGCGCCGCGGCGAGAGCGCGCTGCCGGGGCTGAGCGCCGCCAGCCGCGAGCCGCCGCGCCGCCCCACCGTCTCTGTAACATGCGGCACGCGTGGAATAGACGAGCTTATTTTGTTTTTTCCTAACTGGCCAGGACGATGGCTTGGATTAACAATATGTACCAACATTCGACGCTTTAACGGTGAAGGAAAATATCGTGAGGAACCTGCGATGAAATTCTAAGGTTGTGTAGTCCACCAAGGCGCACTTGGCCAGCGTTAGGGTAGGCCCGTGCCCCAGCAGTGGGACGTATATGAGCTGATGATGATGGAGCATGGTGACAACTAGTGGACAGTCTCGGTGACCGGCACAAAGGGTCGCGTCGAGTGCGGTACCTGCGTACATGTCGTACGCCTTGTCAGTACCACACCACCATATCATTGGGGGAAGGAGAGCAGATCTATTTGATGTACCGCTCGGTGCCCTCGGAATTCCGAGAATAAAGAGTCTAACATTGATATTATTGGGAATAAACTTTTCTTAAGAACTTCATGTAGGATTGTATGTTGATAACAAATTGCAATGCCGATCATAGGATCACATGCATCTAACCATGGTGACAAGTAGTGGACGGTCTATCGCGAAGACCGGCACAGGGGGTCGTGTCGAGTGCGGTGCAGTATTGACTGTTGATAACAAGTTGCAATGCCGACCATAGGATCACATGCAACTAAGCATGGTGACACCAGGTGGACGGTCCACCACAGAGGGTCGTGTCGAGTGCGGTACCTGCGTACATGTCGTACGCCTTGTCGGCATGGTCCTCCTGCTCGCGCTGCTGCCGCTCCAGCTCGCGCATGCGAATCTCGCGCGCCTCCGCCCGCGCGGCCCGCCGCGCTGCTAGCCGCTGCTCCGCCTGGAACAACATTCGATTATATTAAAGTCTTCGTTACACGACCATTAAACCCTTTATATATAGGGCTCTGGCGACTATATTGACACCGTAATTGAACCTTATTGTGTTGACTTAAAGTCCAAAATCGATGAAAAATTCCAACACACTATGCCCGTTTTAAGGTAAAGCGCTGAAAGCGCTTGTTGGCACAGGAGACACCACTTCTTGAAAATAATTTTCTATTCACCCGTTAGTACCGACCAAACTAGAAATACACAATTAAAAATACTACAAGAAATGTGAAGCGACTAATATTGATTTGCAATGAAGCAGTTTTTAGCTCATAAATAATAATCTTGTTTCATATTAGGAACTGATTTATACCATTTCGTGATACTACTGACTCAGATCGTTATTTTAATACCTGGAAATTATTAATGTACGAGTAGAGAATGCTATATTGTCCTCGCTTCGCCACACGCGAGTATAATACAGAAATTAATCCATAAATTACAACTCGTTATTATAATACATATTTTTGTTACTCGTGTTAATCATTATTCAATCATGCGGTATTCACATAACACTGTTACCTAAATCTAAGATTTGCTTTTACAATTAGGTAGACACTGGTGAACACTGCTTGCGCAATCAGTGGCTTAACAAATTCTTTCACCTATAGGTACAGAAAACCTCTCAATGCCAAAGTTCGCTGCGAATTCAACTGACGAAAACTTAACAACGTAGAAGTTGAGTACGTCGGATCCTGCCGCGCATTACTTAGCGCCCGACCTTTTCCGTTGCGCCTTACCTGACGATGACACATTAACCTAACGGGGTACTGCGGTTGCATCCGGGAAATGTCACTAACTTATGAAGTCAGAAGCTATTCATATTATGTTTGGCCTGCATACCTAAGCAACTACAAATTACTCTATTAGTATAATTTGTAAGTTTGTAGGTATTGTAATATCGCTCTGCGCTTACGCATGTATAGTGTTGCGCAAACTCGTGACATGTAGGCGGGGCGCATCACCACAATAGATAGTAGAGAGGCAGAGACTGCTCTGACCTTCAAACTAACTGCGTACAGTATTATACGTTAACATCAATCTTAAAGTTAACGACTACAGTTAACTTCGCTTCATAACAACTGAGGGTGCACCATGTAGGCACTTCATTTTAGGGAGTTGACCAAGATAGAAGTTACTTATTTGCCTTAAGCAGTCGATTTCTAATAAGGCGTCCGACCGATTTCGGCCATGGCGGCCGATCTCAATTGAGATCAGCCAAGTGCGCAGGACATATTATAGTGCACAAGTGTACGCGCAAACACAAGTGCACTCTCTATTCCCTTACTCTCATAATTCGGTGAGACGGCAATCCGACATGACCGATGAGAGATCGGGCGCAGGACCACCGGCTTAACGTGCTTTCCGAGGCACGGGCGTGCAACCGCCAACTTCCTAACTCCGGGCTGAGTAATTTCATTACAGAAAAACTCACACAAATTTTGCCCGACCCCGGACTCGAACCGGGGACCTCTCGGTCCTAACGCAGCACTTGCTACCAATAGACCAACGAGGCAGTTATATAGTATAATATAATAGTTAGATTTCTAATACATACTTATTATAGACGTATTCCAGAGAACCCTGTTTAATGTAATTATTTGCCATGACGGTATTAAATTACACACATAATTTTTTCTGATCTATAGCAAGTTCATTGCTAGAAGAAATTCTGTCATCCACAGAATCTTCAATCGGAACTTTAGTTCTGAGTAACCACGACGATACACATCAACATTAAAACAATTAACTCATAAAAACTTAATCGGTCAATTCTCGCAACGTGCACCAAACGAGATCACGTTTAAATCCTTGTAAGTTGTCGCCAGTTTTCCCACGGCTCGCAATTTATACTAGTTTCACGTAATCACATGGCATGTGGTTCGATCGCGATTGATTCGCTATTAAGTTTATAAGTACTTAGTGGACATAGTGCTTAGATGCTAGCGACATCGTATAAATTGTTGTGTACAGTTGCGTGACCTGTGTCTACTTGTACCTTCTCAAGTCCGTTTGTGTTCCGTACAATAAGATTGAGTGCCGTTTCGATCTGCTCAATACTCTCATCATTTAGTGTCCGATCTATCGGAATAGATTTCTGAATTATGTTATGAACGCGCCATTACATTCTATCATAATCGTAAACGACATCTTGGTTGACTTTACCAGATATTTATCATTGTATGCTATTTGCATAGCATTCAGCAATCAAATACGTTAAAGTAAAAAAGAAAAGTATTTATGCAGAGTGGAAGCTTCCATGGAAATGTAAAAATATGGACTAACTAGTAAAATACCCATATAAGCCATACCATGATTATAGCTCCGAGCTCCGTTCTATGTGTGAAATTATACATACTGCTGTGAATTATAGGTAAATACATAAATGACTGGTCATTGAGGACGTCAATTAACGTCGACCAGTAGATAGGTATTACAGTGAAAGTTTCCATAAGATTCAACAAGCACTCTCTAAGCAGTTGAACCAGGATGAGAGTCGATAGAGTATGTCCACCGAGTCGGATGGCAAGTGTTGGTCCTGTGCTTGATCGCTTGGATAGCCGACTTATCTGGTTACGATCACCCAAACTATTATAAAAATGGCGCCCCAAAATCTATTGAGATAGATATACAACATTACATACGTTATTCCGAGCTAAGTTGCTTATGAATTTGTGTTACGGATTCCAGAAACAACTATGGTATACACAAATACATAATTGACTCACCCGGAACGAACACTGATGTTCATTAAACAAAATATGTATTTATCCAGAGTGGGAATAGAGCCACTATCCAATGCGTCTTCGAGCCAGTCAGCCAAATAGTGCTATGTTTATCAAAATTAGGTACAATCATAGTCACCAGAGCTAGTTATGCAAGAACGTGGGCAGGTCTAAGTAACCACTGTTAATTGCCTCCTCCAACGGGGATCCCTCGCAGCACAAAAACTAGAGGTACACCCGTCTAACCACATCCAATTACGAGCATAATCAAAACTTTCGAACTATCCACTCTATAATTTCGAAACTTGACGCCGAGAACGGGTCACATGCAACATCTCTCTAAGATAATTGGTTTAAACATTCTTTCTTCTAGAAAGAAATTCAACTGCGATCCTGTATACTTAAAACCTAACCATGTCAACCTTTACTGATACTACAAGTTGGCAAGTAAAAGTTGAGCATGAAAGTAGATTAACAATGTACATTGCGTACACAGTAGTGCCTAGGGGCAAATGAACTTCCCTCTTGTAAGTAAAAGCTGCAAATGCGGGCGACGGGAAGCTCAGGCCGGCACAAGACGATAGACACTAGATAGCGGGGCGATTCCTACTTCACGCACTTTATACCGCCACTATTGACATAAGGGTATACATTTTAACGATTAAAACATTTGCTACACTTATAGGTGGTCTTATGCACAGTAATCAGTATTAAACGCCCGCTACGTAAGTTCCTTATTTACTTACGTAACTTCCTCTCCCTCTCAATTGAATTTACTAGTGATCTAACCAACTGATCTATGTATTTTACCTTATTGAACATGGAAATTTAAAAATATTTGTGTAAACTCGAATTCCAGGTACGTATCATGAAATCGTAAATGGTTGAAACGATTACCTTCTATGAATAACGACGACGATAAGACAAAAATGCGATAAAACCGTTTTTGTTTAACACGATACAGAGACGCCAGACCTCGATATTAAAGCCCTGCGCGACGCCCATGTGCGTTCATACTCGTAATTTATACTTTCAAACATTTATAATGGTCGCATATGGCGGACCCGGTCCAAATTAGCACGTATCCAGTATGGCGATAAATACGCCGCCTGCAGCCGCAATGACATCACCGTGGGCCCGGGCTCGGGTCATCCTTCGAGATCATCGCGGAATTGGTATTCTAGCGTCATCGAGTTTAACCTTGCCCGTTCGGCTACAATAGACAAATAATGGCACTCACTGTTAAACGGCCGCTATTGACAAACGACAAGCACGTAACAGGTGCGCAAACGAAATTTTGATCCATTGTAAATGCCGCGCGGCCGAAACTAGTTGCAAAATAATTGCACCCGTCAAGAATTCGTGCCAAATAATTGCGAAATATCTCATAAGAACTCTATATTATTAGAGCTATTATAATGCAACGTTGCAGCATGTCTCCGGCGTCCCAACAGTCGCTATAAAACCGACAGTAATCAGCAGATGGCATAACCGGGTATGAAATGATGCTATAATCTTCGTGGAACGAGATACCTAAACATGTCTGTCAGACGGATTGAGAGCATCCTAAATATGGTTGTTGATAAACGGATAACGTACACAGTTAATGTAGTCGGGCATTGAAAAACAAATGGCGATTGTGCGGCGACGAGCGACGCAAGGACAAGCAAACAGAAGCGCTCCAGTTAAAGGACGATAATCCCGCATCGCTCGTCGGCACTCGGCCTAATCCCAATCTGTCGATACTCTGATTGCCCGACGCATTAACGTTCGTACTGTCAGTGAGTACTTCACGTCGTCAAGAGACTTGTTTGAAGTAACTATCGATACGAGTTTATCTTGCCGATTGAACGTGTTAATCAGCGCTCGTTAATGTCGATTATATTGAGACTCTCTTTCATGTACTATGTATCATAAAATTAGACCATACACAAATATTTAACATGATAGACAAATTTAATATGTGTAAGTGAACAAATATTTTTCCGACTACAAGTTTGACTCATCATCATAAATAATTTGTAATTAAGTTGAATTCTTTCACACTTGTTTAACGTTTAGTAATAATAAATTACTTTTACACAGACGTAATATAAGCAACTTTAAACAATATAACTTGATTGGCTTAACGACTAAGTTACGCTAAATATCGAGCGAAAAAAATACTGATCTGTGCTTTCCTAGCCACGACTTATTGCTTACCGACTGGCAGCACCGTGAAATTATCAGTTCCATTCCGTTTTTGTTGAACAATCATCGAAGATGAGTCAATGTTTGCTATTTTGAGTACACAATTATATGCCGTTTTTACGACAAAAAACAGATTAGCAATTGCTGGTACGGTTTAAAAGTGAGCACTATAGAAACATAGTGATCAATCTTCTTAATACGACACAGGTCAATCGTTGAAAAGCCTTCTGACATCTTTCAAAAATATGCGTGTCTTAAGAAAGGTAACTTAAACAAAACTACCGATGATATCATTGGGCTCCTTGATAAAAGGAAAACCGTTCATTGAACAGTTGCACGTGCCCAATGAAAACATCAAGGCTGTGTTATTATAGCGAATAAATATAACATGGCGTCATTCATCGCATTACAATTACATAGTGATTAAGAGAATTGACCATATAGACAAGAATAACAGCGAAAACAGTATGTAGTTACTAATGTAAAGTGCTTCGACAACCTGTTTTTGACAAGTTTGACAACAGTCACGGAGAGCTATTGGAGCTCATTAATATTCGTCTTGCATACGGGATGAGATGTGTGACAAATACGACGGTGAAAAATACGAACGGAAAACAATTGATGGGCTTAAATACTATGAATACTTAACGAACTACGGCGATAAGGATAATATACGTCAAACGCTTCAAGAAGAAAGAATGTGAGATGAACAAAGAATCACAAATGTTTGCTATTCGGGGTTGCTAAGGATTAACTCAATGATGCAGTGACGATCATTAAAGATCCTAATATCTCTAAGAAGAGATGCAAAGAGGGTTAGGGTCAATGCTACTTACATAGAGCAAAATGAGTCTACCAGCAAGGCGCAGAAAGAGCTCCGGCGATGACATATCAAGATTCAGCCGCATGCCGGCGTCTCGCCGAGGTCGCTACAAGCCACAAAACTCAACACAAGTGTTCCTAGCTGATGTCACATGCACACTAACTGCTATGGCAGGGTCATATATGAATATTTCAGATCACATACAGCCTGTTTACACTTGCAATGTTTGTGTACTAACTGAAACAGGCTTTATTTTCTAACAAATTTTATCCTAACTTGTTATGCGAATCTAGTCGCACCACACGTGCTCCATACCAGATGCCATAAGATCACTGATAGTTTAATCAAACTCATTTTATATACATTTTAAATCCTGCGAGCGAACATTCAAATAAGACGGTCACGAACGCTGTAAAACGCTGCGATATACTGAATATTATGTCACCGTCTGTCAAGGTCTACCATGAAAATGGTGGCTCGGTTAGAAAAATCTGATAATATAGAGCAAACAATGTACACCTGAACAACCTCACACAAACTAGTGGCCTCCGATTCATGCTACACACTCAAGAAATTAACAAGATAAGATAATAACCTGCCCTTGTAACATTTGCAGGCAATGGTTCACTATCGGTTCAAAATGCAAATGGTAAACACAGGAAAAGGGAAAGGGTGCCGTAACATCGGCAGCCGGCACCATGCAGTTAGCAGGCTGCAAATATTAGTGACTCAGACAGTGAATCAATAAACAAAATATTTTAAAGTATTTTCAAAGGTCACTCATGACGCAGCGGTGTGAAATGCAAGGACTTGGGGTTTTAGATAACGTGAAACAAAACGAAATTATAAAAATTATCTCAAACCATGGACAATGCTACGTACATGGTTGTGCTGGTTTCCGATTATGCCCACTATTGATGGATTCTGGTCACCGTGAGAATCCCTCCGTATTTCACTTCCGACATCACCATTGCTACGACATTCAGAATCACTAGAAAGTTCACCATTTTTATGTCCATTCACTTTGTGTTGGTTTCCTAAACCATTAGTATACGTGTTTGACGTCGATTCATCGTTTGATTTCTGCATTTCTGTATTTAAAGTTTCATTAATAGGTATATTATGCGACGATTGCCCTTCCTCACTCAGTTCAACGATAGTTTCCTCATCGCTATCACCGAAATCGCCATCGGTGAAGGCATCGCCGCTTTCCTCATCACTATTGTCAGGTGTTGCCATCTTGGACAAATTGCCCATTATCGCTTTCGTCACAGTTAAACGGCCTATTGTCACGCAGTCCGGGAAAATCAGACAATCGGTTTCGCGCACTGTTTTGGCATTCTCAAATTTCACCGCGGCTGTCAACAAACTACCCTCTTGAGCGATGGCGCGCGACTAACGAGTTGCAGCATCGCAAGTGCCGCTTGAATAGAAAGGAAGGACGTAATTTCTGTCGTGCTCCTCCTGTGTTGCACTTGGCCAATTGCGATAAAAATATTATTATTGCGATACAGGTTATCTTATCGATATTTTCCACTTCGATTGTTTGTGGTACTTGAATGTTTCTTTGTTTTAGCAAACAATAGGTTTTTTTTAATAATAAATATGCGAAAGTTGTAATTGTTCCACTGCACTGAAAAGTTTGTTATCGGAGGGTGTATGTTCGCGTGTAAACAGAGGCCGCGGGGCGGGCGGTCGTGGTGGGTGCGCACACGCGTCCGCGCCGGCGCCGGCGGTGGACTGCCAGCCTTGCGCGCGCGCGTCACTCGCGCCGTATGCTATCGTTTTCGTAATCGCGCTGCACCGTTACGCGGGGGCTTAGTGCCGGCGAGGAGCGGATAAGACGATGGATGAGGCCAGCATGGGTACGTGGGTTAGGTGCTTATTACCTTTGTCGTTAATTTCGAGAAACTTATGGGCTATGGCATACTACAACATGTTTTTCCACGTGTATCAAAAATATAATCAATCAAAACAAAATAAATGATTACCTCTAAGGCCACACAGTTACTATTTTGTAAAAAAAATCTTATGTTATTACAGTTATTGTTGTTAGTTCTGTCACCGTGTCCCCTACCTAACACATATTAGGTAGGCTAGCCTAATGGCAATGTAGATGAATCATGGCTGCGTCGGCGCAGGCAGACGACTCGCGCTCCCCGCGTCCTGCGTCTGATTAGGTACTGCACATTGTCTCATGCGCTGCCATATACGATAGGAAGTGTTCCGTTTCACGTAAAACACTGCATAATTGTCTTAAAAAATCTTAGGTTATTGTGAAGTTATGGGATTTATCTTGGAACCATGACGCCAAGACGATAAGGGCCACGACGAAGTTTAGGGGGTATACCCCCTAAACTAAGGTGCAGGAGTATACTCCTGCACCTTAGTTCCGCTGCCAGGAATACCATACACCACATTTGGTAAACTCTTATCAAAGGTGACGGTGTGTATCACATTTTCCGCGTTAAGAAAAGGGATTTACCTCGTATACTAAATACATTTACGTATCTCAGAATTATGTTCAACTACGGCGGTCAGTAGCAGTTTCATTAAATACCGAAGTACAGGAAATAAATAAACAGTGAACACAGGAAATCGATAATAAGGTAAAGCATCCTGTTCGATACAGAGAATACCTACCTCTTTTTGAATAAAATTAGTTTTCAATTACAATAAGCACTTCATGTTTTTTTACCAGAATTCAACTAAATTAAAATACCTATTAGACTAATTGAAGGGTGAGCGCAACGAATCGTGCTTTAAGAAACCCGGCAAAGGGAATATGATCCATTATAATAATCAAATCGAATCGATTCCCCGTCAACATTCTTCATAAACAACGAATAATTACGAGAACATCACGAAGCGATGTTGAGACGTCGTTTCAGCGGTTAAGTGGTAATTTATTCTCCGAATCGAAGAAATACACGGGATTAAAAAAAACGTTATAGGAGAATGAAGTCTGTTGTTTTTTCCCATTTCCTATCAGCTCAGAAAATCATGTAGAACAAAGCTAGTAGCAACAAGTACTACACACAAACCATAATATGTGTTTAATTCAAATGAAATGAATAAAGACCGGATTATATGCAACATAAAATACTTGTTATATGCATGAAAAATGCTTAAAATATGCATTTAAGTGTTCAAAATATGCACGAAAATGTTCAAAATATGCAAAATTAAGTCCCCAAAAAAAAAAAAGAAAACGTACCAATTTTCTCTTTTTTTTGGGACTTCTGCCTATTCAATTTTTTTTATTTCAAAATCACCATATAATTAATAAAGAACTTTTTGAAAGGAGAAAACAAGTACAGCAATATTATATGAATTTATTTATAATTTTTGTCAGCGCTGCTGACTGTGTTCCGAAATGTAGTAAAACACGCAGGGTGAGTGAAAAATATTGTAAATGTAACTATAATATGCATCATAACTAGTTTTTAGGTAAAATATGCTATTACTGCTGAGAATGGCTAAAATATGCATTAGCATATGCGTATATGCAAATGCATATAATCCGGTCTCTAGAAATGAATAATACAATTTAGTATCATGACTCGGTGACATTGAAATTATCAGAGGAAAACTCTAATTACAAATTAATGACGATGGCGTCATTGTTAATTTTAAAACAATAATACAATTTGCTTAATCAACATTTTAAATTGCTCCTATATCGCAGAACAGGTTTTATTAATTTGACATACAGTATGCTTAAATAATTTGTAGAAATGTCCTAAAGTTTGACGTCAATTACATTAGTTTACCTGCGAGAAATTTAATAAATTAAACGACAGACTTAATGACGTAGCTAGAGTATCAATTGATGCACGTAACATTTTAAATTCAATTTACATTTGAGTTATTAATATGTTCGGAGGCGGATTCCATTTAATTATATTATAATTACCAGTTACGATGAAGAATAGCTTTGAGCCTTTGCGATGGGAGATTTAAATCAAATCTCAAAGCAACTCCACTCGTTACAATGATTATTATTTTGGGAACTTTTTAATTGCCATCTGAATCTTGATTGATTACCAAAATGGTTCTCTAGAAGATTATGTTACCAATGATGAATAAAATTTGTATGATACAATTTTAACCGTTTTTTTAACCCGGTGTACACTTGTAAACAGTAGCATTTCCTTCAACAACAAAAAAAGAAACAGTTAAACCGTTTCTATTTCAAAGAATCTACGGAACTCTCATGGACGGATGGAGTAAGACGGTCGTGGGTAATTAGCCGGCTCGTCCGGGAGGCCTAGATGCCGCTCAGCTCCGCATGCCTGGAGCCTATTAATGGAGTGTTGGGCTGGGGCTGCATCGCTGCACGAACGCGATAACGGGTGACGTAGTTGAGACATAGCCGATTGCAATATGCGTAAGTGTAGAACATGCTTAAGTCCAAGGAGAAGCACAAAGGCTTAGAAGAGTTTACGCTCAAGTCATTAAAATATACCGGCTTTAACCGCAATTAACGCATGAATGAGTAATTTCCGCCACCTTAAAGAATTTATAGCGGATAGGTAAAAGTGAATTCTTGTTTGAATTCTAAACGCATAAACTTAACGTTCAGTCGATTTCTTGAAGTGAACCTTGAACTTGTTGACTATAGTTTAAAGGTTTTACAGTCGATGCATTGAAGGTCAGGTAAAATAGACGTTTCAAGCTATTCTGCCAAATAATCAATATAAATTATAGCCGCTTTGCAATATTTTGGCGGTACTGTTCTGCACTCGGCGTGAAAATATACAGGGTGTCCCAAAAAGTAGTGTCAAGCGGAAGTCCTGAGATAGAACACCCCGTGGGGCATCCGAATCACCCCCATGTATGTTCCGCGATTTTTTATAGTTTTAGAGTTATGATTATTTTTCTAAAATTTTGAGAACAACTGACCTAAGCGACTAAAAATATTGTAGAGAAAAAAGTATTTGACTTTTTTGAGTAATTCTTTTTGCAAATCAATTTTCATGAGTTTTTCTTTAATGCCTAAAATATTTGTCTCCATAACTTAAATGGACATTATCAAAATTATCGTACAAACTGAAAAGTTACGTTCTGTAAATAATGTCTTACAATTTCAACGTTAAATTTAAAATATTAGGAGGTAGCTGCATGGCTCCTAAGTATCTTTAAAAACTGAGCGAAACTCTTAGCTTTCATAATCATTAATAAAAACTGGTACTTAATGGACTACTTTTGCTGAAATTGGACTTCAAAGACAGAGAGGTGGAAAAATCATAAAATTTGCCATTTGAATTCGAAGTATTATTTGGACATTTTATTATTTCTAAAGTTAATAAGATTGTTAACAATCAAAATTATACCAGAAATGCTAAGAAATAACCACTTGAAAGTTTAATTTGTAATACTTAAAAAATAATTAAGTTTAAAAATGGGAACTTTATTAAAAAAAAAGTTATCGTTTTTGATTATTTATTGTAAAAAGTTTATAAGTAAAAGTTTATTAAAGTCCGTAAAGAAAGAAAAGTTCGTCAAGTTCGTCGTAACAAAGGTATTGCATGTGAAAACAGTGTTAGCGCAATGAAACTTAAATTAAACAAAAATAATCATCCGAATGTTTGCTCCTGTATTAAATTTAGGTTTGTTAACAAACTGACTAACTTTCGGAATAATAAAATGTCCAAATAATACTTCGTATTCAAATGGCAAATTTTATGATTTTTCCACCTCTCTGTCTTTGAAGTCCGATTTCAGCAAAAGTAGCCCATTAAGTACCAGTTTTTATTAATGATTATGAAAGCTGAGAGTTTAGCTCGGTTTTTAAAGTTACTTAGGAGCCATGCAGCTACCTCCTAATATTTTAAACTTAACGTTGAAATTGTAAGACATTATTTACAGAACGTAACTTTTCAGTTTGTACCATAATTTTGATAATGTCCATTTAAGTTATGGAGACAAATATTTTAGGCATTAAAGAAAATCTCATGAAAATTGATTTGCAAAAAGAATTACTCAAAAAAGTCAAAAACTTTTTTCTCTACAATATTTTTAGTCGGTTAGGTCAGTTGTTCTCAAAATTTTAGAAAAATAATCATAACTCTAAAACTATAAAAAATCGCGGAACATACATGGGGGTGTTTCGGATGCCCCACGGGGTGCTCTATCTCAGGACTTCCGCTTGACACTACTTTTTGGGACACCCTGTATATTAAGGTATTCGAACAAAACCATTCAGACTTCAGACCAATAAAGTCTGAATCATATTTTTTTTGTATTTATTCTAGGCACATCAACAGAATACTGTACACGGTTACAAAACATAATATTTGTTTTAAAATATTGTTCTAAATGATATGAAAATTGTACTCATATCAAAGATAAAAGCACAGACTGCGTTACAATGGTGCATCTCATAAAATTCAACGGATTGACTAATCCTACAGTAACATATCTCCATTTTGTCTTTTTACTTGATTGATTGTATAAGCTTTATAAAGCGTTTAAAAAAAGCTAATCCAATCAATCGAATCTTTAGCTATGGATAACTTCCATCGAAGAACTGAGTAGAGGGCTTTGGCACGGTAATACTTAACCGTGGCTTCAGATTACGAGCATCCACCGGTGTTACAACTGCAATGATGGTTGCTTGGCGGCGATTGCTTGATCGAGCAACACGGTTCGAAACTTCGTCTGCTTAACATCAGCTGAGGCCTGTGACACAAGGCAGAGTTTGACCCGGAAGACGTCGGGAAGGCCAGTTTTCTCCTCGAGGCTAACAAAGCGCAAGGACGTCACGGGCGGCGCCTCCCGCACAATACTGTGCGCACGCGCGCGCGTGGAATGTACGCAAGTAGCGCGTCAAAACTTACGCACTTTCGTATGGTTTCCATAAAAATAATTCAAGTTATTTAGCACCGATTTTAGTTCATATTTTGCAAATTAAAAAAATTCAAATAAAATTGTTTTTACCTGCTTGAGGACCTCAGACACGTACCTACAGATTTTTATTTACGGTGGCGTTTCACAATCAATACTGTAATAATGAGTTATTAAGACGCATGTTAATTTAGATAAAATCTATCGTAATGATTCTGCACTTGATGAATCTATCATAAACAGTTATAATTTGATCATGAGAAGAAATAAATTACACGCACGCTGCACTGGAAACTAAACGCACGCACCACATCACAATCAGGGGAACACTAATACCGTACCGAAGAAAGATTCGTACGAAATCGCGTGTGTAAACTGCAACGAACCAGGCAGAGCGGGCAAAACAATTATAATTATTAATGTAGGCTCGCGGACGCCACGCGACAGCGCAAAAAGTGTCCGCGATCGGAGGAGGAGCCGTTTGGAAATCGAACGGGATCGATGGACGGCGCGCGGCGCACGCGACGGCACCTAAATATCGTGACATTTGCGCGCGGCGCTGCGCCAGCGCACGTGAGACGCACTTTCGTAATAGCAAAGGTGAACGATCGATCGTTACTTATTTATTTGTTTTTTTTTTCGTACGCATCTAACTTATGGTTGGAACAAAGAAGTTTTACTGTTCCGTTTTTGGAAATCTTATTGTTTTCCGAACGAGCCCCAAAGGATTTGGAACAATTTATACCTCAAAGAACTTACTTAGAATATAGTAAGAATAACTAGTGAAGTGTATTAATAGTAGGAAATCCAAGAAAATAATAGGTATAATTTAAGATATTAGAAACACAAATAAATCTCCGCTTTGCATTTAATTTTGTAGTAAAAATTAATGCGCTTTTGCAATTACTCGATTAACCTTACTCGGTTCTCACGAACATGCTATAAATCGGTAACTAGGCCGCCGTTTTACGGCTAACAGATATAGAATATTACTTATTCCAAATCAGTCATCCACATCGGAGGTTCCCACATAAGGATTTTGGAGTATTTGAAAGCGATCGCGTGCCGATCGAGACCCGACCACACGCTGAAACATTTCGAATGGACTGTATAAATCGAGCAATAGCGACGTATCATAAAAATACATATTACATGCACTACATGATATAACGCGACAAAAAGAAGCATGCGTAATGCATAGCAAGACCTGCTTTCACGTCACACATCTGATTTGTAAATGACTGACAAATAAGTACACAAAATACAGCATAACTACGGATTATAAAATAAAATGAAAAATATTTATTTGATCGTATACGAAATTAAAGATTCCTTAGTTAAGTAACGACCATAGTTATGAGTCATATTATTAGTTACACAGACGAATTCATAACGCAGAATAAGCATTCGTCATTTCCTTATCAGATTTTTGCGGAATGAGCAGATTATTACTAAAATAATTTAATGGCAACACGCAATATATTTCTCGGTTATGATCGATATTCTTCCCTTAAACCTCATCTCAACTCATCCTCTGAAACTCTATGAAGAAAGTAATGGAAACGTATTTTACCATCGTCAACAGCCGATTTACGTCCCTACTGGTACGAGCCTATACAAAACTAGGGCGTTAGAAAAAAAAAACACAACCTCAGAATTTCTTCCCAGGCGGTTTTCCTTCCCGTATTTTACCTTTCCCTGCGAGAATTAAATTTTTGTGTCGCCTGAATCCGGACTCACCAATTTGGGTCTGACGAGACAGACAACAGAGCGGGCGGAGTCCTCGTCGCTGCTGCTCTCGAGGCAGTCGGACAGCGAGGGCGAGCGGCGCGGCCACAGCGGCGGCCTCTCGCACGGGCTGAGCGCCGGCCCGCACGGGAGCGCCAGCGGCGCCGGCAGCGGCCGCTCGCCGCGCCACCACGACACCAGCGCCGGCGCCACGCCCACCACCATCGCCAGGCCCAGGCGCACCATCACCATCACACTCTACGCCACCATAACAACCACTACCTCCCAAAAACTAGTCTCCTAAGTACACGTAACACGCGGACGGCTGCTCGGTGACACAATCGGGCGAACGATTCCGTTTCGGATTTGATTGATAACTCTTCGCGTTACGAACACGAGCTAATACGTAAAGCAAATGCTTCCAAACACACATCAATTAAGATAACTGTTGGATAACGCGTCTAAGAAACGTCGAAACTAACAGATAAACACCGAATCACTGAGTTTTACGGAAGTGAAGTCCGAGAGGTTTTGAATGGCACACAAAAAAATACCTACAAAAAATGCATCACGCCAGCCATAACTAACACCTCACCGCACAAGGAAGCGTCAAGTCAGCTATTGTTCATAAATAAAAACATCTATTTTAGATCGATGCAGTGTTCACACACTTTCACGCGGGCAATGTGTCACAGCCGGCGAGCGGACGCGGTGATCCGTCAACGTGCCGGTGGACGCACGTGCTTCAAATAGCAGCCGTTAACGCGCACTCAAGACATCACTGCTCACGAAGACCCGCAACTGCGCTGGCAACTTAACCGTATCCAAACGTGAGCCGAAGCGAACGAAATCCAGAACAGTAATGGAACAATAACGCGAATGCAACCGTCGAATGTTGAGAGATTCGGCTGCAGCATGGATGTGGCGGTGCTCTCGCTCGCAGACTGGCGAGCGGCGGTCGTTGACGCTGGAGCCCCCCTCCGCCGCCCAGCGCCCCTCCAGCCGCCCGCCCTAGGGCCGGGGGTCGGCCCTGTCTGAGAGATGTCGCGCGAAATTACTATCGAGGATGCGCTCGATGCACCCGAGGAATTGTGCGTTTTATATTTAGCAGCCACATTATACGTGTTGCCCCGCGCACTTTCACAACGCAATCCCATGCCGTAATCGAGGTCAGATTTGTATGCATCATTAAATGCAAATTAATGGCAACAATAAAAAGAACGGCAATAAAATTTTAAATGAGCAAAAATTATGAAATAGTTATAGGATGTGTTTAACCTGCATTGCATGAAGAAACAATGACGTGTCGTTTAATGTTTATTTAGTTTTGTAACGCATATAGATATTTCCGCATTCGCGCACTTAGGCGCTGCAATGCAAACAAAGCGTATTATCGGACACTGAGAGGATTACTATAGATAGATCATACCTACATAATTGTAATCTAGCTTTCAACAGTACAATGACTGAGAATATAGTCATAAAAAAAGTACCGGTCTTTCGGGGTCTTCCAACTTTAAGACGTAAAAAGTTCCCCTGTAAACGTTCAAGGGATAGGTAATCTTTACAAATAGAAAGGGTAGGTAAAAGCATAAAACTTTTCGCCTTAATAATATTTATAAATCGATTGTCTATTCAGAAAGAAATCTAACGTCGAAACTATCGAAACTGCATGTTCCAGCTACACTGTTAACTAGACACACACATATTTTATTAAATAGTACATGGAAGGCAAAATTTCAGACAATTGCATCAGCCAGTGGGGGGTGGTCGGAGGTGGGGGCAGACAGATCGATGCCATTGACGTCACGGCCAGCCCCGGCGGTCTGCCTGGACTGGCTAAAGCACTAACTTCGTACTTAATATAATAAAGCTCTAACAAAGTTCTGGTACCTTTTAAGCTTGCGGCTTTTGAGTATAGAGGCTATATCATTAATAACAACCTTGTTAAAAGGCTGAACATGTCACCAGAAAGTTGTAGACTGAAACTATGCTTATACCTTAAACCTTCCACACTACCAAAACTTTTAATACGAAGGATTAATTACTAAGACCTACCATGTTCGGTTATATTATTGTCTTTCGTATTCGGAATACATTAGACATTTATTTAAATAAATTACGCATTTATATTTTCCTCATTAAGGACTATAAAAACCATAGTTAGAAAGAAACTATAAAACCATTTTAAGCTACAATGAACTATCGAGAATTGCATTTAAATATAACTAAGTTGTCATGATAATTGAACCGATGGCGATCGAGCTAAATTCAGCCGCAACGTGTCATAATATATTGGTATCGAAATAGGCATGGGGCCAGGGTGCAGGAAATGTGGGGCATCCTCCACCCCCAGGCTGTTGTGGGCAGGATCGATGTGAGCGGGCAATAACCCTTGCCACGACCTAATTCAGCCTCCGGGCTCCCGACCAGCCTCACTACATTATGCGGGACAAATCGGGAACAGGGTTATTTAAAAAAAAGGAATGCCAGCTGATTGTTCTCGTTATCACTGAGCGCAGTGAATTTGATTATATTATCGGTTTAAAGAAATTTATTTCTCATACAAACTTACAGTTCATTTACAATGAGATATAAAATACAATTATTAATTAAGTACATAAAGTCTTGCCTCTAAGGCCAAACAAAACCATTTTTTATTTACAGTTTAGTGACGTGTGTTTTGAGTAGATTTTTAAATTTAGGTACAGTATCACATTCTTTAACATTGTTAGGTAAAGCGTTGTATAGCCGTGCTCCCTCGAATAGTATAGTGCTCTTTCCATATTGCGTCCTCGGACTTATTAATTTTAATTGATTTTTATATTATTACAAATCTCCACTAGCTAATATAAATTTCAGCTTCTGTGTTCATCATTAGTAGATGTCAACGTAAACCAAAACGCAAGACCGTATTACGAAGTTGATTACCGCAATGAATACTTCCCACGATTTCACAAAATAATAGAAGGTTAGTTTTAGAAACCGTTTCATGGCCTGATAAATGACCATGTTTGCCCAAAGGCAACTTTCAATTGTAAATAGGTACGCATTAAACGGATTGACTGGAAAAATATCGATAACTGCTATCTGAGAAGAACATTAATAAACATAAATCCTCGCCTCGCAATTCTCAAGTGCAAAGCATACAGAACAGCTATTAGCTGCCAACAGTAAGCGAACACTAGACACAAGAATTGACACTGAAATATGGTCACGAAGTCGTAGACATTAATCAGTCTTACAAAAATTGAAAAAAAAAAAAAATTGGTCGGTCCCCTGGTATTTCAGCACGAAACAAAATAATATGCTAAAACACGGTTAAACGTTTTATTATTCTAAACAAAACCTTATTGGTTGATTTTAATTATGCGCTTATAAGGATCTGGTCTCCGCATCCTACAGAAAAGGGAATGGCGATGTTAAAGTACCTGATGGTAATTAGTTTCCGTTGTAGCGAGTGGGTGATTAGCGAGCTATCCTCGGGTGCTCACGGGATGCCATTATCAACCACTTGTTCCGATGTATCGATACATCGGTATCGAGTGGTTGTGGTATTCGAGTGGAGCGCTCGGAGTTGCACTTGAACTAATATAACATGTCGACAACGACGTTTGATAGGTTTCAGAGAACAACATGTCGAGTTATCTCATCATCGTTCCTCATCGAAAGCCCTATCTTGTATTTAATGTCAAATAGTTATGTTAATTTTATAACATAACTTCCATTATAAACACTATTACCGTTACTCCAGTCCCATTAAATTTTGAATACTTTTTCATTTGTCGATCATTATACACGAATTTCTGTTTCAACATTCAATGCCACATAAATATGCATTTCATCTACGAAAAGGGTAACAATTTAATCATATTAAGCATCATCATTTAAGCAATAGCAAATAGATGAACGTGTTAATTAATTACAAGCGGCGTATTTAAGGTAACAACTCCCATAAAAGTTGTCATACATTACATAAATACATCAGCGGAATTATCTATTCCCGCGGGCGATTAAAACATGTTTATATCGGGCGTAGCGAGCGGGGAAGTCATTATGTTACGGTAAAAGTGGATAGAGTGGTTATTATGTTTAATTACCGGTAACTATGCATAATTACTAGTGTTCGTGGTAAAGGTGATGAAAACTATCGAATTAATCACATTTACCGGTAATTATATAAAATTACGATACCCTTTGTGTAAATGTGGTAAATAATAAAATAAAACTGACTTGACTGGCTCGGTGAACCAATTGTTTTGTTAGTGACCCAGACTGGCGATTCCAAGAGTCGTGGGTTCGATTCCCACTCGGGACAAATATTTGTGGGATGAATATCGGTGTTTGTTCCGTGTCTAGGTGTGATTATGTAGTTAAGTATGTATTTATAAATAACTTTTCTGAAAACATTTAAACCGCGTAAGATTGATAATTGAAATTTAGCTTTCTAAGGTACCCTAATAGACTTAAAGCTCACTTGCGACGCAATATTGCAAAATTCGTAAGGTAAAAACTTTATGTAAAATCCTGTAGTCCACGCGAACGAAGTCACGGGCACAGCTAGTTAAAAAATAAACCAGTCAAGTATCTAGAAACCAAATTTCATGGTTGGTTTTTTAAAAAATATTATCTTATAAAAATTAAGTTAAATAAAATTAACACATTGGCAGGGAATTTTCAGTGGAACTCTTAAAATTCTTTCTCGTCAATATATTTTTGCCGGTTTGAGATTTGTGAAATTTGGAATTGCAGAGTACTTGTGATATTTGTCAGCAATGTCAACATTTACCACAGTTGAGCGGGAGTTTTATATAATTACCGGTAAATTTGAATAATTCACTACATTTACCATGTGCGTTGGGAATTATCTATATTTACCGGTGATTATAGATAATTACCGATTGATCACATTGACCGTAACAATTATGTCTGTTCCGTTTCAAACGGGCGGCAGTGATTGAACGCCGCGCGTCTGATTCATACAGCTGACGTTTGACGACATAAAAAGTTAGATTGGAAAGGCTATCGCCTAACATGCCCTTGATACCTTTTCCTGGTTTTGTTTATAAGGAGAAATTGCAACTAGCTCAAGTAGATTGAAGAGGAAATAAGTAATATCTGCAAGTAACATGATGATGTCAAGCTTTTTGCATTGTTGCGACGATCTAAAGCAGAGATCACCCGCGAGCAGGAGCAATTGTCATATTTTTAAGACGGGAGCCTAACGAGGGCTCGCCTATTGAGAAGTCTTATGTTTGAAAAGAACCAATCTGACTAGCACTCAATAGCTTTCCGCAAGAATACGGAACCAAAAAGTAAAGGGACGATACCGAGTCCTCTGAGTTGAAGTAGTGTCATTCTCGGTTTAGTATCAGGTCAGATAGTTCTTATGGGCCTAATTGATGGTGTCATTGGTACGCGAGTGTCGCCTGGGAAGTCGCTCAGGGGTGCGCTGCGCGGGCGCCGCTCGTAAATAGCGCGAGCGCATCTATTTCGGCGCCGGGACTCGCGAGCATGCGCGTAAATACACTTGCATACGATAGGGGTGCGACACCATTAGCATATGACTTCGTCTCTATCACGCACGGATGTACGGAAGACGCAGAAAATGCAGTATGATCAATACATTTAGAAATTAAAATGCTTTTAATGCAATAAAAACACATTTATGCAGTCATTATCGCAGGAAGGGAATGCTTCAATTTTATGAATATTATTTACTTATCGGTGGAGCAATTTCCATTCCTATCTGGACTTTGGAAGCACCCCTAGTTCCTTGTATGTATGTCCTAATATAAGATTATGACTTTTTCAAGCCACATTATATGAAACGCACATGATATCTTAATTAAAGTTAAATAATCACCAAACTTAAATTTTTTGTGAAAGTTGGCTTTCACGGAAGGCTACTGTTTAATTTCATATGTTTAGGCATATTTCAATTTACTGGCCATAATACTGAATCATACATGCAGAACGTAAACATTGTTACATTAACTTAGCTTCATATTTATGGAAAGTGCAACGGTGCACTCGACACATTCCATCAGCGGCGCACATCACCCGTACTCTCGACATAATTCGTCTCGCAAGTATTCGATTGTCCCACATGCGCGATGCAGACTGCACACTTAGTTGCATCTCATGTATGCGGTGCACTGAAGTGTGAACGGACACAGTGTAGCGAATAATCAGATGGTGTACATAATAATTTATTTTGTGAACCGAGCTAGCCAAAATTTAGGCTGTACAAGAAATTGATAAAAAAACCAATAAAAAACTACGATCTACGAACAAGACTACAAAACGAACTAGAACTGAAGATGGACCAAACATTTGGAATATGAGCTTAGGCCTACAATGTTTAGCAAAGAGCAATTTTAGAGCTGAACTTGCTATGAGAAGACTTCTTAAAGTTTAGACAAGAAAACGAAAGACAAACAACAAACTGATTCTGTAGGTCCGTATTTTCTTTCTGAGGTACGAAACCCTAAAAATGGCAAATTGATAGAGCTTCAAGATCTCCTCGGAGTTAGCTCACGTGTAGCGATTTGATTGTGACGAAGGTGTTAGTATGCGGAAGACTATTTTGATCGCGTCTTACTTACTGCTGGGCCCAGGTGACACGCTGGACTGTGGGAACTTCCCAGGGAAGTTGTGTACAAAACAACAATAACCGTATTCCTTCCTATATAAAAAAACGTCCTGAAGTAAGTAGACTTCAATAGTTTTATGACAGCATAATAATTATATAATAATAATGTGTTTCAAATTATCTTAATTTTTTCTGTAACATTGTTATTTTTTTATCTATCCATCAAGATCTAAATTATTCTTAGAACATTTTGATCATCTTATTAGTAATGAATGTCTAAGAACTAGAAAATGAGTATGTCTATAACAAAAATCTAAGTAAAGCGAGTTCTCAATCTTAGGTTTACGAGTGAACTTTCGCTACGGTTCATCAGTCATCTATCGTAATTATGATGAACTGTAGCTGTTTATTATTCATTGACTACAATGATTTCTTGGAGTAGCCTTCCATCATCACCGCACTTGGACCAAACCAGGTGGCTCTCACCGCTAACTTTGTGGGTGTGTCAAGCCAATTACTGCAAGCAGTTGGAAATCGGCTTCCCAAATCGTGAATACTTAGCACTGTGCGCTCAATTCGGTAGCTGCTCATCTATCGGCGCAGCCACAGCTGAGCCCACCGCTCTATTGTTGTTTACCGGTTTTTGCTCATCTTATGTTAAACGTTCGAGTACTTTACTAAAAGGTTCGCGACTAAGTCGTTATAACTGTTGTTAAAAGACTCGAGTCGTTTTATTTCAGAGTTCAACTCGAAATTGAATGAAGTCTCCTACATTAGTAAAAAGCCTCAAGTCGTATTTTTGAGTAGAGTCCTAAAAATTGAGGCGAGTTTCGATTGAAAAGGTTTAAAAACCTCGAGGCCTTTCAGTACTATTTGATTGGCTCGGTGGAACATTGGTTAGTGACCCAGGTTCGCTACCTACGGTTCCAAGGGTCGTGGGTTCGATTCCCACTCGGGACAAATATATTTGTGTGACCGGATCGGAGTTTGTTCCGTGTCTGGAAGTGTTATTAAATATATTTAAGTATATTTGTGTATCCACTGTCCGGTCTGATTTCCGTATCACAAGTGCTTAAGCTACTTACCACGGGATCAGATCGATGCATGTGATGTTGAGAAATATTTATCTTTTTATTTTTTCTATGGAAATCGGCTTCCCAAATCGTGAATTCTGAGCACTGTGCGCTAATTTCGGTAGCCGCACATCTATCGGCGCGTCTAATCGCGAGGCAGTGCACGCGCGTCCCACGCCGCCGCAGGTGAGGACACCGCTCTATTGTTGTTTACCGGTTTTTGCGAGAACACTAACTAGTCTTGTTAGTTACATACAAGTCTAGTGAACAAGCTCAAAAGGTCACTTCTTTTGTTTTGTTTTTTTTTTTCGATGATATGAATAAGTAATTTCAAAACAAACTGGAATGTTACAACTTCATCATAGGAATATCATAGGAAGCGATTTCAAAATAAAGGTTTTTTGTGTAATCTTAAATAGTTATTCTAAATTGTTTTATTTTAAAACTATATTGATAATTTAATCTTTTATGTGTATATTCATGTAAACTGGTTATTTGTAGGTAGATATTTGTAATTAATGATTATATAAATTAATCATCAAATGTAAGTAAGTCGCACCATCAATAAAATGACTTAAATTTTATTGATGGTGCTATTATATGGTGGCTATTGATGGTGATATACATTCTAAAATTGTACCTAATAGTAATTGAAGTAAGATTGATAGTAGCGGTCACCCATACTGGCTAAATTGTATAAATTAATTATGAGCCTTTATGATTACCTATCTAATCAGTAAGTTTATAAGATATCATAAGTGAAGTGTTAATTAATTGTACAAACAATTTATTAAGACAATGCTTGCTTTGTTGCAATCCAGTTCACTGCAGTGAATATAAATAATTTCTTAAAGTTTATTCAATTTATTTCATAGTTTAAAATAGTTTTAGAGGTGAGTACCTATAAAGGATCTATAAAGTACTTATATTTGTTATTTATGTGTGTTAGGTTAAATCAAAACTTAATGCACATCAGATAACAGGTCCAGTTTGTTCCGCTCCCCCAAGCTCTCATAAACTTCATAACATAAAAATTACCAGGGAGCATAGTTATTATTAGATAACATAAATTATAGATGGTGGTTAGACAGAAGCAACAAACTCACCTCTCTGGCAATCTGGTCTAGGGCTTGCTCCTCGGCCGTAGCCTTGGTCTGCGTCCGCTGTCGCCGGGACGCGTCCATCTCCGTTCACTTGCTAGAACAAACCATACACATATTATTAAACTTTAGTTTACTACCATATAACCGTCAAGATTTATTCAAAATCCTGATTAACATTCATATTAGCTAAAGGGTTATTGCTTCTCTGCACAAGTTCAATAACTGGTTTTTTGATAAATTTAAATATATTTTCACCCACATTCTATAATTTTGGTAAAGTAGAACTCCAATTATCCGAACTCCGACTATCCGAATCGCCGATTATCTGAATCACTTTCAGAAAAAAAATTGTCCAAAAAAAGTGTAAGTGCGCTATTATTCTTCCCCCTGCGAAGCCAGTGTTTGCGCATTCGGTCACTATTGTCCTTCCCTCCGTTTTATTTTAATTTAAAACATGTGAAAATATCAAGTTTCTTTCATTTTATTCAATAAAAAAATAGTGCAATATCAAAACGCAACTTTTTTTCTCGCATTTTTTTTTTTAAAAACTCAGATATCCATATATTTGATTATCCGAATGGGTCCCGGTCCCCATTAATTCGGATAATTGGAGTTCTACTGTTTCTGAAAAAACTTAGGTAAGTTTACAAAATGATGTATACAACTTTGCAGTGCCTAATGCAATATCTGACAATAGACAATTGCTTTCTTCCCATTTAACATAAATTTGAATAGTGGTAAATGAACTAAATTACAAGTTCAAAGTCAATATAGACATATATTATGTTATCTCAATCTTAATCACCTATCATCATAGTAATTAATGTAGAACTACATAACAAGTCATAAAGCATTGTTTGTGACAATTCAGCCTTGTACTAATTGCTGTATGGCCATGACAGAGTGCAGGACACACATTATCTACCACACTAACAAAAGATGAGTTATCTCATCTCTCAACAATTCCTTTATTAATATATTTATTTTCTACCAAATGCAAGCAATAAAAGAAAGAAATTATTCAATGAACATTGCTTTTACTACCTGTACATTCAAAGTAAAAACAAATTAGTGACTATTCCCAAATCTTTGAATTAATTCTTTACTTGTTTATTTACCAAATGAAATGAGTCATATATTGTTAGCTTCTTAATAGCATGGAATGTCTCAAGAATGGGAACCACTTGTAGCAATAAAAACATTAGCCTTGTAAAGTAGCCAACTTTCTACAGGGATTCTGCCTAACTTTCTACTCACTTAAAAATACTTACAGATTGAAATTACCATGTGCATGACCCACAATACACATATTCACTACAAAACACTGTTTGATAAGAGACACAATGTCAAAGTTGTCAGGCACTAACCAAGCAGTTACTCATCAACAAAACAAGCCCGGGGACTGACCCAACACAGTTCTACACTGAATGTGGCAAACAATCACTACACTTACGACTGTTTTACAACAATTACATTTATTTCATAAACAGAATGTCGCCTGCGATGTTCAGCACAGGCCACAATACAGGGCAGAAGTGTGCCACACACAATACCTGTATCCAGTCACCTATAACCCGCAGGGTTCATTGCGCTTTTTCCGCGTGGATATCTCCTCAAAACTGTATTGGAATTACAACTAAAAGGAAAACGGGTGGGCACAAAGCCAACTTATTTTTTATGGCAGTTGTACAATGACATCATACTTACGGGCACTGTTACAGATGTAAACACATCACTACGGGCGCGCCGAGCCGATCGCCGGTCAATCGACACGAAGGGGGCTCACTTAAAAACTAATAATTGACAACAAACACTATAAACACACTATTTTACGTTTTATAGGAATTATTAGGACACCAATGTACTGCCTACACGAATCACAGAAATTGCATATTATTTTTGCACTTTGAACTGAAAATGGCTATTTATTATGATCTTTTGTAGTATTTTGTGAGAAACTGCGTGGTTTTTACAGTAATAACGAGTAAATTATACCATTTTTACTAAAATTAAATTCTACAAAGCCATGTATGACATGCATGCCATTGCCATTTAAAACCGTTGCGTTCAAGAATAAATTAATGCAATGTCAAGCTTAATATTTGGCTGCGTTCATAAATCTATAAATCAAGATTTGTTCTCTCATATGTTTCTCATTCGTTCATTCATTTTATCAAATTATATAGTAGGGTAACCAGTATATTGATTGGCACCTAATGATGACTTTGGTCTTTGGCTTCAAAAATTCAATTGGACTTACGTTAGTTACAGATTTATTTAGCCTTAATGGATTTTTAGATACAAACAGATTCCTAAAATGATACTACAATTTAGAAATGTATCCTTATTTATTTAAAAAAACTCAAAATAATAGACAGTCACATAAATGTATAGTCATTGGCACTATGGTGCAGTGATTGACACTGTAACTTAGTACAATCATTGGCACTCACAATGGCATTGCAATTATTAGCATAGTGCCGACCTAGTTACTACAACTATTTGATTAATGATTAAATTGAATCTGTCTTCCGATGAATTAATGAAAATACTGGATATCTTCTTTTTTCATCGTCTGATGATCAAATCATCGACTTGTTGACGGTATAGACTGAGCGTAATCACTAGGTGGTTGTATAGAAGTGGTAAGATGAGGTTCCGCGTCATATGCCGCAGTCCAACGATAGCTTGCCGGCGGTGGGTGTGGGAACACTCCCGTCAGCATTGCTTCAACGGCTGTCGTTGAGGGACGGGAGTGACCTTGCGTACCGGGTCCCCTGTCGCTCCCCTCCGGTGAGGCTTGAGGGAGCCCGTGGAGGCTCCGCCGGTGGTGTTGTGCGTGAAGGCTCTGCCAGGTACCACGGCACCACCAGTAAGCGATGAGGTACGCCGCGGAGTACTGGGTACACCTCTAGTGGCCCTAGGAATTGCACCTTAGCCCAGGTGCAGCTGCCGGTCTTTTCCATCTCCTCACCCTCAGCCGTGAGTCCCACACAACACCTTGGGTAAACCCCTGCCCAAGGTGAGGGTGCATCAAGCATTCTCCGCGTCAAAAAAATTAAATTAAGAATATAGGATTCAGAAGTATAGCGATTGCCAGGTCTGCCAATGACTGAGCGGTAATATATATTTCAGTGCAATCATTGGCATAGCAAAAACTGCGTGAACACAAATCTTTTTTTTTTCAAAAATGTTAAAAATCATATCCCTAACACATAATATCTTGACGTAGAGCTATATAAAATATCCTTCAAATGGTTACCTGAAATCGTATATAATTCACTTCCAACGCTCGCCTCACCAAACTTTTTCAGGTTAAAAGTTGCCGCGAACTTCCACTGTTGATTTAGTCCAACAGAAAAACAATGAAGACGTCATTTTAGCGTACAGTTAAGTATTTCCACATGTAAATGTAGAAATTTGCCGCTAAATAGTAGTTTCTTCATATCAAAAACGTATTTACTAAATTAAATATTTGAAATGAAAGGCAAAAGTGCCAATCACTAGGGGGGTGCCAAGAATGGTACAGTTTACCCTAATTGTAATTTTTTTGAAGGAACTGAATCATAATTTAATTTTATCTTTAGTTCCGGGTAAATAGCTTTTTTTAGAATATAATAGAACTAACGTTTATAACGCGCCCTTGATGGGCTCTTCGCTTCATCAAGCAAACTTCGTGAGACGTTATTGCCAGTTGACAAACAATTCTTAGAAAGCTGTAGAGCAAAAAGATTATTTCATGTTTAAAATTATCCTGGTTCTGCTTTTGGTTATCTGTAGAAATTTGGATATAATTGCTTTATTTGCTTTACTGTAATTTTATTTAAACTTCCTAAAAATATCTTATCTCATAAAAAACATAATCTCGTACAAGAAAAAGGGATGTCAGGACAAATAATAACACAAAAAAAAGGAATTAAATAATATGTTTTATTATAAAGAACATTTTATTAAATCAATTACACATTCCAAGCACACAAATTTACCCATACTGTGCTTACACTCAATTGTGAACTAAAAACTGATTGTATAATCAGCTAAAAGGAACCTTATGACTAGTGTGCGGAGGCTTCTATTCGCTCTTGGACTTGGGCGTGTCTTCCTTGTAGTAGAGGAAGACGAAGGAGAAGAGGAACACGCCGATCATCATGGAGAAGGCGCTCACGTAGTAAGGGTATGCGCTGGGGATGAACCGCTCGTACTGGGTGTGCTGGAGTGGGCGTACTGACACCTGAGAAAAAGGGAGCAAAAATTAGATTAAAATGCAATATGTGTATGTAAGATATACTGTCCCATTGCTAAAATTAACTTTAAAAACCTACTAAGTGTCAAAATGGATAAACAGGTCGCAACTACAGGTTGATGCGCAAAGTAAAGTGGCGAAACATAAAAACGTCCTATTATAATATTATATTTGTTAATATGCCACTTATTATAAAATAGCTTACAGTTTCTACTACCAACATAAAAGAAATATTAACATTTACTGCTTATAATCCAGTCCGCAGGTATTTTTGATCTGCAAAAGGTGGAGTAGAAAAGGTTTAAGCATCCTATTGCTTGGGTATGGCTGCCTAATTAGAATCCAAGTTTACGACCTTTGGGGGCGAATGCGCGAGCCGCCATTTTGAATTAAAGGTGCCGTATTCGTTTTTTTCTAAATAACGTCTAAACAGTTTACTTTATGACTAAAGTGTCTAGGAAAAGCATAAAGAAGACAAAATTACTTACATTTCCTTCATACATATTTATTCTGTAAGTCTAAGGTAAAAACATAAAAGCAGTTGAAAAATAAAAAGTTACAAAAATCATCAATTTAATTAAAATTTTGGTTAAAAATTTTACTAATTATTTTTTAAACCTTTTTGATGGCCCAGGTAGGTGAATGTCGATATCTTTATTAATCTCGTTAGAATTTTCAGTTTCAATGTCGCTGTTTCTAAAAAAAATGTTGTTTCCAGCAATGAAATTTCATCGTCATCGTTGTCCTCGTTATCTATCCGAATATCTACCGCATTTCCACAGGACTGACCACTACAGAACCCACATACAATAGAGCATTGTAATCCAGCTTTTCTGCAACTACATGCTCTACTGCATCCTTTTTAACAGTGGCAAGAAATTACTTTTAAAAGCGTTGGGGGTGCAGCTTTCTCAGTCGTTGTTATTGGACTGAGCCCTTTGGTGTTATATCTCCAGCCCCAGTCTTCTGGGTTTTTTTTATCCCAGACCAAACACGTAGTAACAAATTCATACTAGATTTAAATAATTTTTTGGTTTTTTTTCCATTGCTTGTAAACTTTTACCTATAAAAATGTAAGTAATTTTGTCTTCTTTATGCTTTTCATAGACACTTTAGTCATAAAGTAAACTGTTTAGACGTTATTTAAAAAAAAACGAATTTCGGCACCTTTAATTCAAGATGGCGGCTCGCGCATGCGCTCCCCGAGGTCGAAAACTTGGATTTCTATTAAACTGCCATACATAAGCAATATAACGCCAAAATATTTTCTACTCCACCTTTTGCAGACCAGAGGCTTTTATATGTCCCCACAGACTGTACTATTAGTAATAAACTGTTAACATAGATAATGAAACTTGTATTCCATTGTATGTACTTAAGTACACTTCGATTGATTTTGTTTATCAATATTATCACACATATTATTTTCTTGAAATATATGGTGATTGTAACCAATAACACATTAACAAACCTGTGTGGAGTGATACAGCCTGGTGTACCCGACCCTGTCGTAGTCCACCTTGAACTGGTACACGCCCCACACGTCCGGCACGCGCAGCACGGCCTCGTAGGCGCCGCCCGCGCCGCGTTTCAGCGTCGTGCGGATGAACGGGTCTATGCGTACAAACTCCAATTGGACGTCGGTCGCTTCGAACGGCTGCCACTTGCCCTGTTTCAGCTCTTCTATCTCGATTCTGTATAGCTGCAAATACATATGTCAAATAAATCTTTGTGCATCTTGACATATTCCACGAGAAGTTGACGAAGTATCGCCGTCTTCTAAGGTCAGTGTGATGTCAGATGTGCATTATAGTATTATAGTTTAAATATTAATGTATTGTATTGTGTAAAACTTAACATTGGAAACTTTAATTGCTAGTGCACAACCTAATTTAACTTAGTTTATAATGTACAATAAAAAAGCTGTATGTTTCCTTAAATAAATAAAATAAAATAAATAAATAACTAAAATTATGAGGCTTTTGTAGATATAATCACAATCAACAAAGGTAGCTTGTTCAGTGTTTAAGCACTTGTGATTTGGATCTCAATTCAGCATACAAAACTACACATTATGCACAAGTATACTCAGCGTAGGAGTAGCGATAGTAGAAATAGTGCATACAACATAGACATATGTATATCAAAATCATGAATACTTTTTTTCATATGGGATAAGGGCAGGAGAATGATGATGGACTTAAAAATTGACAATTCAGCAATACATAGTATGATTCTACCATAGCTATATAACAAGCTAGATATTTATACCAAATGCCTCAAATTCTCATGATCATGTTAGGTTTTTCTCCTGTTTAATATTATGTTAGTGTTGTAGTTCAAAGGTTCTGCCAGAATATCAGCGCTGTAGCGTCCTAGCAGGCGCTGCAGCACATGCTGAGGCAGAACCTGTTGATCACTATTATTTATGTGTGTTTGTGTGTTAACTCGTGCCATTGTATGTGATCAATTAATGTTTTTCTTTCTTTTTCTAACACATACCACAGTGTCAGTGATGGTGTACGTGTTGGAGGAGTGCTGGTCGCCGGGGCGCCGGTGCGACACGTCGCGCACGCGCAGCACGCCGCGCTCGCCGAACACCCACGCGCTCAGGCTCGCCGCCAGCGCCTTGTTGCCCGACGCCGACGATTGGATCTTGTCGCCCTGAAGACATAAAACAATATTTAATACATGGGTTTACATAAAATATTAATAGAATTCCCTTCACACAACACTTATTAGAAAATAAATTTGACCAATCAGATCAGAATCAAATCTCTATTCATATTAGTGAAGACTTACAGATATGTTATGACATACAATTTTTCTATTTGCAATTATTAAATGCAATTACTTGTAAGAGTAAAATTGATAGTCATAGTAAATTTTATACAATAACCATTTTACAACTTGATTATGGAGTTACTAGAGGAATGGTAAATAGTGGTAACTCACATGCACTTTAGAGATGGCGGAGTTGAAGGCTTCATCAGAGAAGAAGAACAGAGAGCCACTGAACACAATACGGGCATTGTTCCGCGCCTGCAGAGCTGCAATGAGCACTGTCTTGCGGCCAACGGCATGCGGGTATTCTTTCACCTGAAAATAACAATTTTTATTTATGCACATCTATATTTATTTCTAATAAATGAGTAATATAAAAATAATACAAACCTATACATACATTTTAGTTTTAGCTTTTGGCATTTTAACACGGAATTTTTTTTTTCATGGATCTTGAAACATTAATATGTACTTATATAAAATATGTTTCAAGATGTAGTAGCTTCAATTCATATTTCTAGTAAGAGTTTAACTCAAACATTAAATTTTATTGTTTAAATTGTAAAAGCCATATGGCCCTCACCTGGCTCTTAGGGTTGTAGCTGTACGCAGTGCTGTCAGCGATGAGGATTGGCAGAACAAGGCTGTTGTCCTTATCCAGGATCAGGCCAGTTCCCTCAAACAGCAGGGGCTGAGTGTTCTGGTTACCAACAATGGTGGCAGACTTGATCAGGTTCTTGGGAGACACCACAATCCTGGTGTGCTCGCCATCATCACTTGCATCATAGTTGAAGTGGTCAATCACTGCTGCCGACTCTTCATCCATCTACATTGGGACAAATATTTATATCAGTAAAAAATATTATATTGATATCAGTAAAAGATTAAATGTAAAGACACACAATTATGCATATTGACCACAAGTATTGGAAGTTAACTCATTTATTTATTTTAACTGTGTCACACTAGATAAGAACTTTTTTGTATAACTGATCTTTATCAATACTTTACTTATACTGTAGGTTTTGTACTGTGCATTTACACTCTCGAAAATTTGTAACTGATGAAAAATAAAGGATTTGTTTACCTCGAATCCGCACTCGGACGCGATCTCCCTGTACACGTCGCCGGCGGCGGCGTTACCGGCCATGAGCAGGTTACCACCATCGTCGATGAACTTGGTGATCGCCTCCGTGTCGATCTGACCGCCGAACTCCAGCACCGACGGTGCGAAGATGATTAGATTCTTGTACAAATATTCGCCATACTTGGCCAGAACTAAGTTCGCGTCATCGGCTAGCTTGTACGTGAGGGTATAACCTCTGTCTGTAAAGAAACATTGGAAAGTGAATAAGAGATACTTTGGCTTTGGTAAAGTGACTTCAAAAATATAAGATGGTAACGCCGGCTTCCTATTGAAACGTAATCAATAACTTACCTTGTAGTGATTTGAAGAATTGTGAATGAGTTTCCCTAATATTAAGGTTGTCTACTAACACAAGGGTCTCCTGGTCAGCTAATGCTGCCGAAGAACATAGAAAAATCCCTAAAATTAGATAGAGCTTCATTTTTATTTTAGCGATAACCTGCAACACGAAAAGTATGACGTGTACGTCGGCAATCAAATAATCTGTCAGGTCAGCAGGCGTCTTTCTGTCAACTAGAAAATCTGAGAATCAACCAATTGAAAACAATAAAAAGAATGAGTTTTGAGTGAGCTACTAATTTTAAGGATTCTGATTGGTACCATGACTGTCAAAATGTTGACAGATCAGACAGTAGAACTAATGATGTGATCACCGATTCTTACCGCAACAAGCAGTATTTTTTAAGTGATAAATACAACATAGGGTGCGTTTAGCCGATAGACAGACTGGTCAGAATCTGAGAGTGCTGAACAGCATTTGACAATTCTGACTACAGTATCGGCCAGAACCATGCTGAGTGGAAATGAGAGAAGTGAAGTTAGCTGTTATTCCGCCATATGACGAATCAATCAATCAATCTGAATATCGCCACTTAGCATTCCTCAGCCGCGTCAGCCTATGCTACTCAGCAATCGCCATTTTTCTTTCTGTGCTGACAAGATTTTGTGTCGGCTTAGCCGATAGACAGACTGGTCAGAATCTGAGAGTGCTGAACAGCATTTGACAATTCTGACTACAGTATCGGCCAGAACCATGCTGAGTGGAAATGAGAGAAGTGAAGTTAGCTGTTATTCCGCCATATGACGAATCAATCAATCAATCTGAATATCGCCACTTAGCATTCCTCAGCCGCGTCAGCCTATGCTACTCAGCAATCGCCATTTTTCTTTCTGTGCTGACAAGATTTTGTGTCGGCTAAACGCACCCATAGTCAAGTTGTGAAATAATACTAGTTTGGAATACTAGGTTTTTTGTCACTTAATATTATTTGAAGATCTGTGGATCTAGATTTATTTTGATTGACATTTTTGACATTTCATTTCACACAACATTTTCAGGAAAATGGTTTATTTTTGTATCAAATAAAACTTGTAAAGTTTTGTAACAATTCAGTATAGTTAGTGCAGCTTAACACAAATCTTTAGTTAAAAGTGTCTTCCAAAAGTGTATAAATATGATAATATCGCGGTCTAAGCACCGCTCGTCGGTGGAAGTTTGTGCTGATTGCGGGGCTTCAGGTCAGCTGAGCAATGTTCTAGTTTCTGTTGTTTGGTGTGGTGATTAGGCGTTGTCCTGGTGTGTGACGAGTGGTTGGTGGTTGCAGATCCGTCGTGGGCGTCGATCAACCGCGGGCTGCTGCTGTGCGCGGAGTGCTGCAGCGTGCACCGCAGCATGGGCAGGCACATCTCGCACGTCAAGTCCTTGCGCCAGGGCACTTGGCCGCCTTCGCTTCTCGCGGTAACAATGCACACATTGACTTGTTTACCTTGACACCAAAGTGAAAAAGTTAGGTTTAGTAAAGAAGTTACTAAGTTATAAACAATGTTTGGAATATTATAAATAATGTTTAGATCCTTAAAATGTCATATGACCTATCAAATTGGCAATTAAACATTATTGTACACTCATAATAGCATCAATGTTGTTCATCTTAATTAAGTGACTAGCAGGCTCAATTGGTGACAATTAGCATATCTATGCTAATCTACATCTGTACAGAAGAGACATAATTATTTATATGAGGGGATAGGTATATGTGTTTTTAAATGTGTTGCATTAGGCTTAAATCTGCTTAGTAATTGAAAAATGTCTTAATAGATATCTCTATAAACAGAGATACTCTATATCTTATAAGTTCTGATGGCTGGAGAATATTGACTAAGTTTGGATTAGTTTTAATTTACTTCAACTAGTTACAAATTATATAATAACAATTCATACTATTTTGTTCCTATTCTGCAGATGGTACAAGCCCTGACTGCTCAAAATGTAAATAGCATTTGGGAACATTCATTGCTGGACACATCAGCACCAAAACATTTGCGCAAGAAACCTCAAGCTAAAGATCCATTACAGTAAGTAATATATGCCAAACATGCTATTGAGCTGTTCTATCACAATTAATTTGTAAAAAAAAAACTATCATAAGTATCAGATGTTCATTTTATATTGTAATCTTATAATGGAAAAATTTTATAATAATTTTTCCCTATAGAAATCGTAAAGCAATCTTATAACATCATTTTAATTTGCATTTCAGCCCGACTAAGTCAGAATTTATCTTGGCCAAGCATCTACGACTAGCATATGTACTGAGAGCCCGTCGTGACGAACCACCCAGTGAGTTAGGGAGACAGCTGCACAGCGCTGTGAGGAGCTCATCGCTTGACACTGCCATGAGACTGCTTGCCCAGGGTGCAGACCCCAACTACTACAACCAGGTATGGATATACTATTTGCAGTGTGGAAAAATGTAGAGCTTTCATTTATTATGCAAGGAGAGAGAATAAACCTTTAAGATTTAGGGGTAAGAGCCTTCCGCTCTCCTGCAAGTAGACTACAAGACAAGGCTACTCCAAGCTATCATCATATGTCAGTTAGAAAAAAAATCTTTTAAGAATTTGACAATAACATTCTTAAAGGTTTATTCAAAACATTGTGTGTCTCACTAGACAATTATGACTGTTGATAGTGTGAATAACAGCATAATGAACATAATAACAAGATTTGCTTTTTGTTTCACAACTTTATTTATTTTCCTTGTTGAACATGTTACATATTTTATGAGATGACTCAATTCATCTTAGTTATGATAGAAAATGTGTTTAAATGTTATTATAATTCTTTTATTTGGCTGGCTCGGTGGAACAGTAGTCAGTGACCCGGGCTAGTGATTCCAAGAGTTGTGGATTCTATTCCCACCCAGGACAAATATTTGTGTGATGAACAGCAGTGTTTGTTCCGTGTCTGGGTGTGAATATGAATTTAAGTATGCATTTATAAATATTTATGTACATACATATGTCAGATTACCATGCCCTAAAGGTAAAAAAGAATATGGGCCGGTAATGACTATATCTAATTAACCTGTGTGTGATGGTGTCTGTGTGCAGGAGAAGGGTTCGTCGTGCCTGCACGTGGCGTGCCGCGCGGGGCAGCCCGCGCAGGCCGAGCTGCTGGCGGCCTGGGGCGCAGACCCCACCGCCAGGGACTGCTCCGGCGCTACGCCCTCAGACTGCGCTAGGTAATATACACCTTATTTGTTCTATTCTTCCTATGATTGGGTCTGTATGCCTTAAGGCGAGAATGATCAGGGGAGCATGGTGGGGTCGTGTGCTGACTTCTGGAATACATCTGATATGATCTGCTTTCTGATAGAAAGGCAATAAAAAGTATTTTAGATTGTTATAGATTTGCGACGCTGACATACTATGAATAAATGATAATACTTTCGTAGTAAGCTGACTACATATTTTTTGGCTTTATTGGTGTGACAACAATGTGGGTAGACTTGTCTGGGTCTAACCGCCTGCCAGACGTAATCAATAAAACAGTAATAGAGAATAACCTTGTGTAGCCTTAACTGATATACTGAACATAATACACCCACAGTGTCTAGACACATTAGTGTATTTAGAATTATTACGACATTTTATTATTTGATAATAATATTATTTGATAATAATATGAATTAAGATTTAAACCTTACTTGTGATCTAGGTATTTGCATTCTTGACTAACAATTGACTTACTGGCGTATTAATCTTAATCTACTACCAGAGAGTGGCAGTCTACCCTTCGGTAGATGTGTAGAATGCATCAGGGGTATGCTACATGTTATGTATGGTCCTAACCATTTATACCTACTCATACTAAATTGCGCGGTTCGAAGTAATTCCTCCACTAACTATACCTTCCTCAATCAGAGCTGGCGGGCACCCGGAGCTAGCTGACCGAATGGTCGAGCTGGTGTACGAAGCCACTGACCGAATGATCTACTTCCTGACGGGCGAGCGGCCGGAGCACGCCGCCGGCCGGCACTACATCGCGCCGCGCGCGCACGACACGCACGAGATGACCGACGTCGCTAAGGCTGCTCGGGGGAAGTTACAGCTGGTGAGTTAGCTGATTGAATTATTGAACTGGTGAATGAAGCTACTGACCGGATGATGTGCTGAGGAAGGGCTGGCCTGCACTTTTGTTGTGTATTAATGATTTAAATAAACTGGCTATGTTCAACTTCCCAACCACCCACCAACCGACCAAGAGTCGTGGGTTCGATTCCCACTCGGGACAAATATTTGTGTGACGAACATCGGTGTTTGTTCCGTGTCTGGGTGTATTATTAAATATATTTAAGTTTATTTGTGTATCCACTGTTGATCCTGATTTCCGTAACACAAGTGCTTAAGCTACTTACCACGGGATCAGATCAATGTATGTGATGTTGTGTAATATTTATTTATTTATTTAACTTCACGCCAATTGAAATAGGTGTCCCGGTTAGAAATTTATTTTATAATATTGGTATTCAACTCTATTTTATTCTGATTAAAGTGTTTTTATTTTTTGCAGCTTCCCAATCATTTATTCGAAGAGTTGGTGATGGATATTTACGATGAAATCGATCGGCGGGAAACAGAAGCAAGTAAGTTTATCATCAAATGATACCTATTGATACAAAACACATTTTTAATACCTAATTTTAAGAGGATTGAGATGATATGATATCTACTCGCCCTACCAAGGGGACAGGGGTAAGTTAGTGTGGAATGTTGGCTAGAGATTCGATTTCTGATTATGTAAAAATTGTTATAATCTGATTATGTATAAATTTACTCAATTAGTATTGGCTAAAGTTCATTGTTCAAATGTATTTTTTTCTCAAACGCTGTATTCCCTCTTGCCAGTCTGGCAGACGAGCGGCACGGGTCTGGAGCGGTGCGGCGTGGCGTTCCTGCCGGTCAACCCGGCGCTATCGGCGCCGCGCAACCAGGGACGGCAGAAGCTCGCCCGGCTCTCCGCGCCCGAGCTGCACGCGCTGCTGCGGGACGTGCTCGTGGACGCCACGCGCCGCCAGCACATCGCCACGCTGCAGCCCAGAGGTACCCGCCCCCCACCAGGCCCGGCGGACGCCCCGAGCTGCACGCTGCAGCCCAGAGGTACCCGCCTCACACCAGGCCCGGCGGACGCTCCGAGCTGCACGCTGCAGCCCAGAGGTACCCGCCTCACACCAGGCCCGGCAGAGGCTCCGAGCTGCACGCTGCAGCCCAGAGGTACCCGCCTCACACCAGGGCCGGCAGCAGCTCCGAGCTGCACGCTTCAGCCCAGAGGTACCCGCCTCACACCAGGCCCGGCAGAGGCTCCGAGCTGCACGCTGCAGCCCAGAGGTACCCGCCTCACACCAGGCCCGGCAGACGCTCCGAGCTGCACGCTGCAGCCCAGAGGTACCCGCCCCCCACCAGGGCCGGCGGACGCTCCGAGCTGCACGCTGCAGCCCAGAGGTACCCGCCCCCCACCAGGGCCGGCGGACGCTCCGAGCTGCACGCTGCAGCCCAGAGGTACCCGCCCCCCACCAGGGCCGGCGGACGCTCCGAGCTGCACGCTGCAGCCCAGAGGTACCCGCCCCCCACCAGGGCCGGCGGACGCTCCGAGCTGCACGCTGCAGCCCAGAAGTAGACTACTCAATAACCAACTCCGCAGCCTAGAATCTAGGCCCTAGATTCTTCAACCCACCCCAGCTACTCAACAACCAACCCCATGTAAAAGTTGATCCAACTTTGCAGCCTAGAAGTCATCAAAACCATATAAAAGTTGCAGGTAGGGTATAGCAAAGGGTTCAACTAAACCCTTATACTTATTGAATGAGGGTACAACCAAACACTCATGCACTTGTATTTTTCTTACTTACTTTATCTTATTCAAAAGACGAAATATTAATAATTTAAGCCCAAAAAGGAAACATGTCAGCAAACCATACACATCTCACGTCATCAAGAGGAGTAGAGATCTACTCCAAATGCCTTTATCTTTGTTCAGGGTAGATACCCTGAACAAAGATAAAGGCATTTGTTTCATAACAACTCCAGCTGTCCTAGTAGTCCGCTAACTTAAATTCTTTGACATCTTACTCCATTACTGCGCCCATTTGATCTCTTTACCTTTATTCGTAAATGACGTTAGTATTTATTGTGTATGTGTTCCCCAGGAATATCAGGTCCTATGAACCCGCTGCTGTCGGCGAGCCACCTGCGCGCGTCGCAGATGTCGGACGACGAGCCGCTGTACGACTCGGTCGCGTCCGACGACGACTACGCCGCGCTCGCGCCCGTTGACTTAGATGTGAGTCCTTTACATGCTTATGTGCTGTTTCATACATATTTATTAGTGTACGACCGAAACTAATTTTCCGGCCGAAACCGAAACCGAATGTTCGGCCGCGGCTTCAGTTTCGGCCGACACCGAAACCGAAACTCGAGTCAAAACTTGATTTTTGGCCGAAACTCGGCCGAAACCGAAACCGAACCTGCGGTGTGATTATTTATATAACTATACTAATATTTATTTGCAATATTCTAAATGTAAAAGCTATTGTAGGCTGTAGAAATGATAAGAATATTCGTTACATACATAACATATTACAATAATTGGGCTACATAGCCACATCATTTTAAGCTACAAAGTTTGTGTGACACTGACGCCCCAGATAGGCATGTTGGACATGCCTGTTGTTCAACTCACCAGGCTCCCATCTTTACAGATTTGCGAAAATGATGTTTTGATTTAAAATATACGTACGAAATGAGAAAATATTTTTTTGTATGTCATCTATAAACTATCCCTCTTACCCCCCAGCTGTCCAGCATAGTCCCCCGTGCGGGCGAGACGGTAGCCTCCACGTACAACCCGTGCCTGCCGGAGCGCGCGCCCGACGAGCTGGACTCGCTGCGCCGAGAGCTGGACACCCGAGACTCCACCATCAGCGAGCTCAAGAACCAGCTGCGGAACCTGCAGACCATCGTCGAGCAGCTCACCAAGGAGAACAGCGTGCTGAAGACGAGCAGCATCGACGACGACCAGAGTATGACGTCACAGGTCGGTATACACACACTCCACCAGCAGCGAGCTCCAGAACCAGCTGCGGAACCTGCAGACCATCGTCGAGCAGCTCACCAAGGAGAACAGCGTGCTGAAGACCAGCAGCATCGACGACGACCAGAGTATGACGTCACAGGTCGGTATACACACACTCCACCAGCAGCGAGCTCCAGAACCAGCTGCGGAACCTGCAGACCATCGTCGAGCAGCTCACCAAGGAGAACAGCGTGCTGAAGACGAGCAGCATCGACGACGACCAGAGTATGACGTCACAGGTCGGTATACACACACACTCCACCAGCAGCGAGCTCCAGAACCAGCTGCGGAACCTGCAGACCATCGTCGAGCAGCTCACCAAGGAGAACAGCGTGCTGAAGACGAGCAGCATCGACGACGACCAGAGTATGACGTCACAGGTCGGTATACACACACTCCACCAGCAGCGAGCTCCAGAACCAGCTGCGGAACCTGCAGACCATCGTCGAGCAGCTCACCAAGGAGAACAGCGTGCTGAAGACGAGCAGCATCGACGACGACCAGAGTATGACGTCACAGGTCGGTATACACACACACTCCACCAGCAGCGAGCTCCAGAACCAGCTGCGGAACCTGCAGACCATCGTCGAGCAGCTCACCAAGGAGAACAGCGTGCTGAAGACGAGCAGCATCGACGACGACCAGAGTATGACGTCACAGGTCGGTATACACACACTCCACCAGCAGCGAGCTCCAGAACCAGCTGCGGAACCTGCAGACCATCGTCGAGCAGCTCACCAAGGAGAACAGCGTGCTGAAGACGAGCAGCATCGACGACGACCAGAGTATGACGTCACAGGTTGGTACATGTTCATTATTAAAGGCTAACAAGATGACCTCACCTGATGGTAAGCGGTAGTGAGATCCACATATGAGGTCGACAGGCACAATAGCCAATAACCATATTGAGCCTGTTGCAGAACAGCATTTAAGCAGGCCTTCATGGTCACGCCCCGCCTGATGAGCCCGCCCGGAATCAAAAGAGGGAGGGACAACAAAATGTATGGAAGTGATAAATTCTTCATGGGAAGGCTTATATCACTTTGATATGATTTCTGCGGAATCTAGATACACTATTGTGCCGTGTATCTTAGTGCCAGATAATTCTGGGGGTTGCAATCAGTGTTTATATATTGTCTCTTGTTATTTGCTGGTTACAAAAAAATTAACGAGAGGTCCTGGGTTCGAACCCCGATTGGGCCAAAATTGTGTAACTTTTATAAATTCATCGTCTGGTTGGTCATGTCAGATTGGCCGTCTCCAAGAAATAATTTAAAAATCTTTAATCGGTTCAGGCAAGTTATAACAAACAAGCGTTTGACGTCATTGATTTGTCAGCCAAGAAAGTAGTCTACCACTTTTGACAAAAGTTTCTGCGAGTTGCAACAATCGCTAAGGTTGACTTTTTACTTTTTATCACACACAATCTTCTTGCCAGGGAAAATTTACCTTGTTGTTTCATGACATTCAACCGAATCTCAACCGTAGGGTGGTAGACCACATTTTGGACTGACTGTATAGTGCTTTTGTACTTAATATAGGTAGTCAATCGCTGTGTCAGAGCGACACAGAGAGTGCTCAGCTAGTGAGCTAAGGAAGAGTGGCTTCCTCCTTCCTTCCTCCATTACCTTATTCAAGTACAAGTTGAGGTTAAGATTACTCATTTTCTTTTTTCTACCCACGGCAGGCGTCAATAGACGACCGGTCGGGGGCGGAGGCCCGGTCCCCGGCGCGGGGGCGAAGCCTCGACACGGATCCCGCGTCCCCGGCGCCCTCGCCGCCGGCGCGCGCGCAGCGACCGGTCAGTATGTATGAGACTAGGGAGGGACCAAAGAATAACTGGCAGGTTACTAAACATCAGGTACTAATCTCATTAATTCACTAATTTTAGTTAGACTTAGTTGTGACTGTGGATGGAAATTTAATTTTTTTTTTTTTATATTAAAGATGAAAAAAATGTTCATAGGTTACTTGTTTGAACTAAACTGAAACAGTTGTTACCTAGACAAATTTAAATTTTAGTCCATTTTATTTTAAAAATATATTTATGTGGGTCTTAATAATTTCCATCTTTTGTCAATATTGACAGTGTATCATGTTAAAAATATGGTTAATGTTATGGGGTGAGAGCCATCCGCTCCCCCGCAAGTCCGGTGATGATGACGACGAGGCTATTCCAAGCCATCATCGTAAGTCGGTTAGGAAAAAAAAGGCTAACGTTATCCAATGATAATGAAATCGCAACATTTTATCAAGAAGTTTAAATATGATTAGGGTATTTTTGACAAGATACACATATCTTTTTATATTTTAAGTATTATTCTAATATCTAAAGAAATGTAGAAATGGGGTATTGGTATATTAGATGCAATATTAAATCATTATTAGGTATTGCTTCTTTAATCGTAGTAAGTAGAGATTTATTGAAATTAAAAAGGGTTTTAAAAATCAAAACAGGGTTTAGTGGTAATTTATTTAAGAGAATAACTATTTAAAAAACATTTTTAATGCTCTACCGAATACTTGATGACTATCGGCTATTTGTGTCGGTGATCGGCTACTTGTGTCATTAATCGGCCACTCCTGTCGGTCACCAACCACTTGTGTCCGCTTATGTCGATCTCCGAGTAGTCGTGCTAACCACCAACCACGTGGACGGGTACTTTTTTGGATCATTCCTTTTGCCAACACCCGGCACCATTGTTTGGGCCACCGACCACTTGCATTTAATGGCCACTAGTTTTATTATTTTGACTGCCTCGTTGGTCTATTGCCATTGAGTTGATGAAGAAATTACTCAGCCCGGAGTTGGCGGTTGCACGCTCGTGTGTCGGTAAGCACGTTAAGCCGGTGGTCCTGCGGCCGATCTCTCATCGGTCATGTCGGATTTCCATCTCACTGAACTATGAGAGTGAGGAAACAGAGAGTGCACTTGTGTTTAGGCACATACTTGTGCACTATAACCTGCGAACTTGGCTTATCAGCCGCCATTTGAGATCACCCGTCATGGCCGAAATTGGTCAGACGTCTCACTTACTTGTACCCGCCCATAGTCCCTTCTGCCAACCACCATTGTTTGGGCACCGACCACGCATTCAATGGCCACTTTTTATTATTATTTTCCATCAAAGAAACACTGTAATCGCCTTCGGTTCGAGCCCCACTATAGGTGTCGAACCGCGGCTAGTGTGTAATGAGTTCCGTGTGTCAGCTGACGACGCTGTCGACGCTGGACCGCTCGCTCACGGCGGCGGCGCTCGGCACTCCCGTCCCCACTCCCGGGCCGGAGCTGGTGCATCGACGCGCCGAGCCCGTCACTAGAGCTATACAGGTGCGTACTTCTTCTTCTTATCGAGTCGATGGCATAATCAAACGTATTATAATCGGCCTAGTAGTCGGCCACACGAATCGCGTTAAAGTCGCTCTTGCGTACCTGTTCTATGAATATTCATTATTTTATATTTCGATGTGCATTTTGACGTTACATTCTATGATTGGCCATCTACTTGGGTCGATCATTGGCTATTTGTGTCAGTAATCGACTACTTGTGTCGGTTACCGGTCGTTTGTGTCAAGCATTGGCCACTAGTTTCATAACAATAGGCTAGTTTCCTAAGTCTGATTTTACATAAAATTTCACAATTAACAGTTACATATGGGTAAATCAATAACATAAGTGAAATCGAAATTAAAATTTCTTACGAAATGAGACAATAATAGGCATTTAAAGTTAGGTGGGAAAGTCCATTTTTAAAGTGCGAAAATTCAATAAAAATTGTATGCCATCTGATAAATTTCAGAATTAGTAGTAGCTTTCACTATGAGAACATATCCGTAAAAGCAACATTTGATATAGCTGCTGAACAAAGCTCTTACGATATGCATACTATTGCATACAGTATAAAGAGGGGTGACGTCATAGCTCTGTGCGACATTTGTATGAAGCGTTTTGAGCTCGCCCAAATGATGTGCTATTGAAACTGTAATATCTGCGGGAGTTTTACAAATATCAAACCATTATTTTAACAGCACCTTTGCAATTGTGTTGTTCATCCATCTATGTAAAAATTAAAAAATAGGAAACTACCCTATTATACTGGATCGTAAAATTAAGTTAGTTTTAAGGTGCGTACGGATTGCGCGTTCCTGTATTACGCCTATATTGGCAAGTTGTTGCAGTACAATCCTTAGTTTAAGATCCATATCTGTATGCTTACCTACAATTGCAATAAAAACTATTTAATTTGATTTGCCTAGTGGGGAAACAACACTATCCACGCGTACTACTCATGTACACGAGGTCAATCGATCCAGAAACTCCACGAGCTCCAGTAATTCATTATTGAACTCGAAGAACACGTGTCACTTGGGAACGAATACCGCAACCGTAATTATGAGTTCCCAAGAGTGTTCGTGCAGCTGCAGGTACCAACATGACGTTTACGCGTAATCGGTTTGCAGATGAACATAGGAACGCGCAAACCGCACGCATCGTTATAAGAAACAATCATTGAGATAAATGTAGAACTAGAGAAGCTATCGCATGCAAAAGTCATGTTCCATTTTGAAACCTTGAACTTTATGTTCGCTGCAGCGCTGAAACATATTCATCGTCAAAGCATGCGGAATTTACGAAGCGCTTTATTGCTTGTAGGATTTAATTTGTTCGCGACTAAAGCGCGTGATTTTCATTACAGAAGGGACTATTCGTTTCTGGGAGTTTTATACCTAACAAGAATCCTATTATCTATTATTTGCGTTGTGAGAGTAGGTACAAATATTAAAACTTCCTTCATATGTTACTGTGTTTTGTTGAATATTCATAGCGAGGAGTACATTTCAAGTACCTACGGAAATTCAAACACAATTGATTTTCTATTGTTAGGGGCGATGTAAAATTTGGTTGGTTTTCTTGTCTCGGACGTGAGGACCTTATAAAGACAAGGTATCAAAAATTCAAATAATTATTTTATGAATAAAATAATAACACATGAAACTGTACTAACACAAATTAAAAAAAATACAAAATGTTGGGCGACAATAAAATATTGATTAAAGATTCTTTACAAACAAAATCTTTAGGACATCAATAATAATGGATTCGTTTGTACTCAAGCTGCCAAAAGAAAATAATGAATGAAAACGATAGCTAGGTAGGTAGGTATTTAACAATTTCCTACATTTTCACTTCTGTTAATTTTATTCTATGTCGAATGCGTAAAATGGCGTCTGACAAATAATTGTCATCGTATTTAATTTTATAACGAAAATATCTAATTACTCATCAATGAAAAGTAATCCCTTTGCATTTTGCCGTATTCCTGGAATTATTTGTGCAGTATCGTAACACACACCGCGGCATTTTTGATGTGTTTTATAATTATTTTTTAATAAAATCGTCTGTATGGTGAACCTGTCAGTGCTAGCAAGCGACTGATTGAAGTGCGGCGATATCGCCGCAATTCAATGGAACATAGTAGTGATGAGTGGTGTCTTCTCTAGTTCTACTTATTACCTCAATGGAAACAATTGACGAAAGTTGCAAGTATTGTCTATTTTTATTTGCGCGAGCACTACACATTTGAAATAAAACTAATTTTACGGATTAAACTCCCAATAATATCCCAAGCCCGTCAAAAACAACAACATATTGCAAGATCTAACAATGTTGTGAGTTCTGTATGCGTGAATCGGAACACACAAAATATCACACCAAATGACGGTAGTAATTAAACTCACTTATGAAGACACCTGTCATCTTTAGTCTTAACCGTGACCACGAGCGCTGTAAAGAGCTCGAAACGTCGGATCTCTAAATAATGTTTAGAATACCAATACACGCGAGTTTAATCCGTAAAATTAGTTTTATTTCGAAAGTTGCAAGTACAATATGTTTCTTTTTTTCAAAGTGATATTCCGTTTCCGCAGGAGCTGTGGGCGGCGGCGCGCGAGCAGCAGCCGCGGCTGGCGGAGCGCTGCGCCGACACGCGCCGCGCCGTGCGCGCGCTGCTCGCGCTCTTCCCGCAGGTGAGCGCGAGATAAGGCCATTGAACTGGTTCAATCAACTGTCATTTGACAGAAGTACTTCGACGGGTTCATTTCACACTTAAGCAGTTTTACAGGTTAAGTTGATGGAGTAGCTGGACAGGTTTACTACAGATTTTAGACTTTCGCGTTCCATTACACTAAATATTTGTCTTTATGGGTCTACACGCGTTATTAGGAGTAGCAAATTACATAGCTACTTACTGCCCGACGTTTCGACTTGGTTACACCGATCTTGCGCGCGCGCTCGCGACTACGATTGGTGTAACACAAATATTTAGGTTTACTACAGCTTCACCATCCTTATGGGTTGCGTATTTTGTGTCTATTTTTCTGATAGGTGAACTGATAATGCCTCTCATTCTTAATCACTGTACTACTTGAATGACGAGTAAAAATTTAATTTTGGGGGATTGGAAAATAAATTGTACTACTTATTACTATAGCATTTGGTGAGGCCTATGTCCATCAGTGGACGTATATGGGCTGATGATGACGATGACGATTAAGTAGTAGCTGATGCTGAGGAGTAGCTAATTATTGATAGTAACTGGTTATAGCGGTTACTTAAATCAAATAATTATCTAAAAAAGTAAATACCCACCCAAAATAATACTTTTGACTGGCTCGGTGGAACAGTGGTTAGTGACTCAGGTTCAAAACCTACGGTTCCAAGAGTCGTGGGTTCGATTCCCACTCCGGATAAATATTTGTGTGACGAACATCGGTGTTTGTTTCGTGTATGTATACGGGTGTATTATTAAATATATTTAAGTTTATTTGTGTATCCACTGTTGATCCTGATTTCCGTAACACAAGTGCTTAAGCTACTTACCACGGGATCAGATCAATGTATGTGATGTTGTGTAATATTTATTTATTTATTTATATAGCTATTGCGAATATTGCGAAATATTTTATAGTGTCTACTTCTGTGAAATTAACTAGGTACGCTTCTAATTTTTTATTATGTTGTGCGATCGAGTGAATTAGATTAGAATTTTCAGATTTGACAGTGACTTTTCGGTGATTTGTCGATAACTTATCAATTATCAGCTAATGAAGTGCCTAAATAATGTTTAATAGGCTTAATTTATTTTTACCTGCGCAGTCGTGCCCGGAGCCGGAGCTGGAGGCGGCGCTGGTGGGGCTCCGCGCGGCGTGCTGTGGCGTGGGCGCGGCGTGCGCGGGCGCGGGGCTGGCGGCGGTGCGCGCGGCGGCCTACGACCTCGCCAAGGCCACCAAGACCCTGCTCGCGCTCTTCCCTCCGCCCCCGCCCGACCCGCCCAAAGCCTCCTAGCGCCACCTATACTACTACACGACGGTCTAGCTCTGTGAGGACTGAGGACGCGTGTGGTAGTCTTTAAGGTATCGTTTGACATTAGTTTAACTGACGTGTCTCTACGAGTTGTCGTGTCGTGTGGTAGTCTTTAAGGTATCGTTGGAAGATCAACATTATGAAGTAATATTGCAATTGACGTGTCTCTACGAGTTCAGAAGAAGTGGTCCTTTTGATATTTCCCGACCCGCCCCGAGCCCCCTAGCGCCACCTATACTACTACACGACGGTTTAGCTCTGTGTGGACGCGTGTGGTAGTCTTTAAGGTATCGTTTGAAGTTACAACTGACGTGTCTCTACGAGTTCAGTGTTGCTATAAGAAGTGGTCATTTTGATCTTGGACGGTCTACTCTTAAGTGTTTCGCCCGCTCTACTACCACGCGACGGCATAGGCGTACTCAGATGCTGGGCCAGATACGGGGTTATGAGTTGTTTCTCTGGAACAGCGGGCGCGGGGGTCAAACTACTTTACTATCTTACTTCACGTCGACTATTTTACTTCTTACTATAAAATACTTAGTAGGGACGTTAACAGTACTCTGCCCCTACATTGGTACGCCCATGCACGACAGTCTTAACCCCATGCAAATCCACATGTGGTAGTCGTTATGCAATTTTTGACTGTAGGTTTGAATTAAGAGGTAAAACAAACCTACAACCCATTTATGGGTTCTCGACAGTATACATGTTAAGAAATAGTCATATAACACGACGGTATAGCTGTGTCCAACTGGTAACCTTTACATCTAAGGCTTCGCGATGAAAAGGTTTCAAACTCTCAATCTACTTTTAAATGTAACAAACAAGATTTTTGTAACTGATATCGAAGTATATCTCCATGGAACGCGGACATTCGTAGGACCTACACGTTCCCCATTTAATGTTTTTAATTCCCTGAATGTGTTTCCAAAAGGAGTCCAGATCAGTTTTGCTAATATTGTTCAAAGTAATTTACTTGAAACATCATTTTGAAAATTGAAATAGTTAAAAAGGAGATAATATTCCCAGAACCCATTGGACGATAATTATGATTATTAAAATCGATCCGAAACGCTGATACCAGCGACCGAAAATCTATTTTAATGAATAAGATGATGTATGAATTGATTAATATTAGTGGTGTAATGTTGTGTTCAAAACGTGTTTGCGGGACTCGTCTTCCGAAATTACGTAATATTATTAAAATATTTAGCTAGGTTCCCTTTGTTATTACTAACTAAATATTGAATATTGACGAAACGAGATCCCTTCGTCTCTGTTGACACCAAACATTGGTTGACGATTTACATATTTTATCGCGAGTTACCTAGTGATCGTAATTTGAGGCTACTTTGTTTCATTAGAGCACTATGTTGTGCGGTCGCGTACCTTTCAAAAGGTGCCTTGGTAATTGATTTTAATATTATTAAATTTACTAGATAAATGTGTTGTCTGTAATTCTTATGATTCAAACGAACTGCATAAGTTAAGCTCACTGAACCAAAATGCAGTAAAATATAACCATTTGGCAAATGTGTATTATTTCAAATATAATTCATACCAGTATTAACCTGTGCCATTATAAGTACAGTACATATTTATGTTATGTACGGTATATTTGTAATCAATGCACAGGAAAATAAAATATTTTGAGTTGCCCACCACGTTGGGCGCCATTACATGGTTTTGGTACCAGACTAAATTGAGCTAAACATTTTTTATGTTTGGTGAATTCAATTCAAATATTTACTTCCTGTTTGGTTAAATTAAGTCAAACAAATCGTTGAGAATTAATTAGATAAAATATAGTAAAAATATTTAGCCAACCACAAAGAAATTATTCATATACGTTATGTGAACTAATGTACCTTAGAGATTAATTAAATATATTGAACGCTTGGAGCTTCTCGGTGTAACTATTAACGCATTGCTGTTCTATAAGCATTAACAAATTAGAGTTTGTGCGTAACCAAAAGTTATTCAAATGTTGTGAATTATTGCGAGTGAGTGTATTGTAATCATCCTCGCGGTGATGTGTTAGTGAATAATTTTATAAGACGATTGTTAAAGCGTATTGACTGTGAAATCTCCGGGAAAAATAATTGTTTTTGATACTTATACCTATTTTTAAGCAAAAAAATAGACCAAATAAGTCGAATGCAATCCTTCTGTAACTCACCTTTATTCATCTTGCATTTACAATTAGTTCCGAGAAGATGTATAAATTGCACTTCGGGATATGATCAAAACCAGAGAATTTTCCTCGTTAGTAATCGGTTTATGAAAGCTACACTTATGTTTTAGTGAAATTATGAATCCGCCTAATTTGTTGGTCTTTGTGACCAATTTCAATAGAGATCCTACAACTGCCCAGGTTATCAATAACGTTCTCAGCGCTTTGATCATATCCCTGTGTTTTCTGCATCATTCTGAGATAGTGTCAAAACGTACGCATTTAACAATTAACTAATCGTATTATTTTAATTGTTATTATTAGAACAAAGTTATACGCGTTCGTTATTATGATGTTGTGGCGGGCGGCCGCAGCGCAGTGCCATGTCGGTTAGGTCTGGACACTTCGTAGTTTAACAACAATTCCTCACTCAGTGTCACAAATTAAGCATTTCTTTCCTCACCATTGGCTACATTTGGCGGGCCTTATTTAGCTCATAAAGTATAACTGACTGTGTACAAATATTAAGTAAATTACCATATTTTATACGTTTTTGCAACGTGAATACGATAAGAAGTATTGGAGGCCGTCAAATGGAGCCCGCCTTCGGTTTACTCTTCGTCATTCCATGCGATGTGTTCTTTATTTTTATACTAAGAATAAGTGAATCATAATTTCCAAGCTACTTTTGCACGTAAGATACTTTGATTTCGTATTACTCCAGTACTTCCACTTCGGTTGTTTCCGTGTAGATCGTAAGGTCGCGTCGCACGCTCCAGCACCAATATACCGATTGTCATTTAAAAGTACATTTACACACTGTATACGCATGACTGCAACTCATATTATGTGATAAGAGTAATATAAATAACTGTAAGCAATATTTAAAGCATATAAAATAGTATCAAATCCGAGCGTGTGGCGCGACGCAAACTTCTAAAGTATTTATCATAGAGGTGCTTATCATATTAATAGGTTTCCTATATGCCCAGTGCGCATCTTGTACCCAGTACACAATAAATTTGATAAAAATCGTGCCTAAAATGTTATAGTATATTCATACATTGATTGTTAGATTGTACCTAGATAAGTTTAATACATTTACAATATTGTATCCGTTGTGTAGATTTTTATATGAGCGTTTCATATTAATCTATATGTTGATAGATACTGAATGTACGTATAGTTGATACGATGTGAATTTTACGTGTAGTTTATTGAAATTTGTATTAGCTTTCGTACGTGACATGTTTAGTATTACTGTACGTATTATGTGATCACTTTATGTGCCAATGTTCGTAAAAGACGTAGGTTAGGCGGTATAGCACCTGTCACGGTCCTGTTTCCTCACTGGTCCAACTAAGCCCCCACAATAGCACCCAACCACCCCGATAATGTACTATGAACCAACCAGTATTATTGAAACACTAAAAATCTTAAGAGAATAATTACTTCCTCATTGGACATCTAATTAGTACAATTTGTAACACGAGAGACCTTTTCACCAATGAGGATACGCTTATTGAGAATTGCTAAGAAACTCAAATTATTGTGGCATGGGCCCTACTGCAGTTTATCTAGATTTATAAGTAAAATGGTATGAAATTCACAACACACACAGCTTTATATTTTAATGGAGACAGGATCTCGATCAGAATCATAATGACTATTGAAATTGACATATTATGCATTATATTTAAATAAATATTATTAATTTTCAAGATCTGTTTTATTATAGTGTTCGATCCTCTTAGTAACATAGCAATAAACATCTCCTAATGATGAATCTTTAAAAGCTCAACTACCAGTTATACCTACTTATGTACAAGTTGTTTCATTTGCAAGATTATAGGAAATAAAAGATATATTATGCAAACATTAGAATTTATTAAGTTATAAAATTTACACACTCCACACAATAATGTGTCCTTCTAATCTGATCTAAAGTCAAAATATAATGTTTCATTCTTAATGGCCTTGATTGCATTATTTGTACATTATTTAGACACCCAGGCTCGGGTTACAGGTAATTATTCTAAGAACTTATGTCTAATTGACAAAATTGTTACAAAAAAAAAGAATGACAACAGCGACTGCAGATTGCCGTTCTCATTAAAGTTATGAGTCAGTGAACAATAGGATCTGGTGGCCCAAGGTTGTTGGTGATCCACAAAAAATAATTACTTTGGCATGGGTCGGCGCGGAGAACGCCGCTATAGTTAATTACAAGCGCTCACCACTCTTGACCATGGGCCGCGGAGGCCGGAGCGCGGGCCCAGGTGCACACGAGTTGTTCGCTTGTTTACATGGATTCTATTTTAGCACCGTTTCCTTCATATTATACGAAGATTTAATATCCAAAATACACAATATTCACATTAAGTATGTCTAAAACCTTATACGAATTCAGAGGTGCTTTCTAAAAAAATATTAATTGTGCATGCTTACTTGCTATTGAGAATATTATGAAAATGACATGATATAGAGACATTCGAATAGAGTGAACATGATGGGAATTTTTTATCAAATCGTGATTACCTTACATGCGCTAAAATTTTTATCTATACACGCACCTACGCATTACCGTACGCAGTTATTGAATTAGGAAAAAAAAAAGATATCAAATACTTTGATATTATTTTTACTATAACCAAAGTAGAGTAGTAGTAGTAGTAGTAAGTAAGAGTAAAATTTCTAGACAGATAACTAGGTAATACGAGTATTACGCTATCGATAACCCATTATACGAGTACCAAGCATGCCGATACTGTAGTTAGGTATAGCCAATGCGGCGAGGGGAACAATGTAGGGCTTCACCCCTCCTATACCTACACTCTAAGGGCGGCGCGTCTGCGAGGGCATCGGTATTTGATTCGAATTGGGGCGCATGAAATGCATTTTGATATGCAATTCGAATGATTATAAAGGCGTCAAGATTAAGGTGAAATATTGGCGTGCGTGCATGAATAGTTTAACTGGTACATTCTTCAAACATAACGTACCTACTCAAAGTAATTCGATGTAAGAGATATCGATATAACTAGTATTCGTCACGTCAAGTACCACGTTTATGCTAATAACAGCTATTGTACTCAGAATTTGCCGCGCTCGTGTTGAGAGCTGTTTTGCATTTGAAAACGATTGTTTCGGTAGGAAATAGATCGTTGGAAAATATTCCTCCAGGCAATGTCATGTTATCTACTTAGCTTCGTTTCCAGTAATGGTTATTTTACATTTCATATGGGGTCTGTAAATACATAGGAGTGTAGATATTTATATAATATTACTCATCCGGGTATAAAATTCAATATTTAATTATGTACCTAATATTTTACCGTCTTTGCATTTTTAAGTGGTTATGTCCTTACTTGTTTTATAATTTAAGAAATTTTAATAAATAATAAAATTAAAATGGAATATCATAATCTACATTAATCTTTACAAATAAGATCTTAATTACAAATAAATGATTCTTAATAATGCCTAGTCGCTGACACGTAAAAGACCTGGTGCCGTAGACAAAGTAACAATATCAAAACAATAACGAAGTTCGAAAAGAATAAAACTCATACCTACTGGGTTTGACATTAGAACCGATAAATCACGTGGTCAATCTAATGTCAATCCCATATTATTCTCTTCGAACTTCGTTATCGTTTTGATATTGTTACTTTGTCTAAGCCCCCAGAGCCGTTTTATAATTCATAATGTTTTAAAATATCAAAGTAAAGATACAAAAGAATAACCAAAACTTGAGTTTAAATTCTCAGTTATACCGAGCAATATCCATTATCACTTGGAGGCTTGCTCGGACCCAGCTAATTGTAAAACTACTTAGCTGTCATATCTACCAACCCCAATAGAGTCAGCGACATAGCATCGAAGTTAACGATCATCTAAAAATATAGGAAATACCACCCGTAGAGAACCCTTTAGCAGTCACTTTATCAATGGATATCAACCGCATTCCAACGGAATAAGGTCCAAAATAGTATGATCTCTTAAAAGCCTGCCAAAAGGGTAGTAAGTACATCAGCCGGCGTCCTCACGAGCACTTCCAGATGCATATCGCCTGGTTCCCGCCGAAGTACATATAGCATATAGTGGTGCACTCATACGTGATCTCGAAGCCGTAGCTCTCTCCTACGACCACGTGGAATGCCGGTCCGAACTTCTTGTCCATGGACTCCTTGACCATGCGCGCGGCGAGCTCGTTGTTCTGCGAGAACTTCTCGCAAGCAGTCACGGACAGCTCCATCGCTTCTATGCGCATCTCTTCCGACATGTCCGTGTGCTGTAACAATGAGACAGTTGTAAGTATCGGCGTTTGTTTGTTTTCATTGGTCAGTTTACTTCGAGTCGCTGCGCCAGAGCTGTACCTCTGTTGATAAGTAAGTGAGTATAAGCCACATTTGCCTTTAAGCTTAGAAAGATACCAACAATCACCTATACTACTATTTTATTGCTAATGTTACACAGGTTTGTTGACACTTATATTACCTACATACCTACCTACCGTAGACAATTAGGTAGGTACCTATTTGTCTACGGTAGGTAATTACGGTAGGTAATTAGGTAGGTTATGTTAGTGTTCTAAAATGGTTTGAAGTTATTTTTAAATACATACACCTAAGTGCATCGTGTTCACCTTTGCCTTACATCAGATTAATTTTATCATTACCAACAGTGACCAACACTCTATGCAACACACTGACTATTGCCGAACCGTTATTATTTCAATCACCTTACATCCTCTCCATTGAAACTATTATGTAAGTAGGTATTAACTAATTAAGAAGAATAATGTTTCCGTGTGAAACAACGAAACAACAGACTAATGTAAGTAGTTAGGTATCTACCTGCCCGATTGTTATTGTCATGTCAAGGTGAAGCGATGTTTTAAGAAACTCATCTGTGGGAAAACCAGCGCGTACAAAACCGTATCACTCAATAGAACCTGAATGAAAAAGCTAAAACTACTTAGCATTCCATAAATAGAAAGAATAGAGATTTATAAACAATGTGCCGGATACGATTAGATGGAAGGCTAATAACCAGCGTTGGTTGGTAGGTAATTGATACACAGAATCTATAGATTGATGTAGGTTTTGAAATGTTGGTCATTTACAACCACCAACACATCATTTACATCCACCGACGCGTTTTTACACTAAGTAGGTACGACGTGTTTCTTTGCTAGGATCAACATTCAACACGTCATAAGTTATTCCAGTAATTGTGGTTTCTTGATGTTTCCTATTTGTTTAATTATGCATAAGTAGGTACGTTGCATTTTCAGTGGATGCTAGCAAAATATCGTTTCTTAGTTTGCACTGCAAAGTCAGGGACATGGTCGAATCCATCTTTACTCTATGTAAGTCGACCCAAACATCTATCTTTCCAAATCTGTCGATAATAACAAAGAGTAGGCAGCGGCCACGATATTACCGGCTGCATTGATTTGTGGCGCGCCGGTGGCCGGCCCACCTGCCAAAACAAACATCTAGAGAGCGCTGCCGATTCACACCACTGACCCTTGTTTATTCAATTACGGTTGCTCGGAACTAGCAATGGTTCAATTTATGAAATTACTTGGATGCGTTTTGTGATGTTAGACGTTGTTGGTGCAATGCGTTCGTGTTCTCGTCTGGATCTATTCCGATTTATCCATGATTTGGAATGTATTTGTCGGTGCAGTAGAATACAGTAGCGGTACCATGAGATGGCTATCGAAAACTTACGTACGTTAAAAACCTATCGAGTTGTTTTTTTCATACGACCGATTTTAGTTCTTAGCGTAACCACCGGGGCACTGTACCAGTTTTTCATAGACATATTTATGTAGGCGATATCGAGTCCGTAACTTTTAAACTCATGGTAGCGCCACAGGGCCTAAGAAACTCATTATGAGCTTTTGTTTCACCTAAGTTGTTTTTGAGAACTAATCTCAATTTCGTTAAAACCTAAAATATTCCATTCATCATCAAAGATGTAATCGTCACTTCTGCTGAACCCTGAACTGGCAATGTCCTACCTACGTATTTGAATGTAGTAGTTTGGTCTAGGAAAGCCCAAGTAAATACATAGTAGTCATTAGTAGCTTCAAGTAGTTTGCAATGAATTTAAGACTTTTGGTAATTGGTTCTTGGTTTAATGTCGCGTCCTTTAAAAAGACAACAAGAACCTTAATAGACAACCTCGATTTAATTAAAGTATCAGTTACCTTGAAAACGCAGGCAAAAGTTCATTGTTAGATGTCATTCAATCATGCTAATAGGTACGTACATAGTTAAATTCTTCCAGCAAGGTATGTTATGAATACCAAGACATATATTTTCAAGTAAATTTAAGCTACCGTGCCTAAAGATTGGTGAAAGTGAGTCAAATGTCTACAAACATGAAAAGTTTGCTTTGTCATCTGTGTATTTGTTTGGCTAATGCTAAAACTCTCGGGTAACTGAACCGCTATTACCATGACAATAAATTCGCTAAGCACACAGGCTTGTGCAAGTGTCCAAGTGGGAGTAATCCGGTTCAGTGTTCTGTTTATTCTAACGACTTTCTTGAAATGTACTTGCAGACTGAACTCATGTTCCAATTAGATAGAACTACGATGTTCATATAAGTGGACCGTCTGCTAGACCATCAGTTCGCTAATGATTTTCCAGATCATCACTATCTACCTAATAATAACCAATGATTTTCCTAGATTATCAGAATTCAGTAATTATTTTCTAGATCATCAACATTAGTATCTAATCTCTGACTGATTTCCTCTCTATGTACCTCTATACTAAGGAGTGCCTAGGTAAGTAGCAGATATTTTTATAGATGAAACCTACCTTCGTAACCCGAGATCGTCGCACGCTGGTAGCGGTCGCGGTCCGCTGCGTACGGAACTCCTCTCCGCCTTGACATGTCCGAAATATAATATACTGACCACGGATCCCGTTACAACATACCTACCTACAAATGCCGTTGATTTTCAGATAATACCTACCGATTTCTTGGGAACACGGAAGTATCTAAAAGTTTCGATGTTTTACTAATCGCAAGGTGTGAAGAGCCTTCATCGAGATTGCACAAAGCGTTAGATGGAATGAGTATGTCTGATACCTACACATCTTTTTAAATTACAAACTTCGATTGATCCAACTATCTAATCTAGTTCCACAACTAATCTCATTCCACATTCAATCACTTTCGCTAGATCCATAGTCTAGACTAGCTAGGCTCTAGATTTTTTTTATTTCGAGGAGACCTCCTCGAAATTAATCTTGGTTCAGTGGACAAATTAACCGACTTTGAAGCTTGCAAAATTGCGATTAATGCATTCGGTTTTTATAATGAAGTGAGAAATGAAAAATTCATTCTTAGTTATCGAGTTTCCTAGAAAGTTGTTTCGCGTTTAAGAGTATTAAAATTATTACCCAGACAATTCGTTTGCAAATCTCAATCTCTACAATTCTTATTGTAATAAACTAACGTGGCTATGGACAGGTACACATAAAATAATAATAGGTACCTACTACTGATAGGTTTAGGTAAGTGGTCATGATAATATAATATCTACTTATCTACAAACAAATAAAACGATCAAGCTTTAAACTCTATTGTGTGGGATTCACCATTCAACATCCTACCATATACGACAGCTTCCTGCGTGAATCCAAAACACCCAGACTCGAAATTATTTAGGTATTCAAAACTACTGCATAAATATGTTATTTTCTGACCTCATTTAAATATAAAATTAATGCACTTGGGTTTTTTTTCTAACGTCTAGTTTATCTTTGATTCTAAACTAACGTATCGTTACTACGTCTTAGTACCTACTATGTAAACAAAGCCCAGATGCCTAGTTATTATGTAACAAAATAAAATGCACAATATTTAGTTGCACATGCAATTAATTTACGGTACTTACTCTAATGAGGGGGTAAGTGTGGACCACTTTCTCCCCGGCCGCTCCGCCTCCTTCTTCAGCCATTCTTCATTCACTTCACTGACCGATCACTTCAAATAGCGTATTAAAAATATAAAATGCAGAGCGCGATGCAGCGTGGCTCTCGCCGCGACGTCTCTCGCCTGTTTACGCGTTGCCTTGGAAACAGACGGAGGCGGGAAGATGCGATTGATTTTTCTCGACGCGTAGGTGTAAACGGCCAGCATTGGCGGCTAATATGGGGTCACTGCTTGCATAGTCTCTAGTGGTTTTGTAACTGGCCGTAAAATGCATACTGTATGAGCTAATTTAAAAACATAGTACTCGTAAGAGGATGGGATATGTCTTTTTTTTATTTTTTTATAAAGAGGCTAACAAGATGACCTCACTCCACCTGATGGTAAGCGGTAGTGAGATCCAAATATGAGGTCGACAGGCACAATATTATACATATTACAGACATATTGAGCCTGTCGCACTCACCCTGAAAGCCGTGAAAAAGGAGACCACAGCTGCGGCAACAACGAGACAAGGCGTGGAGTCTCGCATTGGTATTGAGCTGTGCGGGTCGGAGTTGGCCAGTCCGCCGGACGGAAGGGCCCCCGTTTCTACGGGTCTCCCTGGCCGGCGGGCTGACCAGCTCCGCCCGCACAATACCGCCGCTAAGACTCCACTGGTCCGGCGTTTGCCGCAACAATGGTCCCCCCTGGCTCCGGTTCGTACAGTGCTGATCCCGGAACGCGACCTGACCGAGAGAGGTCAGAGTCACTTGGCGGGTTTTACACAACTGTATGGTGGTAACAGCAACCGGTCGACAAAATGTCTCCCACCTGAAAAATGTCTTATGGATAGTATCTTTTTACACTTTAAATATTTTAGCTTACAACAAATACCTTAATTTCATAAATATTTTAGTTTAGTTGCTTTTTGCGACTTATTAATTTAAACGTCACTACAAACTAATTGCATTTTTGTTTACCTTTGAAAAGAGCAGTTATTTTCTATGGGATTCTAATATTCTAATTATACATAAACAAAACAAGATAAAGTATAATAAACCACACGCACTCTATAATTTGATTCATATTTCGCGCGCATACGCATGATTCTTTTTTTTCTATTACACGGCATGGTAGTCTCGAAATACATCTGTATGTATGGAAATAACTATTTTTGATTTCAAGGAGAAATAGAAGTGAATAAAAGGAAGGCTATGTTATGTTTGGATACTAGGAGACATACAGAATAATTAATGATATATTATATCCTAAGAGGCCTGCCAGCCTCTTAAGCACGATGCCTATGGAACATATTTTTTATAAATTAGAATGAATTTATTTAGTAAGGTAAGGTAAATTTAACTTTCGCAATAAATTCCTCGTAAATATTTTGACCACAATGAAATTCTAATATGTGAATGGTCTAGTTGCCGAAGACTTACATTTTTATTTATTAAAAAGTAACAATGACATATGTTATCAAGTGTCATTGTCAAAAGTTGTTTTGGTTGGGTTTTGCGTGTTTGAACTTTTTATTTTTAATAGATTCATTTCATCAATTTATGAACAATATTGAAACCAAATCGGCATGGCTTCCAGGTTTAGTGGTGCATTGCAATTAACTGATCTTGACGACTTTATAAATCCATCACAAGTAAGTAACCTACAAGCACTGGATTTTATTAAATTGCTGTAAAATAGATAGCCAAACATCAATAAAAACACGTTTTAAAGGTATACATGTAACATTGTGAAATACAGTTATTCCCTAGAAATAGTTTATACGTTTTACATTTAATTTATTCCCCAAAATTTCCATCCCTATCAGTTACTCAATTCAAGGCCATTACTGAACGAGTATTGGTATGTGTTCGAATAAAAAAAGTTAGGTAAACTATTTGTAAACTATTCGAATAAATAATGTTTAATTTTTAAGGAATGCATCAAGCCAGTAAAAATTGAAAAATCAAAATCCAAAACTGGTGCAAAGATAAAGATTGGTGAGGATGGATACTTCGACGTGTCGAACGGGCGGGAGCAGAAGTTGCAGAAGGTGGAGATCACGCTCGCCGACTGCCTGGCGTGCAGCGGCTGCATCACCTCTGCTGAGAGTGTGCTTGTCACCAAGCAAAGTCAGGAGGAGCTTTTACGGTACTCATACATAATTATTGGGCAAGAGTTCTTTTCTTCATATCTCATGTGTCATGTAATGATGATTTGGAATCATTTGATGTGATTTTTTACGGTACAGTAAAATAGTGAAATTTTATGCAAAATAACAAATTTAAAACACCTTTATTTCTATTATGTGGACAAGAGTGTAATATTTTTATGAAAGTGTATTACTCAGAACTTTCTTTATTAATCTATTTTTCTGCATTCACAGGGTATTCTCAGAAAAGAAATATACAGACAACAAGGGAGTGACCAAAAATGTGAGCCTCATAGTAATATCCCTGTCACCTCAGCCAACCCTCTCCCTCGCAGCCAGGTACAAGCTCACCCCTGAAGAAGCTGCTGATAAACTGGCAGGTATGATCAATATCCATTTTCGTTACAATACTTTATTTATATCGCTAGATCTGATTTCATTTTACTTTGTTTGGTTGAATTTTTCTTCAAACAAAATTCAATTATGCTTTTCTTTCCATAAAGCCTTCAAGCATGTTATAAGTGAGCTATCTTATAACTAGTTCTGTGTAATCACTTTTAACTTACACATACAACATAAAAATTAGAGCTTTTAATAATAACTGAAAAACTTTTAACGGAATAACTAAAAATTTTGTTGAATTTGCAGGCTACTTCAAAAGTTTAGGTGCAGATCTAGTGTTAGACATGACGGTGGCAGAAGACTTGGCTCTCCTTGAGGCTCAGCAAGAGTTTATTCAACGTTACCGAAATCACCAACATGAACCACATGCAAAGCACTTGCCAATGTTGGCCAGTTCTTGTCCAGGTATGAATGAAAATTGACATAAACCCTCTTCTGATTCCTTAGCTTCTCTTTCTTATTGACTGAAGAATAACAAATAATTGATCTATTCATGTACTAAAATAAAAAAATAATACATAATGAAGTAAATTATTGACTGGCTTTTTGTGCCATTTTCTTTAGTTAATTAAAAATTCATCAATATAAGAAATCAATATGATAAATTTTTAAGATTTCTGTAATCCATACTCCTTCTAGGCTGGGTGTGCTACGCAGAGAAGACCCATGGATCGTTCATCCTTCCTCACATATCCACAACCAAGTCCCCTCAGCAGATCATGGGCTCTCTAGTCAAGCAGCACCTGTCCAGTGAGCTGAAGGTGGCCCCGGGGGAGGTGTACCACGTCACTGTCATGCCCTGCTACGACAAGAAGCTCGAGGCATCCCGAGAGGATTTCTATAGCGAAATTTTGAATTGCCAAGATGTGGACTGTGTCATCACTGCCAGTGAGTAGATTTGAAAAATCTGTCTGATGTTTTGACAATTTTATTTTCCAACCAGGTTGTTATAGAATTTTCTCTGTTCAAGATTGAATTGTAGAAAAAAACCTGTCAGATTAAATCAATTTTTGTTATCCAATTAGGTTGCATACATTGCAGAATAGCCTGTTCACCAAAATCTTTATACCATTGCTAAGTCCTCATTGCAAGTTTAATGGGAAAATTTTTATGGGATCGAACAAGTAGCAGCTAATTTGCACATTCCGTTTGATACCATATAAATTAGATGCTCGCAATTACATTTAGTAGCTATCCACTCCCCCGTAAGTCTGGTGATTGTGACAAGACGATTAGAAAAAATAAAGATTCTTTTTACAAGCTTTTATTTAACTTGCAATGTATGTATGTATGTATGTATGTTTGTGTGTTCGGGTGGAATTTTATAACTCAATTTTAAGGCACTTGCCCTCAACCGATTGAGCTGAAATTTTGCATGCACGTGTATATCCGATGACAATGCAATATTATTATGACATGGAGCTGATCTGATGATGAAGTCGGAAGATAGCCATAGCAACTCAGTAATTAAATAACATAACCACATCGAGTTTGGGCTCATTTCATTCGACTAGATGAGTACTTTGGTGCTAGATAGTAACCAAGGTCTGATGATGGAGCCGGAAGACAGCCAAAGGAACTCAGTACTTAAACGACACAACCAAATCGAGTTTGGGCTCGTTTGATTCGCCTAGATGAGTACTTAGATGCTAGAGGTGAAAACTAAAAAGTATAAAATAAATTAAGGTAAAAAATCTTTAAAAACAAGCTTTATTTAAATGCGCTAAAAGAAAAAATAAACTTTTACACTATAACTTTACTGTCAACTTATAACATTTCAAATTCAACATATTTGACACAATTTATATGTTTTAAAAGCTTGTCGCGAGATTTAAGTACTCGTATTTACTTTCTTAGTTTAAAATTTTTAATAGGCAGGTATTTTAAAACTTGCTTTTAAAATTACGAGTAGGTACTTAAATCTCGCGACAAGCTTTTAAAACATATAAATTGTGTCAAATATGTTGAATTTGAAATGTTATAAGTTGACAGTAAAGTTATAGTGTAAAAGTTTATTTTTTTCTTTTTAGCGCATTTAAATAAAAGCTTGTTTTTAAAGATTTTTTTACCTTAATTTTTCTTTCTTTAGTTAATAAATAATATCTGGAATATTTCCATACACGGTCACCTGACCCTAAACTTAGCAGAACTTGTACTATGCGAGAGTCTGATATCCGTACATAGATATTTATAAATACATAATCATCACACCCAGACACGGAACAAACAGCTATGCTATATTCATCACACAAATATTTGTCCCTAGTGGGAATCTAACCCACGACTCTTGGCAGTTCCAAGAGTCGTGGGTTAGATTCCCACTAGGGACACACCAGCCAGGGACACTTACCACTGTTTCACCGCCAGTCAAAAATCAAGTTTAACTCAAACTAAAATCACTAGTCAAAAGAGTAACTATCGAGTTTCTTGCCGGAGTCTTCTCGGTAGAATCGGCGTTCCGAACCGGTGGTAGAATCTTATTATTACTAATGTGACGATTTATAAGTGCATGTAAATTGCCTATACACCGTGAAATTTGAATGGTTCCCGTGGCAGAACGATTTGCCTTTAGTAATACTATCGAATAATGCAAATTATTACTTGAAAAAAATATTTTTTTTTCCAACTTTCAAAATAATAATTTTCCAACTCGAAAACGAGAGAAGCTATCGTTCTTTTATAAGATATGACGTAATCTGATACTGCTTGCCGCATGAAATCGATGCTTAAAGCTAAAGAATCTCTACGCCCTAAGTAATAAAGAGGTTCGAACGTGCTTTCGAGTTTCGGTTAAACCTTTCGTAAAACCAGCATTTATTGATTTTAATAAAAAAGAACTGCACAAATCTATTGTGCTACTATTGTGATAGAATCATTTAACTGCGGGAAAACAACCACTAAAATTTCACGGTGTATAAATAAAGTCATTTTGATTTTTGAGTAACGAGGCATGTAATTTGCAGTTGAGCTGGAACAGATGCTGGGTAACAGCGGCATGTCGCTTGCGGACGCCTCGTCGTCGCCGCTGGACTGGCCGTGGGGGGAGGGCTGCGGGGCGCCGGGGCTGCGACGGCACTTGGGCTCGGGCTCGGGCGGGTACGCGGACCACGTGTTCGCGCACGCCGCTGAACAACTCTTCGGGGAGGCTAATGTGCAGCTCGTTTATAAGAATTTAAGGTGAGTTTTTTGAAGGAAGGTAGTCGAAAGATCTAATTAATGTTGCAATTGATTGCGTACTGACTTCTATATTTTTCTTAGTGGATAGCATGGTTTTTAGGGTTCCATTCGTACCTAAAAGGTAAAAACGGGACCCTATTATTAAGCCTCCGCCGTCTGTCTCCAAGCTGTATCTCAATCTCATAACCTGTAATCTGAAATTTTCACAAATTATGTATTTCCGGTGCCGATAACAACAAAACTAAAAATTAAAAAAGATAAAATATTAAGGAGGGTTATGCAATGCAATAAACGTGTTTTTTACATAATTGGTACGGAACCCTTCGAGAGCGACCCTGCACTTGGCCGGTTCATGATATGAAAGTAAACTAAACAGATTCTGTGAAATTAGCTCCTATCGATTTATTTTTCGTATTAAGTATTGTGCTTGGCAATTTATGTGAATAGGAAAAAATAAGAAACTACCAGGTATCATACTTTTAGTAGATAATCTACGCCGCTATTCGCTAGTTAGAGAACCCCAAACTTCCAAACTGCCATCACTCGTATTCGATGACTACAAAGTGCAATGGAAAGTAGTGGAATTGTGTGAAGACGTAGTAAAGTTACGGAATAGCGCAGCGCGCGTAAACAATGAGTGCCGATGCATATTCACGCGTTGTGAAACTGAATGACACCGAAGATTAATGCGTTTAACCCTTAATTGTTTACCATTGCAACATTAGCATTACAATTATTTTAGTATTTTTATTGGTTGGCGTTTCCAATGCATTGCGTTCGGGAAAACTTTAACTGTAAATAATATTTTTTTACTTTTCAAAAGTATTGAAAAAACATTAGATTACGTACCGATATTATATCTGTAGTGGGTAGCTAGTAAGTATCTAGTCTAGATACCTATACATATATCGCGACCAGTAGGTACTTATAATAAGAAAGTTAAACCTTTTATAAATAATAATTGGAACTTTAAAGACAGTGACAGTACTGCAAAGTTATCAACTTTCTTGTTAACTATCTAGATTGGCGCAGCGACCCAAAACGAGTCTTGGTCTCCGATAATAAGGATAGGCTGATTCTGTGCCACTTCTCGCCAGTTGTCCGTATGCAGCTCGCTCTCGGAGATCCTTCACGACCTAACCATACCAAATATCACAGAAGACCAATGTTCAAGGAAGGATGACATACGTTTTTAGGCATAAGGTCTCCCTATTTACACCAGGTTTGTATTTCTAGAAACCCCGATTTCCGGGAAGTGACGTTAGAGAAAGACGGCAAGGAGGTGCTCAAGTTCGCCATCGCCAACGGCTTCCGGAACATCCAGAACCTGGTCCAGAAGCTGAAGCGCGGCAAGTCACCCTACCACTACGTGGAGGTCATGGCCTGCCCCTCGGGTGAGTTATTCCGGGTTCCGGATTTTGTCATTAATTTTCAGGGTTCTGTACCTCGAATAGAAACCATACTTACCTAGAAACGTCGATTGAGAAATTAAGTTAAAAATTTTAGTTAATTTTTTAAATTATTCTACCTTTCTAGAACTTCTTAAACTGTTCTACTGATGTAATTTGTGTTACTATCACTTTTGCCTTTCGTTTAGTAAGCAATGATGAGGCAGCGATTCTATAAGTTTGGACTTTCTCACAAATTGAATTCGGGCTTTTGTACCTGCATTGCTTTTTCTCTGTAGCAGTGAATGTCTATGACTAGACATCCAATCAAATCTCTGTTCGTCGCCAGGGTGCCTGAACGGCGGTGCGCAGGCGCGGGGCACCGAGGGAGCGAGCGCTCGCGAGGTGGTCCAGCAGCTCGAAGCGCTGTACAGCACGCTGCCGCTGCACGCGCCCGCCAGCGCCGCCGCCCGCCGCCTGTACGCGGCCTGGCTGCACGGCGAGCACTCGGACCAGGCGCGCGCGCTGCTGCACACCGGCTACCGCGCGCTCGACCAGCAGGACGCGGCGCTCAGCATCAAGTGGTGACCGCACTGCCCGTGTGTATGCTGCCGCCCCCGCCGCCTGTACGCGGCCTGGCTGCACGGCGAGCACTCGGACCAGGCGCGCGCGCTGCTGCACACCGGCTACCGCGCGCTCGACCAGCAGGACGCGGCGCTCAGCATCAAGTGGTGACCGCACTGCCCGTGTGTATGCTGCCGCCCCCGCCGCCTGTACGCGGCCTGGCTGCACGGCGAGCACTCGGACCAGGCGCGCGCGCTGCTGCACACCGGCTACCGCGCGCTCGACCAGCAGGACGCGGCGCTCAGCATCAAGTGGTGACCGCACTGCCCGTGTGTATGCTGCCGCCCCCGCCTGTGCGCGGCTAGTTCCCGTCTGAGCGCTTAGTGCAAGTCTTATGGCCGAATACTGAATCGATGGTTAGTTATTTGAACGCAGATTTGCCTATCTTTTAAATTTCCGAAAACACTCACAATTTTAAAATTTAAACGTCGTATAAACTCTTAACTTAGCATATCAGCGCTCTAAGTATCATTTCAGTATTCGACCGCTACCCAATCAAACGAATCGAGCGCGTAATCGTGAATTTGTAAGGAATATAATCACCGCCTCTAATGTGCTCATCTCGTTCGATCATTTTTGTGATAGAAATCTTTCGTATAACAAAAGATAGATATCTTTTGTCGTAGAACTGATGTGTGCGTATTCATCCAATTGCTGCTGGCAGCAATGCGACAATGGTGCAACAGCCCTGGTCCCATTTTATGTTGGTAAAAATATTAGAAAATATCAGAGCACTTTTATTTATGTTTTACATTCTATTGTAATTTGTGAACACAATATTTCCATTACTATTTATTTCAACACTAACAATTTATAACATTTGCGACAATTTGTTAAAAACAAAACAATGTTTTCCATTTTTTTGCTATGCACTTGATAAAAAAGGAAACATAAGTATGAACAAATTACAAATTACTGCATAGTAAAATATCATAAAAATGATAAGATAGAATTTGTCAATATAAATCTCCGAATAAAGCTATCCTTTTCATGTATAAATTTAAGATATCTAAGTATATTATTTTTTTAATTTGGTTTTGGTCAATGATAATATACACGCTTTTAGTACACCTATAGATAGATATTATGAAAGCATTTTGTATGCTAATATGAAATAGGTACATTATTAAGTAAGTAAGAACAAAAAAGTCATAGAGACAATACTGTATTAAATACTATGTAATATAAGTCTTATTGTTTCGTTATGTTTGTTATTGTATATGTTGCGCACGTATAAATAAAATAGTTATAATTTAAGATTGTTGGTGTAAGTGTATTAAAGAACAATAAAACTGTTGGACCGAAAACGCCTATTTGTATAGCAACTAGACTCATTAGTGTGTCACGGTGAATTATACATATTTAATTATGTATAAGAAAAGAATCGACGCGTCAAAGGAATGTGTAACTTGTGCACTGTCACTTAGGACTATTGTTTCACTGAGACGCAACAAATCGGATAGAGCACCAAAGCAAATATTATAGAACCTTACAACCTGTCTCACTAGGTGTCCTCTTGGTAGAGCAGACTAAATAGTAGAGCAGCTCGTTGGTTGTGACTTGGTAGTCTCCCGGTGTCGTAGGAACCGGGGCGAGTGATGTGAGGAGTCACCGGGCTTCGATAGGCGGCTAACACACCCGACACGACCATACGATCCGATATGTATTCCTCCAGTATTGATAACTAGGTATTGATTTACCTTATCCATGGCAATAGTAGTAGTAGACACTAAGTACACGCATTACATACTAACGTGAAAACAATAGGTTACGTTACGTGTACCTTTTAGGTTTAGGAAGTTCATGAATAATTTTCTTGCATTCAATATTTGATTGGTGCTTCAATAGGTACAGCAAATGCTACAGTGGGAATTGTTACTGCGATAAGAGATGGAATGTCCAGAGTTTCCTTTACATAGAATACCTACGAAGTATCTTCATGGGTACCTACCTACTTAGTCTAGCAATGGTTTCAGAGATTGGCAGCTACAAGTAATAGATAGGAGAGTCCGAAAAGTCGACAAAAAGTTTTAGTTTCAATACATATTAATCCAAAAGAGTAGTTGAGCGAATCATTTAAAAACAAAACACGACCGAATCGAATCGTCCCCGCCGGGTGCAATCGGGCCCCGGCGCCTCGCGCGGCCGTAGGTCCGCCGCCCGAGCCGCCTCAGTAGTGTCGCGGTCGCGGTGCGGTGTGTTGTGGAAGCATGTCCGGTGTGTAGAGGCATGGGGCTCCGCGAGGCGTGCGTGCGCGCGTGGCTGCTGCTCCTGGTGGCGCGCGCGCGGGCCGCCGGCCTCGGCGACTGCCCCGTCTACCCGCCGCTGCCTGACTTCGACATCAGCCGGGTAACTACCGAATCTATTTACACTTCTTTTTTCTTTCCAGTAGCGCTACCATGAGTTTAAAAGTGACAGACTCGATATCGCCTATGTAAATATGTCTATGAAAATCTTGTTCAGAGCCCCTAGCGGTAACGCTAAGAACTAAAATCGGTAGTATGAAAAAAACAATTAGATAGGTTTTTAAAGTACGTAATTTTTTTGATAGCTAACTCATGGTAGCGCTACTGTTTAGTTAGCTCAATACATAGGTAGATTAGGTAAAGTACGTGCTAGCGCTCCTCTTTTTCTTTTTATTTATAGTGCGCTCGCGACCAAGTTTGGAATTCAAACATCCGGCAGGAAGTAGCTATGTATTTGCTGCTGTAACAATTGTCGCTCTTAGCCTTACTTGAGTTATTAAATTAAGTTACGCGAAAGTATTAAGTTATTTTACATACCTAAATCAGATGTACTTTTCTACTTAGGTAGGTACTAGCGCCCTTTCCAAGTCTTAGGTTCTCTTTTTATTCCAAGTGTGTAAAGTTGGGTTCTACCCAACTAGAATTTTTTAGTATAGGTAGATACTGTTGTCGTTGACACCCAATGTAAATAGCAACTTTATTTTCCGTAAATAAACGTTTTATTGCTTCTGTGTAGTTCATGAACCTCACTTCTGTGATTCTAAATTAGTTCCACCCAAGGATCTACATGTTCGGATGTCACAGTCACGATTATTCCTTTGGACTGGCTCGATGTCGTAAAACCTATTTAATAAAATATACCTGCTCTTACAGTACCTAGTCATGGGTTCGATTCCCATACGTAACAGTTTATATATGTACCTATGTAAGTATTTATTATTGATATTTGTGTTTAGATCATGTCAGGTGTGTTTATGTTAAATTTTAAGTAATAAAGCCACTATAACCATTGTTGATTATGATACCCTTTAACACAAGTTCTTAAGCTGCTTGCTTACACTATGCTAATGCTCTTTCAACGACTAAATGGCATATTTCATAAAACATTTTCTGTTTACGCTAAAAATACGACAATATTACCTTCTGATTTTCATTTCAAATCGTTTACTTATACATAGGTACCTACCTAATTAAATCAATGCTCAATTATACTTCTAATTTTGTAATTAAATAGGTAAGTGTCTTTGCCCCTAACAGAAAACGACATTCAGACTTACGTTAGATCAACTTTATTGGGGTTCTTTCCATATTTCTACTCGTACGATTCTCGTCTCTTCGATGAACTTACAACGGACAGTTAACCGAGTACACGCCCATATTATTTACATGAAGAAATGCATGTATTATCATTATTAATATCTACTGAATAATAATTACGGATTCCTGTTGATGACAAAGTAGTGTGGGCATAAGTAATGAAGTTGGTTGTTTTTAAAAATTGAAGGCCTGGGTCGGCCGTCATTTCCATCCATTATAAATTACAATCGGTGCTATGAATAGCTGTTGCTTTCGTATACTTTACTAGTATTACTGTTCGTACACCGATGCATAGCTACGACTAATACTTTTTTAATACATAACTAAACTTGGATCTTGTGTGTACTAATTTGAGAGTTAGGTAGGTTCAGGTACCTTACAAACAATATAGTTCACAGAAGAAAATTAGGATGTTGATGTGGTGAATGTTTTAGGCCAGAAACAATCTATTCGACTGGCTGGGTAGCTAACTATGGTTCAAAGAGTCGTGTGTTCTCGATAACCACTTGGGACAATATTGTGTCCACCAACCCGCACTTGGCTAGCGTGGTTGGCCTTAAGGCCTACCGCCCTATCTTAGGGTAGGCCCATGCACTAGCAGTGGGGACGTACCTATATGGGCTGATGATGATGACAATATTGTGTGGCGAACATCGGTATTTGTTCTGTGTCTAGGTGTGTTAAAGTATATGTTGAGTAGGAGAAGAGTTATCTCTTGTACATAGATAATTATTTTTCATTTTCCATTAGGTTTCATCGTAGGTAGGTACTAAACTTTTTAAGCTATTGCATAGCTTTTATCGCGGGCTTTGAGCGCTGCGACCGAACCAAGAAATTCCGTAACGAAAAAAACCTCACAATCGTCTAACGTCGTTTCAGTTCGGTAGACTTCGGCACGGTGTTTGTGTGCGTGCGGTTAGACGTATTGTACGACTCTACGAAACTCGCACGAATCGAGACGAGCTGCTCCGAAATCGGACGATGCTATGCAATAGCTAAACCGCGGCAGTCACCGAGTGCCACACGTCTTTTTTTATTGTTTCTAAAATCAAAAAACCCTCGTCTAAAATATTTAAGTTAGTTAATTATAGTTATCTTTATAATATAAACAACAGGGACGCACAGAAAGCAGCTCGTATTGTGTATTCCTACGTAGTGTCACGCTACTCCACGTGGTGCCAGTAAACATTTCCGTTCGACCCCGGGGGCGGGGGCGGGGTCGCGGTGACTCGGCCCGGAGACGTGACGTAGCGCCCGAACCGTAGCCATCGCGGCGGCAATTCACGCCACACTGAATAATTATGTTTACTGTCAACTGTTGGTTTTGAAACGCTTTTTGAACTTCAATATGATTGGTAAAAGAAAACCGGTATTTGGGCGTCTGGTCTTTCTGTACGTAAATAGTAGGAGTACACTACCTACCTACATAAAGCTAGAGTCTAAATCTAGGTCTATTAGAGTACAAAACTCAAAATAAATTTGTGAAAAAATCAGCTTCTGTCCCTGGCTCTAGGACATGGGTGTGTGTAGTTCCAGCTTTCAAATGTCAGGCACGTCAGAAGACTCAAGAAGTGACTAGACACGTCTTCGTGTTTACTTAGGTACCTACCTAACCATTCTGTGACCTATACCATAGATAGATAATAATGATACCTACTCAAAGTCCCGCCCATTAAAGGCAATCCCCTCCTATCCGTAGATCCGCTTTTAATGTGGGACTGACTCTCGTCGCGGAGCAATCCGTGCGTAGATTATCCTCCATACATATTTTTCGGTAAGGTCAGTATCACACTTAAACCAGGCTAAATAGGTATCGGTGATGAATGCGCCAGTGTACACTGTCCCCTTAACACCAGCGGTAAGCAGGAAGATCCCAGGGGTTTAGCCGGTAAAAGTCCGGCATAACCATAGCGTTTCGCCACTGCTGTGGTGAGGTCGGTGAGGATCCATGATGATTTCCCACGGGTGAAAAAAAATGGTTAATTAATAGGTACACGCTGTTGCAGATGACGGGCACCTGGTACGAGGTGGAGCGCTCGTTCTACCTGATGGAGTTCTCGGCGAGCTGCACCGAGCTCAGCGTCACGCTCAACGAGAAGGGCTACTTCTACATCAGCATTAGCACTGTCAACAGATGGTAATTTTGCTAATCTCCATTTTGATTTATTCTCCAAGGTGATTGTAGGTTTATTCCAACTCGGGTGGGTTCAATGCAACCGCAATAATCAAACAAAATCTTCATTAATCTTCTTCAAGATAAAAAAAAAGCATATTTTCGTAAGTGCACGTCGTATTTTATAAACTTTGTTTAGAAACTTGAAAATACCTATTCTTGTCTTAATTTATGTGTGTGATTTCTTTAGGACAGGCACACCGAGCATGACATACGCCATCGGGGTCCCGAGCCGCTCAGGCTCGTCCACCTTCCGCTACAAGGTCAACAACCGCATGCCCTACGCCATCGGGCGGCTGCTGCCCGGCGCCGGCGTCTACAGCGTGCTCTTCACCGACTACGAGCGCTTCGCCGTCGTCTGGTCCTGCTCCAGCGTCACCATCGCGCATTCCGGTACGTCACCCTAACATGCACCTTATCACCAGCACATAAGGCACGGATACGCGTAGCACACTCCGCTACGAGGTGACTACGGCGTGCTCTTCAACGACTACGAGCGCTTCGCCGTCGTCTGGTCCTGCTCCAGCGTCACCATCGCGCATTCCGGTGCGTAACACTAACATGCACCTTATCACCACCTTATAAGGCACGGATACGCGTAGCACACCCCGCTACGAGGTGACTACAGTGTGCTCTTCACCGACTACGGGCGCTTCGCTTTCGTCTGGTCCTGCTTCAGCGTCACCATCGCGCATTCCGGTGCGTAACACTAACATGCACCTTATCACCACCTTATAAGGCACGGATATGCTTAGCACACCCCGCTACGAGGTGACTACGGCTTGCTCTTCACTGACTACTAGCGCTTCGTCGTTGTCTGGTCCTGCTCCAGAGTTACCATCGCGCAATCCGGTGCGTCACCCTAACATGAACCTTATCACCAGCGCATAAGGCACGGATACACGTAGCACACCCCGCTACGAGGTGACTACGGCGTGCTCTTCAATGACTACGAGCGCTTCGCCGTCGTCTGGTCCTGCTCCAGCGTCACCATCGCGCATTCCGTTGCGTCACCCTAACATTGATCTTATCACCAGCGAACAAGGCACAGATACGCGTAGCACACCCCGCTACGAGGTGACTACGGCGTGCTCTTCACTGACTACGAGCGCTTCGCCGTCGTCTGGTTCTGCTCCAGAGTTACCATCGCGCAATCCGGTGCGTCACCCTAACATGGATCTTATCACCAGCGCATAAGGCACGAATACGCGTAGCACACCCCGCTACGAGGTGACTACGGTGTGCTCTTCACCGTCTACGAGCACTTCGCCTTCGTCTGGTCCTGCTCCAGCGTAACCATCGTGCATTCCGGTGAGTCTCCCTAATATAAACTTGAATACTAGCGCAGTACCTAGTCGCAGACAAGCGTAGCCCTTCCTGCTACGAGGTGACCGCGGCGTCTACGGCGTTTTCTTCACCAACTACGAGCGCTTCACCGTCGTGTGGTCCTACTCCAGCGTCACCATCGCGCATTCCGGTGCATCACCTTACGTGCACTTTAACTTCTAAGTTCTACTAGGCACAGATACGCGTAGCCCGCTACGTGGTCTATAGCTACGCCAACTACGTAGTGAGAGCCATCCGCTCCCCCGCAAGTCCGGTGATGATGACAAGTCTACTCCAAGCCATCATCGTAAGTCAGTTAGGAAAAAAATACCTACGAGAGTCGTAAAGACCTGCTTCAACGTTCCCAGTGCCCGTTTTTGCCAGCGCGGGGACCGTAGCAAATTAATTCAAGGGGCTCTTAGCATTGCACTAAAAGCTTAGCCTTGAATTTAAACCCTTAAATTGGTATTTTTTTAATTTTTCTCTTGTTACATGGTTAATCCGGCACAAAGCCTCAACCGTGTACTCCGGTGACAAAAACGGACCATACATGAAAGTGCGAGTATAATAAACCACAAGTTGTAACTTTATACCTAGTCGGAATGTAAGTAAAGTAACGTAATTCCTTACTACTATTTCAGATCGCATCTGGGTGCTGGGGCGGACGCGCGAGTTTCCGGCGGCGCTGCGGGCGCAGATCTACGCCATCATCACGGACCTGCGGCTGGACCCCGACCGGCTCTTTATCTCCAAGAACTACAACTGCACCGCGCTCACTTTCTGATACATTATAACGATATTCCCAAACAGCGAAGGATTTCGCTTTAAGCCTTTAACTGGTAATGGCGACTATATTGCCACCATGATTTAAAACTTATTCCCTCAAAATAAGGTCCAAAAGCAAACGAATTTTCAAAATAGTATACTGGTTAATGGGTTTAGGCGCCTCAGACATGAAATTCAAGTTTGATAATGTTCAATGGGACCTAACGCGATAAATTATACAGTATCGCATACATAGACCGACCGATTCTACATTCCCATTTAACATTATTAAATCGAATGGAATGAGTCCTAAATAATCAGCTAATATTTGGCTCGCATAAGGGTAGTCTTTTTGCCTAATATATATCCTTAGGCGGCCCTGGGAGAATTTCGGCTGGCAATAACATAAATCTAATATTTAAAATTTAAAGAAAATACTTAATCAGTTGTGCAGAAAATAAAAAATATTTGTGTTGGAAAAGTGTCATTAAAATTATTTATTTAGGTAATGTTTTATCTGTAAGAATGAATGTATGGAATGTCTAATTTGGGTGTAATAAAATAATTGAATTTCAGTTAATCACACTTTCTATTTTTTGAAAAAATACTTTCTATATACATTAAATATAGAATCAAAGTTAAAACAGGAAAGTCTCATTAATGATAATATAATAAATTATTTTTAATCACCTTTGTTCGTCTACGGAATGTAATTCGTCAACAATCTGTGATATGGTGTTAACAACTTAACATAACCTAAATAAAACAACAGTGTGATTATTGAACAAACACATGATTTGTATAAGCCATTGTGCTCAAGTAAAGTTAACATCTTTGATCAAGCATTAGGATGTGCTCCATATAATATTATTTCCTATTAGTTTGGTATTATGCAAGTCGTCGGTGGAACTGCGGCCGCACTCGCGGACTATGAACAACACAGTACTGTGTTGCTTTACTATTACAACTATTTTATTAATAGCATTTCTTTATAATATTAATATTAAAAACAGCTCGAGACAAGATTTAAAAAAAACTTAAATTTTATAAAGGTAGATTCAAACATTTGGCAATAATCACATTTCGTGATACCATTCATAATTATCAATGTATAAATTGTAAACATTATCATCTAAAAATCATAACAATAGGCCATATAACTTAACTGCTATCTTAATACACACCAAAAACTTTATAAAATCAACAAAAAAACATTTAAAATTATCAAACAATTGTGCAAACAAAATAAAGTGCCATCAAAGGAACATCAATAAAATAATACATCAAATACTCTCTGATCATTAAGTACGTAAAACATTACGCTCGCAGAACAAACAGAATGGCATATTATATTACAATCTTTAGACCAACACCTACTCAATTCGTTTAAAAATGAGACCGCTTACAAAATACTTGTAAACACACCACACTCACACTTATAATGTAGTTAGTGAACACATAAAATTGCAATGTGATCACAGTCTGTAGATTTAGTAATGACACTTACAGACCATTTTCCCTAGTGACAACACAGTGTCTGACTTCGGTCAACTTGAGGCACTCCGCGTCTCGACTCCGGTAGTCGTAGGCGGGCAGCGAGGCGAGGCTGTCGTCGGGGCTGTCGCGGGGCGCGGCCACGGACCGGCCGGCCGGCATCGTGTACTGGTGCATCCACAGCTGCTTCTCCTCCACTTCCTTGCTCACCACCACAAATAACTCCTTCTCTTTGCTATCTAGTTGCTCTTTCAAATATGCTATTAGATCTGTGCTCTGAAATAATATGAAAATTTTGCTAAATTAAAACACATTTTCTACAGGAGCAACCAAATTTAAATAAACTAAATTCTATTTATGAAAGTAACTTTATTTGTAGATAAACATTATTAATGAACAAAATACAATACAATCAAGTGATGAATTAGAGAATCTGTACTAATATTACAAAGCTAAAGAATTTGTTTGTTTGAATACACTCATCTCAGGAACTATTTATTCTAAAAGAAAATTGCGGACAGTAGCTGGCACACCTAGTAAAGTATATATGAACAGGTTGAATAACCATTGCCGTTACCACAGTAAATATAAGAGCTATATCACTAGATCAAATGGAACTTACCCTGCCTATTAACTGTGGTGCATCCAACTTGGAGTCCAGGTTGTAGAAGTTCCCTTGTATCTGGCGGATGGTGATCCAGTGACGCCGGCGCAGGGGAAGCATCACAAAGCCCAACTTGTAGTCCGATGGCACATTAAGAATGAATCCACAAATGTTTGATAAGTCTAAACAGCCAGGGTCTCTGAAAGTGAAAATCAATCTAGTATTAATATCACAAATCTCTTCTATTTTTAATTTTGTACCTTACAAATGTTCAAGAAAAAATACTCTGAAGTGAAGACAAGGAATTCAAATGTATTTTAAAGAATACTTACTTTCTTTTATCAAACCAAACTGCCTCACAGCCCTTCTTTTGTAAGGCTGCCATTATCACATTAATGTCATAGTTGCCCAGGCCTAGCATCGACCGGTGAGGGTTGATCCACACATTGGGCGACAAGCGACTGCAAATCGTGTCTAACTCCGACTTAGAATACGTCCCACGAGTCTGCAAAAACGTAGAAGGTCACATGAGCAATACAGGCCCCACAGAGATGATTCTTCATTGAGTAAACAAGGTCTCACTCAGTATTACACTATCATAGCCTAAAGTGATAAATTATAAATGTTACACTATTTACATAGACATCAGGAACTCACCTGAAATAAGTTATTGAGAGCATGCAGAGCACACAGCTCTTTAACCTGTTTTTCATGGTAAATTGTAGGTTTTGAATTCATTTCGTTTATATTGCCTTTACCATTTTCTCTATACAAAAACGACCATTTTATTGCTTATCGAGTACTTTCTATGTTTTAACTGTATTGCTACGTTTCACAAATTACCAATTTAAATTCACAATTTATTGTATTTATTTTTATTGCATCTTGGAAAATCGCACTTGACAATTTATTTGACATTTAGTCAAGGAACGCTGTCAAATAGGTACACAGAGTAAAAATATATTAGTAAAAAATAGTGCAAGTTTTACATAATAATAAAACTTGTTTTATTTAGCATTGTAATACGGACGGGTTCCATGCCGTTTTGCGCAAGCGAGTGGCTTCTCTGTGGGAAAGGGTGCGGGACAGCTCCAACACTCTCCTGAAGGTGGTTGCAGACAAGATGGACAGTCCAATGATTAATCACTGGAGGTCCATCCATATCCAACCCAATAATTAAGTTTTACTAACATTGTTTTTATTTTTATTTTTATTTTATTTATCTTTATTTAAATTCTACTAACATTTTATGGAATCTGTGCATTCTGAAAATAAAGATTTTCATTTCATTTCATTTCATTTCATTTCATTTTCATTTCATTTCATTTCATTAGCAGAGACGATGCACAGCATCTGTGAGAGTGCGTCCTCTTCCGGTCAGCGATTTATGGGCGATCAAAGCGCCCTCTATATTGAAATATCTTGATTATTTTAGTAGTTGAATTCACTTACTTCCGTTTGGCGCCATTTTTAGTCACCTTAATGGTTCTCGTGCCGAGGATCCTCATAGCAGTCTCTCACCAGGAGACCTTAATGGGATGCTGTGCATCGTCTCTGCTAAATAATACAAGTTTTATTATTATGTAAAACTTGCACTATTATTCGGCATGTGACGATGCACAGCATCTGTGAGAGACGTGTTTATTAACTCCTGGTGACTTACCCGATGACGCTATGTGATAGGAATCAAATAGAAGTACCTGAAACATAACTATTGTAATATGTTGTCTTGAAACGTTGAATTAAATCTTCATTACAACTATTACCAAGTCAATTAAACAACATAAATTAATAAATGTTTGTTAATCACAAGCTTATGATGCACAATGCATAATAATTATAGGTGTTTATTCAAATTTATTGGTTAGAAAATTTGGTAAATAAAGCATCTGAAGAAATATCAGCATTACTTTTCTCTTTTATTTGTTTCAAATAAAATCTTGAAAGTACTTTCACTAATAACCTCGTGAAAAGCAAGGTTGATAAGCATATTATCCCACCAATTTAATGATGTTATAGCGGAGCGCACACTACCTGGAAATGCCATTATGCCGGCGTCTTAAAATACGACTTTTACCCAGTTGCAAAAGAGATCAAGTTACTATCTTTGGAATACCATTAATAGATATACAACGGCATTTTTACATCCAGCTGCCCTTCTCTGCTCGCTTAGTTCAAATACTTTACGCAACCAGAATAGATAGATTGCTCAGGCTATACTGTAACAGTTTTTGAGCAATAAAGTTAGTACATAGGTAACGCAGATAGTGTTAAGTTTTTGGATCAATTCAAAACAGTGTCAAGTCAAAATTGCATCATTTGACCCGATGCTAAAAGTAAATTACCTACCAATTTACTTCATGCCTCAACAAGCTTATGAGTGTGCTTATGATAGGTGAGTGTACTAAAACCAGGAAACTAAAAAAAAAAAACAAAATAAAAATAAAAATAACCAAATAGAGATGTACTATTTAACACAATATCTTTTGTGCGAAAGAACCACCGGCAGGGTATTTAGGGTTATGATTACGAGATTTTTATCATTGAATCCAACACAACCAAGCTGGTGTACAAATCTAGTCCCTTCAGCCTCGATTTAGAAGAGATTATTCAGCTTCTGTCCAGCCTGTGATGGTGTCTGCCCACCACAAAGTTACCATATCGATACTTTAAATCTCAAATGGCGTAACCACCAAAACACTACTTTTCAGGAGAGCAGAAAAACAAAAAAAAAATGTTTTATTAATTCATAACTTTATCAATTTTAATACAATGAAAATGTTTTATACATCAAATTTCTTAGAATTTTGAGATAAAGGCTTCAGTAGGAACTCTTTGTACCTAAATCTTATATTTAAGAAACTAGAAGTCGGTTACGACTTGTGAAAATATTACAAAAAGGCGTTTACGCCCCATAAAAATCACGATTTTTAAGAGGTGAAGGTCGTATCTCCAATAAAAAAATGTTTCTTGTGCTTTAAACTCATTTAATAATAAAAGAAAACGTAAAATATTCACTCTGTATTACGCTTTTACAAAGTTACGCCGTTTGACACTTTTTCATAGTGACTCAACGCGTAATTTTTAGAATTGGATGAAAAAATTTGGAATATGGGAAACTTCACTAAGATTTTTTCGTATCTAAATCGATTAATTTTGTCATTTGAAACCCCCGCTGATGTGTATTCACCATACATTTATCTATGTATTCAGCCATTTGCGTACTTGTGCGCATAGATTACGTTCCTCGGTGTATTTATTATTTTTTGTGACCGTTACGTTGACTTTGGCGCGTTATTGGTCTTTGATTCTGATTTGTGTTTGGACATTGATTTAAAATGCCGAAACAAGGAAAAGCAATAAATAGCCAATGTCTCCGCAATATTAATCCCCACGCGCATCAATACTAACAATAATAATGACAATCATGTGTTCAGCGATGTTGGGTGTAAACGCCTTCTTTTGTATTGCAATTTCGAAAAATAGCGTGTCTTACGAGTTACGCCAGAAAATTATGTCACTTACACCCTTTTTTTTGACATTTTTTTCACGTCACAACTATTTCTAGGGGCGTAAACACCAAGTAAATTAGACAAAGCCTTTTACGACCTGTTTACCTTATGAAAAGTGTTCAAATCTATAAAAAACATTGGGTCGTAATAACCTTTTTTTTGCGAATTTGAGGATTTTAAATATACAGATCGATAGAGAAAAAAAAACTGAATAAAACTGCATTAAAAAGTCATTTTGACCAAATTGGCGGTTACGCCATTTGAGATTTAAGGTAGCGATATGAAGAGCTTCATGTCATGTGTAGGTAGGTACTTCACTCATGGGCTGAGCTGCAGTCATATGCCAGGAAGCCAGAATTCATGGTGGAAATAGCCATGCTTGAATGTCCAAATTCTTCTGAAAGCTTTACAATAAACCTGAGAGGTGATTTTCAAATCTAATTTAAGTACACAAGTTACTATACTACTAATTTCGACAATTTTAGAAGCAAATATAGCCGGGTCACCGTATTTCTACAGTGTAATGATGGACACCACGGATTCTCTTTTCAGACGCCATTTCGCAGCTTATTTGCCTTGTAACAGACGGTCGGCTATCTGAATGAAGCGGTCAGGTATGTGACCGGATTAAGAAAATTGTAGGAGGGAAGTGGGAAGTATGTTCCATTGGCTTAGAAGGCGCTAATAGGTGTTTTAGTTCGAGCAGATGGCTCGAATTCATCCCCTCCCCCCTCTTAGTTACGGGAGACCGATTTAAAAATTACTTACGCAGTTTTTGAAATGATTTTATGTCAAAATGACGGCTTGTCTGGTCTCGGGTTTGGTTTCGCAACACTTCGGATTCGTCTAGTTAGGCGTATAAGGCGTCCTTTGTCAGAAAATATTAAACAGGAATCTCGTATGGAGGTTTCCTTATGAGACCTTGCCTTGCGGTCTTGAGCCACCGTTTGATATGCGCACTCATTTCTTATATTAAGGCAAATTCTTGACAGACTGTTATCGCATCAAGAGAATGAGATATATGGAATCCAGCCTTTTCTTTCAGAGTTACAAAGCTGGCAAAATTTACTAATTGTATGGAGAGAATTTGCTGGCGCAATTACAATGATATTGCATATGCATCTAGTAAGGTAGGCAGGACCTCGCTAATAAACGAGTACATCTTTTAATAATTGTACTGGACATTTAAACATACGGTCATCTGACCCCAAACTAAACAATTAGTTATGAATACATATATACACGTGCATGCATATTTACCCTTCAGATACTTCAGACGCTCGATCAAACTCGAATGTAGCTCACTTAAATGTTTGTCCCGGGTGGGGATCGAACCCACGACTCTTGAAACCACTGGTCACTAACCACTGATCCACTGAGTCATGTCACATATATGTTTGCGGAAGAACTTATGACTTTCCTTCCGTATTCCATACAACACCTAGGTACTCTTATGTCCTGGGTGAAACAATTAAGGACTTTTCGATATCGATAGTTCAATCTAATTGCTGCAGGAGGAGAACATAAGTCACACAACATAATTCATATGAAAATATTGTTCTCACCTGCTTAACGATTAAACTGAACCGTTTTGACATTAAATTATGTACTTGACCACATAGTATTATATGAATACCCTCATACCTTCGTTTCAAAGTATCCGAGCCACCCAGTTATTAACTGTTGCAATGATTTTGGTACGCAGGATAGGCAAAAGGGTAGGCTGTTTACCAGAAGGTTCGTCTTTGATATAAACCTGCGATGACTTTTCGTTATCGACACGTGGAACTATAATGTTTCCCATCAAATAGTTTGCTTAGAGAAAGAACTCCCGTATTCGCGGCAGCCTTCATGTCCGAGACATCGCTGATAAACTGCAAGAGTGCCGCCTACGTTGGTACGGTCATGTTTTACGGAAACCGGCAAACTACGTAGGGAACAAGTGTCTAGCCATGTCGCTACCGCCGGGTCCCGGCAGAAGGGGAAGGCCCAAGAAGGCCTGGCTTGACGTCGTAGTGGATGACATGCGTGCCAACAAACTCTCCGTAAAGGATGCCGAAGACCGTGCGAAGTGGAGAGCTAGGAGTAGGAAAGCGGACCCCGGGCTCCGCAAGGATGCAACCGGGAAATCGCGAAGATGATGATGAGTTTGCTTAGAGGTTTTCCGGAATTTGGTGATGCGAAGATAGTTCGACTTTCTTTATTACAATGTATTAACTGTGGAGTTAATAATATTGGTCTTTCGGAACCATCGCTCTTTGTGCGGATAACATTAATGAGAAGAACCTCATTGATTCTCCTTGGGCTTCTCGAGAACCTTTTGTTCTAAGAGGGTTTTGATTTGTCCGCTCATTTCTGTACATTGTCAGGTCCTGAGACGTAGTAAATAGCTCTGTGTTGTAAGACAAGCACAGGCTTGGGGGTAAATGGCAGACACATCCCCAGTGTCATTTTCTGGTTGGCCTACGGAGCCAGATATGCCTGCCACTGCCTCCGATACGCTCGGGAGGCAGCCCCCTCTCTGAAACACTGTAGATTGCTCTGTGTTGGTAAGACAAGCACAGGCTTGGAGGTAAATGGCACACGCTTTCCCAGCATCATTTTCAGGTTGGCCTTCAGAGCCAGATATGCCAGCCGCTGCCTCCGATACGCTCGGAGGCAGCCCCCTTTTCTGCAACGCCGCATATAGCTCTGTGTAGGTTGATGAGACAAGCACAGGCTTGGAGGTGAATGGCAGACGCTTCCCCGACATCATTTTTAAGTTGACCTTTGGAGCCTCATACGCCTGCTACTGCCCACGATACGCTCGTAGACAGCCTCCAGGAATGGGTTTCGAGGTATGAGGTATATTTTGATTTGGTTTAGGTATTTATGAGTGGTAAAAAAAAAAAAAACATAATTAATTAACAATTACATAATGTGGCTACGGTGAGATTTAGAAGATACTCGTCACCGAGAACAGGAACGTTAAACCGGTGTTGTATCCATTGATCCATTCTAGTTGTGTTTGTATGCGAGAGCTCTTATCTAGTGAGGCATCTCCATTTAACAAAAAGTAAAAATAAGTGAAGTGATAGTTAAGTATAAAGCAAAGAGAGTGACCTTACGGCTACGTAGACGTTACCTCTCGTACATATATAGACATACAAAAAATCACGCCTTTTTTCCCCGAAGGGTAGGCCGAGATTATGAAGACGTTGCCTCTCATGAACTGACGTAGTTCATCGTTATTGCAATGTTCCACAAAATCTGGTTGTGGACATAAGGTTTCAAATTTATGAATAACGTACCTCCTTCCAGTTTTTATGATATAACTTTTGTATTTCTTCCAACCAAAGCTAAATTTATAGAGCATTTTAGGTTTTCGATGCTATTTTAACTTCCCCAATGTTTGGTTGTGGGTTATTTAAGTTTATAGCAAAAGGTAGTTATAAAAAAAAAATTATAATAAAAATAAGGTTCGGAATGTTCGAACGTGAACGATTCGTTATTTTTGGTTGGGGGTACCTTATTCAAAACGTACATTAACAATTTGTTAACAACATTCTTTATTCAAAGAGATCACTCATTATATCCAAAAGAAGGTTAAAATTTCAACACTCGAACGTACCTTGTTTTGGAGTCTTACTTTGTATTTTTGTGCCACCGTTGCGCAGCTTAAAAACCTACCTGCAGGTCATCGCATGCCTCCTTAGAGGGAGACGGTGGCGGCGTGGTCTTCATTGACCACCATCAATACACTTTCTATCACTTGATTCACTTTTTCCCGTTTTACAAACACTTCTTATTAGTAAATTAAGGATAAGCGGATTATATTTAAATTAAAACAACTTTCGGGAACGATTTAAGCAGCGTTTCTGCTTATGATATTGCTAACACGAAAGTTGAAGACGCTATGAGGATCCTCGGCACGAGAACCATTAAGGTGACTAAAAATGGCGCCAAACGGAAGTAAGTGAATTCAACTACTAAAATAATCAAGATATTTCAATATAGAGGGCGCTTTGATCGCCCATAAATCGCTGACCGGAAGAGGACGCACTCTCACAGATGCTGTGCATCGTCACATGCCGAATAATACAATACTTAAGTGACAGGGTAATGCGATACAAACAAATGCGATTTTTCATTTCGGATGAAAATACTATACAAAATTACAGAAATAAATATATCCCTCACGTATACAGCCATTGCTATAACTTTTTATCAATATAAAAAAAATAACTGTCTGATTTGTTTTGTTGACAGTGCGCCAAAATTTGTTTTTCTTTCAGTTTAGTTCTCATTTCTCAGCATTTTTTAAATAATTTTCAATTAAAAGGACATTGTATTACGTACATAATGGAACAATTAAATCGTCTTTTTCCGGAAGACACAAACAGTCACCACGTTTCATTTTTAAGTACGTCTACATTATTAGAGTATGGTGTATCAAATGAGAGGTAAGCTTGAGTTTATTGGATCATGGATAATAATATTGAATGTCGAAAAGCTATACATACTTGGAACCAAAATTAATACATATACATTAAATGGTATATTTATATAAACCAACCACTACAAATATAAATGTGTTTCTAGTATTTCAGATTTATCATCATTATCTTTATTAAAAGATGTTTGGGATAGTAACAAGAAATTAGTTAATAAAAATGTTGATGAACTTTATAAATCTGTTAAGATAAACACACAAAACATAGTAACAAACAAAACAACAACATGGAAGAGTAGATTGAGGTAAAATTATCATATTTTTAATACTTTGATTTTAATTATAAATTTTACAGGTTGATAGAAATTTTAATACTATTAATATTTTATTTGCTCCAACAGTAAACTAGCTGACCCATTATCTCTGTTTGAAGAATCTTTAGCCAATTGTTCGAAGGGTTGTCTAGACTCAACTGAAGTCACTGGACTACATAAATTTAATAATGTGAAGTGTACTTGCATTTTAAACATTAAAGAATCCAAGTCAGCTCACAAGGAAAACACTCAAGCAAATAGAAGACCTCCCCAATATGTGAAGCCATTGAGTTCAATTAGTACCAATGATGAATCAAAGTCGGATGAGGATCTGAAGTCAATGTTTAAACCGAAATTTGGCAAGCCCTGGCCTAAGCTCAGTCAATCTGGACAGTCTGCTGCTAACTGTTCTTCATATCCTGACATTGACTTGGTGCGGGAGAATGATAAGTTTTCATATAAGAAGAACAAGCCCTATCAGGATGTTGATATTGAAATGGAGGAAGATAGTAAATCTCACAAGAGTAACGTGGCTAAGATTACATTCAAGACAGCTAAAGAACAGCTATTGGCGTCCAACCCTGCTGCTAAAAGGACTCTGGGCACATCACGGAAGGCTCAAGCCAAGTTTGTCTCTCCCATGATTGGTGCACAGTAAGTTGACTAGATATCCAGTCATATTTAAGTGTTAAGAAACAGTTGAGTACTAGTTTTTATTTGTTTCAGAGATAAACAAGAACCAATGGAGGCTGAAGTCACAGATGAGAGATTGAAACATATTGACCCTAAGATGATAGAGCTGATTGAAAGTGAAATTATAGATAAAGGAAATCCTATTGGTAAATTAACACATAATATTTGTAAAAAAACTGAATCAAGAGATATTAATTAATTACACAAAATTAAAAATCATTTCCATTTGATTTTAATTGTAGTAACCCTAAAAACTTTTTTTTCATTGCAGCTTGGGATGATATTGCTGGTCTTCAAATGGCGAAGTCAGTGATCCAAGAGGCTGTGGTGTGGCCCCTGCTCAGGCCTGATATCTTCACAGGCCTCAGGAGACCTCCCAAAGGCATTCTGTTGTTTGGCCCTCCAGGGACTGGGAAAACTTTAATTGGTACATACTTTTATGGTCTGACTTTGCATAACTGTAGTTTTATTTGTGTTGATTTAAAATATGAAAAAAAATCGCATTTATTACCCCGCCTGAACGGGGATCATTTATTAGTTTATTTGTTGAGTTATTGTTGAGTATTACTCAAATTGAAACAAGCTTTATTGATGAAAGATCTTGCTTGCCTATGGCTTTATCTTCTGCAGATGTGTATCAAATAAAATGCTACAATACTCTCTTTGCAATTTGATAAGTAGGTAGCCTATATATTCTGGCTTCACATAACATGAATGAATGAAAGAATACAGTAAAGTTAGAATTCAAATCCATCACCATAATCCAGAGTAACCTTCCATCCATTCAAAGGATATTGTGCTTTAATAAAGCCCAATTTACCATATTGTCATAATAATTCTAAACCTTTAATAGCTTGACTTATAGTCCAACATTGCTGAATAACAGCTTGTTCACACTAGTCGTAAGTCAGTCGCATATGACTAATAGTCGAATGCTCTGGTCACCATACACTTTATGTGGAGCTGTTCACATCGAATGAGACGCGATTTCCATATAAAGCACAATATAAAGTGACTTACGACTAGTGTGAACGGGCTGTCACTTTAACACACTGCCTTATAAAAAATAAGTAAAAGTAAACATTATAACTGTTGTCTGCAGGCAAGTGTGTGGCGGCGCAGTGCAACGCGACATTCTTCAGCATCTCGGCGTCGTCGCTCACGTCCAAGTGGATCGGGGACGGGGAGAAGATGGTCCGAGCGCTGTTCGCGGTCGCGCGCTGCCATCAGCCCGCGGTGGGTATCCCATGTCTCAAACATTATCCAAAATCATTCCCTTCCCTGTTACTGTGACTCAATTTCGCAATGGGTCATTATATATTGGCACGCTGAATGTATTTGTAAAACGAATTTTAGAATACAAATACGTTTTAATAATGAACGCAAAATTACGAAAAAATATTTTTTGTAATTACTGGATGTTGTGGTGTGATGTCATATCACAATGTTCATTTTGTATGAAAAGTGCATATCATCAGTGCACCTATAACTTTTTCAATTTTGGTTGTATGTCGAAACTAATTATGAATGTCGATTCAGATTTATCAAACACTTCAAAGATACCTAATTATCTAAAATCATGTACATTCTCCATTAACCTGACCAAACACTTACTCCTTCTTGTGTAAGTCAGTTTGCTGCTACATGGACGAGTGCCTTCCGCCGCCTCACACAGGGTTGAAATCTTTACTTCCAATCATGGTGTAATACTCCCATGTCCCAGATTGTCCCATCGACAAAATATTTTTTGAGGCATGTGTAATTTCATGGTACATATTAATGTAATACCTAGTATTCCTTCGTTTCAGGTCATATTCATTGATGAGATAGACTCCCTCCTAACACAGCGAAACGACACTGAACATGAGGCCACAAGAAGAATAAAGACTGAATTTTTGGTACAGTTTGATGGAGCGGCGACGGGTAAGATCTTATAAATAACTTGACGTGCAAAAGTATTTCATGAAAATCTATTTGCAGAATAAATTATTTCATTTCAAAATTTGTTTACATAAGTCAGATTTAAAGGATGATACTTTAATCAGGGGATACCAGTCACAACTATCTGTCCGGTGGTTGGTGAACGGTATACGGTAAGCGACCCCGGCTCCTCGAGCTACAATCGACTCAGTCCAAATCATCCGAGGCGATAGTATCCTTCCTCCCCTTTTCCTTCCCCCGTCCTATATCCTTGCTACTTGGGAACGCAATGACCTTGTTAAAACAATGCACAAGGCAGTATGGCGGCGACGTGGTCCACAACCCGTCACGCCACGTTTCCCACAGAGGTGAATAGTGGATCGCTGAAAGTGATCTCTGCCTACCCCTCTGGGAAAAAGGCGTGATTGTATGTATGATACTTTAATAAAAATAAATCTATTATTAGGTGATGAAGACCGGCTGCTGATTGTGGGCGCCACCAACCGGCCGCAAGAGCTGGATGAAGCGGCGCGGAGGCGACTCGTCAAACGACTTTACATACCACTGCCAGACGCCGATGTGAGTTATCATATGATATGGCTATGGGCCTTCCATATCTTCATCTCATAAAAACTTCCTTAAATTATAAATAAGGAAATCCTCAATGTGCTACCTTGATTTACTTGATATGATCATGGTTACTATACTTAGGGGTGAGAGCCATCTGCTCCCCTGCAAGTCCGGCAATGATGACCAGGCTACTCCAAGCCATCATCAGTTACTCCAAGTCAGTGAGGAAAAAAAAAGTGGTTACTATGGGATGGGTTTTTTATAATGCTATTAAATTTTCTTTTCTCTACAACTTTAGTGAAGTGTCTAAAGGCTTATAACACCAATACCTTTGCCACCAGACTGTCGACCTGATAGTATTTGTATGTAACCTTTTTTTTTTCTTGCTGAAGAATGGTAGTGTGACCTGGTTGGGCTATAAAAAAAAGTTTTCTTTGTCAGGCTCGAAAGCAGATAATCTGCAACCTGCTCCGGAGCGAGCCTCACGAGGTGAGCGCTTCGCAGGCGGCGGAGCTAGCGGCCCTGACGGAGGGCTACTCGGGCGCGGACATGCGCTCGCTCTGCGCTGAGGCCGCCATGGGACCCGTGCGCGCTGTGCCGTTCTCGCAGATCGTCACCATTCAGCGGGACAAGGTAACCACATCATATTGGGAAACTTTTCAATAATTTTCTGTGAAAATTTTGAAACAATTATACTAACTGGGTCATCATCTAAGTCTTGGCACCCACTGCTGGGCCTGGGCATAGGGTTGTGCGCTATGCGCTATTTCTCATAAATATTTTACGAGCTCCATCCAATGGTCCATAATATCAAAGTCATATTTTTTTCAGGTGCGGCCCGTGAACATACAAGATTTCAAGGAAGCCCTGCAAAGAGTGCGGCCCAGCGTGTCCCAAGACGATTTAGGGCAATATGTAAAGTGGAATAAAACTTATGGTCAAGGATTTTAATAAACTATTGATTATGTCCAAATCTTTTATTTTTACGTGTTGCCTTGAAAATTATTCGTTTTAGAAAGATCTCCATATTCCCTCCTCCTGTGAGTGCAAGACATCTAAATATATAAAAGGAGAAACTGACTGACATATCAACGCACAGCCTTAACGGCTGAACGTGGGCACTTGAAATTTAGAATTTATATTTTCCACAGCTGGAGGAGGCAGAGAAACGAAGGGTTTCTATCTTAAACACTATATTATAAAATTTACAATTAATATAGTCACTAAAATCTAACTAACCTAGGTGTGAATGGGTCCGATGTCAGAACCACACTGATCTAACAAATGTTAAGTGGATAAAGGAAAAGGTGAAATGGGGTCAATTGTGACGATCGGATGTTGAAGTGTGCGTAGCCGAGGTGCTGGCGCTGCATTTCGGAGCCTCGTGATTCTCTGCAGGTCACGTTGTTCGCTGTGCGAAGTCCATCCGCTGATTGCGACACCTTGCTCGCTCGGTGGTGGCGTGGATACGTAACATCTCCGTCCTTAGAACAGTAACTATTCGAAGACTCCAAGAATGTTGAGAATAGTGCTGGTTAAGGTTCGGTAATTGATGTAATCTTGTCTGTACAATATTCAATCACTGCATATTACTTATGCGTTGAGAATAGTGCTGGTTAAGGTTCGGTAATTGATGTAATCTTATATGATAGATAATGTTCGACTATTGCATATTACTTACTTGGCAATTATGTTTAAACATGCCTTGCCTTTAGGTACGAGGTGTTATTTTACGTTGGCTATATCGTTTGTACTCGGTTGATTGTTCCAGTAACTGCTGACGATGAAATGGGTTTCGAATATAATTTTTCGTTTCATATTCTTTAATATATTCCCATGTCTTCATTTCTGGTCTAGATTTTTGTTCATTTTACTTCCTACTTCGTTTCGTTACGCACACGTTTTTTTTTTATTGTAATGGAGGTGGTTTCTTTTGCTATGGAATGCACGACGATGCTGCCGGCAGAGCACTATTGTTCTCGTCGGGACATGAATTTCTTGATCCCGATGTTGAATATACGGGGTGTGCCCCATTATCGATGCACATCTTGGATTATTGCTGCTGGATAACCGCACTCAGACTTATTACTCGAAGGGCTGCTTCCTGAACATGGATTCCGAGTGGACTTTGGTGAAGGGAGAGCGGTCCAATATCTGAGTGACGCCGGGCTGCGACATTTACACCGTTGCAGTCAGATGCTGGAGGCTCTGGAACTGAATATTCCGGTGGTGGCGCCTCGCGGCCGTGGATAAGTACGTGATGACCTCTTTTTTTTTCTTGTAACTCCTTATAATTTTTTTTTTCTTTTTTTATTTTATATTGCTTACTAGTAAATTTTTCTTTCTTGGTTTTCTTTGTGGTTTTTCTTTTTCTTCGTTACCTTATGAAACCTTCTGTTTTCTTGCGTTTTCTATGTCTTGAAATCCTCTGCTATGGTCCATGTAGACTCTGGATACTCGATGAAGGCTTGAGAGCTCAACCAGTGACGTTGCGAAGCAAACGATTTTTGGATGCTCTGATAGCGACGCGCACTGACTCGAGTATCCTACCGACTGCGCCAATTATATTTTCCACAGCTGGAGGAGGCAGAGAAACGAATGGTTTCTATCTTAAACACTATATTATAAAAATTACAATTAATATAGTCACTAAAATCTAACTAACCTAGGTGTGAATGGGTCCGATGTAAGAACCACACTGGTCTAACAAATGTTAAGTGGATAAAGGAAAAGGTGAAATGGGGTTAGTCGTGACGATCGGATGTTGAAGTGTGCGTAGCCGAGGTGCTGGCGCTGCATTTCGGAGCCTCGTGATTCTCTGCAGGTCACGTTGTTCGCTGTGCGAAGTCCATCCGCTGATTGCGACACCTTGCTCGCTCGGTGGTGGCGTGGATACGTAACAAGGGACGTAGCTTAGTTACTTTAGAGGTGCACTAACAAAGGAATTTCCGAAATTCCCACGGAAACAGGAGTTAGCATGATAAAGCATTTGTATGAAAAATCTAAACCGGTTAAAATCTTAACGTCGCGACGTTTGACGAAAAACATGGAATAAGGATTAACTTACCCTTGCTTAATTCGATCAAAGCGACCTTTAAAAAAAAGCTAATGTCAATTTGACAACGTCAAATTTTCAGCAGTTCAGCTGATTGTCAAATGGCGCGTAGATTAATCTCGAGTTTGTAATTATTTATTTGAATGAAATACGCAATGAATTATAATTTAATAATTACACTTATAATCTAATAAAACAATCTTGAACTTTTTTTATAACTTTAATCAAAGATTGTATATTAGTACAAGTGAAACCTCCACCATGGCGGAGAACAGAGTAGTGGTTCTGATCGACATGGACTGTTTCTACTGCCAGGTGGAAGAGAAGCTGAACCCGGAGCTGCGGGGCCAGCCCATAGCCGTGGTGCAGTACAACCCTTGGAAGGGGGGCGGGTAAGCCTTCATAGCTACTAAGCTATATAAAGCACAACTCTTAGAAGTAGCTTTGCTTTTTTGTTTGGGACATCTCCAGCACCACACATGGCCATATGTGTTCTATGGGTGTCAGAGACTGATCACACATATATTTGTCCCGGGTGGGAATCGAACCCACAACTCTTGGAACTGTGGTTTGTGAACCTGGGTTGCTAACCACTGTTCCACCGAGCCAGCCATAAATGTTGATTCACTGATTTGTGTGCAATTTATGTATTTTCTATCTTTATGTGCTTAGTGTAATTGTATGTTTCCCAAAAATAAATAAATAAATCACATGATGGTTTCCCTGAGTGCCGTCTATCCCCGCAACTCTTGGTACCATAATCAGGGTCACTTACACTGAGCCAGTCATTTCATTTCTGAAAATGAATTTCTTACCTTGTACTTGACAGGATCATAGCTGTGAACTATGTAGCCAGAGCCAGAGGCGTGACGCGGCACATGCGAGGGGACGAAGCTAAGGAGAAGTGTCCTGAAATACAGCTGCCGTCAGTGCCCTGCCAAAGAGGGAAAGCAGATATTTCAAAGTAAGTTAAAAGTATTAATTAAAAACTTACTTCCTTCATTTTATCAAAGAAACTTCATAGTTCACTATTTGCTGTCTTTTTATAAAATTTACTTATTAATACTAGGCTAGATAACTAATTATGTATAACTTAATCACTATACATATTTATTATTTATTTGCCACAACTTACAGTATACAATCTCAATAATTTCATGTTAAGAATGGTAGCTAAGGAAGGAGGCATGTTATTAATTTTTTTGAAATTTATATTTAACATACACATCATTCTAAAGCAATCATTTAACAAGCATTAGGTAGTGTGAGATTCTTGGCAGCCTTAATAAATTAATATAATTGTTTTAAATCTGTGATTCCAGGTATAGAGATGCTGGGAAAGATGTTGCAAAAGTCCTGCAAAAGTTTACTCCATTGTTAGAAAGGGCTTCAATAGACGAAGCTTACTTGGACATCACTGCCCCTGTAAGTTCAGTTGAAGCATTCATCACCTCAAAGTCCAAGTGAAGTCAACTCAAAATTCAATTGTTACCAACAAAATCTGGTTGTTTTGGATTTTATTATAACAAAAATTCACAGTATAACACAGTAGTGAATACTTGTGACAAGACATTTGCTTGTTTTTAAAAAAAAATGAAGTTTTTGATGATATCCAAAATGTTTTCTCAATATTACAGGTACAAGAGAGACTGAAAACATTGAATGTGAACACAGTGACCACAGCGCTCATACCAAACACTTTCGCCCTTGGATATGACTGTGTCGATGAGTTTGTTGCTGATGTGCACAGCTACGGTTGTGAGTCCATGGAGTTTGACTATGAACATGCCAAGCAGCTACTCATAGGAGCAGTCATTGTGAGCGAAATAAGAGCTGCTGTTTATGAGGAAACTGGTAAATTCATGAATATCTATACTAATATTATAAAGCTGAAGAGTTTGTTTGTTTGTTTGTTTGAACGCGCTAATCTCAGGAACTACTGGTTCGATTTGAAAAAATCTCTTTGCGTTGTATAGACCATTTATCGAGGAAGGCTTTAGGCTATATAACATCACGCTGCAACCAATAGGAGCAAAGATACAATGGAAAATGTGTAAAAAACGGGGGAAACGCGAACGAAGTCGCTGGCACAGCTAGTTATGTTATTAATATTAATTGTGTAAGTTGGTACTGAAAAATTGTATGTTGAGTTTGAATATATCAAATTAATATGAAAATATTTTGATTAGATTCTGATATCTTATTATAAAGAGAAGTAAACTTATTGTAAAGTGAGTTATATTCTTGTTTGATCTCAGGATTTAGATGCTCAGCAGGAATAGCCCACAACAAAATACTGGCAAAGCTTGTATGTGGCATGAACAAACCTAATAAACAAACTATTCTACCCAAACATTCTGTGAACATGCTCTACAGGTATGCTATACTCAATATAACAAAATATGTATTAATTCGAATCTTTTAAAGCTAAATTCAATTATTGTAACTGTTTGTTTCCAGTACTCTATCCATTAAAAAAGTTAAACACCTTGGAGGTAAATTTGGCGACACTGTTTGTGAAATGCTGAAAATAAAGAACATGAGTGAACTGCAAGTTTTCACAGAAAAAGAATTGCAAGCTAGGTTTGATGACAAAAATGGGTATGTATCATGTTAATCACTATGTTCCATAACTTATTGTAGTAGTAATGTGGTGGGGTCTTTGTTGGACTTACATTACTTTCATTTCATTCATTTCATTACAGGTCATGGCTGTATAATATTGCGCGTGGCGTCGACTTAGAGCCAGTACAAGCAAGATTCAACCCCAAAAGCATAGGATGCTGCAAACAATTCAGAGGAAAAAATGCCCTCATAGACTTCGATAGTTTAAAGAAATGGCTCACAGATTTGGGCGATGAAATCGACGATAGACTGGAAAAGGATGCCCTGGAAAACAATAGGACTCCAAAACAGATGGTAGTGAGCTTCTCTACCACCTTGCCTGATGGTAGAGATGTCAGTAGTTCCAGATCTTACAATTTCATGGCAGATGATGAACTGTGTGGAGAGTTCTTCTCGAAAAAGGCATTGGACTTGGTAATGGAAACAACAGAAGGTGTAAAATTAAAAGGTATATTATTTTGTTAAAATCTTTTTATTATCATTTTTAATGTCTCAAACGTTTTCGTGAATTAAAGTTAATCATTTGCTTACTTTTCAAGGTGATGAAGAAAACCGGAGACTGAAATCATCAATAAAATTCCTCGGAATTAGTGTAGGTAAATTTGAGGACATTGCAGACAGTAAGAAAACAAGGAAAATTGTAGATTTTTTCAGTGCTGGGACTTTCAAAGAAGTTGCTACTAAACCTAAAGATAATGTTAAGGAATCTGATAAAAACCTAGAGTATATTAAAAAGAACAATAAGACGAATGAAGGCAAGGAATTTCTTTTGCGGAAATTTTTCCAAGTTCCGAATAAAGTCCAGGATGATAAACCAAATGTTAATATAGTTTCAAATGATAAAATCGATGAAGATCCAAAAGCACCTGTGGTAGAAGCTACACTCGAGAAGCAGGAGTCATTTTTCGAAAGATTTCTCAATAAAAATACAACTCAGTTCACAGAAAGACCTGAAATAAATAAAGGCCCAGAAATAATTCACCCATCAACGCCTGTTTGTGATGTATTAAATTGTGGGGAAGACAGTAATGATACTGAATATTCCACTTCTACCATAAATAATGAAATTAACAATAGCATTGCTCTATTTGAAGAAGATCCTCAAGATGTAGACAGAATTAGTAACATAAGACAGCTGCTGACTTCAACAATGCTACCTGACGAAATAGAAACAAATCAAGCCGATGGCGAACAAGTCAAGTCAATACATACTGAGATGAAGGTTATTGAATTGCCAGTAATAGAACCACAAGCTACCGTCAGTGAGTCTAGACCTGCAAATATAGTTACTAATGATACAAATACGAACCAAGTGGATACAATAGAATGTCCAGAATGTGGCAAGACAATTGACTTAGACAAGTTGGATACACATGCGGACTACCATGTGGCGTTGAAGCTTAGAGATGAAGAAAGACAGAAAGTGAGGTTAGAGAGAAAGGAAAGAATCGTTCAAAGTAACACAAGTTACAATGAAATCAATAAAAAGAAGAAGTCTGCTGAAATTACCACAAACAAGTTAGAAACATCGTCAATAGCCAGTTTCCTCGTCAAAATAGATGACACAACTTCGACCGAAACATGCCCTGAGTGTGGAAAAAGGGTCCCTCAAGAAAAATTACCGGAACACTTAGATTTTCATGAGGCTCAAAAATTAAGTAGGGAAATAAACAGGAAACCTGTTTCTAGCGAAATTTTAGGTAACAGTGTCAAGAGAAAAAGAAAATCTGCATCTCCTGTCAAGAAACCAAAAGTGCCTTGTAAATCAATAGCTTCATTTTTCAATGCCAGATAAAGTGTAGTAAAATTCATAGAAAATTGTTATTTTTTTATAAAATTATACAATGCATGAAATTTAAATTGGCTCCTTTTTAGGGTTCCGTAGCCAAAATGGCAAAAACGGAACCCTTATAGTTTCGTCATGTCCGTCTGTCCGTCTGTCCGTCTGTCCGTCTGTCCGTCTGTCACAGCCGATTTACTCGGAAACTATAAGTACTACAGTGATGAAATTTGATGGAAATATGTGTTGTATGAACCGCTACAAAAATATGACACTAAATAGTAAAAAAAAGAATTGGGGGTGGGGCCCCCCATACATGTAACTGAGGGATGAAATTTTTTTTTTCGATGTACATACCCGTGTGGGGTATCAATGGAAAGGTCTTTTAAAATGATATAAAGTTTTCTAAAAAACATTTTTCTTAAAGTGAACGGTTTTTGAGATATCAGCTCTCAAAGTCGTAAAAAGTATGTCCCCCCCCCTCTATTTTTATAACTACGGGGTATAAAATTCTAAAAAAAATAGAGGTGATGCATGCTAATTAACTCTTTCAACGATTTTTGGTTTGATCAAAGTATCTCTTATAGTTTTTGAGATAGGTTGATTTTTATTATATTTGCTGCTACGGAACCCTTTGTGCGCGAGCCCGACTCGCACTTGGCCGGTTTTTATTTTATCATTGGGGAACGTAATTACTTAGGCAACAACCAAGTAGTAAGACCTCAGGCTTTGTTATTTGTTCTAGTAGCCTCATCATAACCCAATGGGGGCTACGCGTGTGAATTGGCCGATAGAGGCGCTTGTGTATAGTGAGGTCCTTTAATGTTTTGGCTCCCGTTACAAGTTTTTACAGCCATATTTTAGGACCAAACTCAACAGTGGCAATGTAAGCCCAAAAACGATGAGGGCTATCGTTTTTGGGCTTACATTGCCACTATCTTCAGAGGGCCTACCATGAGTTAGCTATCGTAAACTTACGTACGTTAAAAACCTATCGAGTTGTTTTTTTCATATGGCCGATTGTAGTTCTTCGCGTAACCACCAGCCGGCGCTGTACACGTTTTTCATAGACATATTTACGTAGGCGATATCGAGCGCGTAAGTTTTAAACTCATGGTAGCCCCACTGATATATTATGTATGGCTAATAAGTAACTATCTTTTAATGTACCTTTGCACTGACTACTGTAGGTAGTCCATCTACCACTGTATAAAATTTATTTAATACATATTTTAATAATTAATTTAAATAGGTACGGTAATCCGTGGTTTTGCCCATAATAAAAGAGATACCGCGCACGGTAATCAGTGGTTTTGGCATGATAGGGCGATAATAAAAGAGAAGCCGCGCACTCTGACTGAGCAGTCAATCTGGTAGAGCACGTGTACCACAGCCCGCGCACTTAGACAGCCAAGAACTTACGGCTGCGGCAGGCAGCTGGAATGCGCGTACCGTGGTACCTCGCGACTGACGTACGAGGCTTCTGCCACTAACTAACAAAACATTTAGCCTCTAGGACAAGTGCGTGGTTACACGCACTTGTCCTAGAGGCTAAATGTTTTGTAAACGTGTTTCGACAATATTATTATACTGGGCAGTTGTGGCTGCACCTCAACAGGTAGCCCAGAGAGCGGCTTGCCTAAATGTTTCTAGCAGTTTCAGTTACCAGTTCACAACTATAGGAAAATATAAATATTACGTCTTTACGGGTCTACACGCGATGTTAAGAGTAGAAAATATCCGGCTCGAAGGACCATTGTAAAGGAGGGAAGTAATTGGACTGTAACAAGTACCTATAATTAATATTTAGGAAAGTACAGCGGTTGTGTGGATGGGACCCGAGTGTCACGGAAGCCGCCGATGGTTGGAATGTGACGATTCGCTCGGGTTCGGATTCGTTCGGCTCTGCGTCTGCCATCTCATGCGCCGGTCGGCGCGCCTAATGCTTGGACACATAGCTAACTTACTGCCAGACCCATAAAGACTAATATTTATATTTTCCTATAGTTGTGAACTCGTAACTGAAACTGCTAGAAAAATGTAGTGTAATGGAACGCCAAAGTCTAAAATCTTACATATAGGAAAATTCAAAATATGTATAAAGGTTGTCAAATAAAAAAGTAAGATATAAAATTTCCTCGTTTATTGGTCAGCTAGTTTACACGTTGTGTATCTCGACCTGCACCTTGCGCCAGGCGTCCAGCGGGCCGTGCTCGGGCCTGTACTTCACGTTGCAGCCGTCGTTGGCCAGGCGGCCCTCGTCGCGCAGACGCTCGTACTCCTCGCGGTCGTACTTGGTGAAACCCCACTTCTTGGACACGTAGATCTGTTAAACAAATCACGAGTTAGTACATTTTTGTGGAGTTAAGACTATATTTTTTTAATTTAAAATAATTCGCATCTAATACCCCGCCTGAACGGGGATTTGAACCGGTCTTCCGATATCGCGTCCAATGCTCTAACCAACTAAGCTATCCAGGTATATTGCAGCAACAAAAAAAAATCCTATATTTTGTCTCAATCTTTCAATTATTAGAGAAGAGAAACAAATTTTTGTAAACAATTTAGATTGGCTTTAGGATTTAAACTCAACCAACCTAGTGGCATTCCTTTGCCAAATGTGTTACTTACTTCATCAACTTATTGAATTACATCCAAAATATTATCTCAATGTTTTCCCAAGTTCCACATTCAGATTATTTCGCATTATCAAAATCCAAACAAGTATTTTATTATTCAGCTGTCAAAGTACACACCTTCTGGCGACCAGGGAACTTGAACTTGGCACGACGCAGAGCCTCGATGACCTGCGCCTTCCAACGGTCGCTGGAGCGCACCGACATGATGGGCTGGCCGATGTGCACGCGGGCGACGGTACCTTGGGGCTTGCCGAAAGCACCACGCATCCCAGTCTGGAGCCTGGAAAGACACACAAACTTCTATAAGATACCCACATCATAGGAATCAAATAAATGTTATAGTAGTGTGTAAGTTTTGTGGATTACACACTTCAAATAGGATTACAATTATTATTGAAACTCTTTATTAGGGGATTAGTGCCATGATATGATATGAGCGATAGGCCTCTACAGCCACAAGCGGCGCTGCATAGTACCTTTGCCTTCTATGCCAAACCACTAGCGCTGCAACTATCATCTTCAACAGATGCTGTGGCCATTATACACCGTGAAATTTTAGTGGTTGCTTTCCCGTGGCAGAACGATTTGCCTTTAGTAATACTATCGAATCATGCAAATTATTCCTCGAAAAAAAAATTTTTTTTTGTTTCGATTTTTCAGAATAATAATTTTCCAACTCGAAAACGAGAGAAGCTATCGTGGTTTTTGAAGATGTGACGTATTCAGGTACTGCTTGATGCATGAAATCGATGCTTAAAGCTAAAGAAGCTCTAAACCCTAAGTCATAAAGCGGTTCGAACGTGCTTTCGAGTTACAGTTAAACCTTTCGTAAAACCGGCATTTATTGATTTTACCAAAAAAGAACTGCACACATCTTTTGTACTACTAAGATAGAATCATTTTACTGCGGGAAAACAACCACTAAAATTTCACGGTGTATATAGTGCCATGAGTGTGTCAGTTTCACACTTAAAAACAGAATTACAATATTTATTAGGGGATTCAAGCCATCAGTTCCCCTACTATTCCGGTAATAATGACATGCTTAATCCAAGAGAAATTGTTAATATTAAATAACAAAACAATTTTCTCTACAGAATCTCAAAATTATTTTGTATGTATGTCAATTTGGATACATTATGGGCTTATATTGGTGCTGATACTCCTGTTTTAGTTCTAAAGTAAATAAAATAATATAATGTTCATAAACATAATTTCCTACTCTTTTATAACAATAATTGTAAAGTTTACACAATAAGTATAAGTAATCAGAGAAGAGTGGGTCAAATAAAAGGTGTAAAACCATGAGACATAACTACTATTCAGTTTCGTAAATGGTCATAAATTTGAAACAAATAATGAGTCCAAATCTTCCTTTCAGGATATGACACTGTAAAATTCTTTGTAGATATAATTGTCTTATCTCAGCCTGTCCACAGTGACTAAGCAAACTATGATTTGCAAAAATCCTAGCAATGTTTATCTGTTTGTACTATCATTTCCACAACATTGTGCAATAACTTCAATGAGACTGATGGTGAATATAGACATTGTATGTTCACCTTCTAACCTGGGTTACAAGTAATAAACTAAATGATAACAAATAATCCATCTACTAAATGAACTAATTACACTTGGGTTATAATATACAATAGAAAGAAAATAAGAAGCGATAAAAGTATACATTTAAAATAAGCAAGATTTTATGAGTCCAAGTATTGCTAACTAAATGTCACTATCAATATAGAACATTCATGAGATAAAGTCAGGCTTATATCATAATCTGTGCCAGAAGGAAATATTGTCTTTTACAGTCATTTAAGACATAATGATGAATAGTTAGTAGTGTAAGTCAAAATCAGAACTTGAAATCTTTAGAATTTACATTTGTTTATCAGTACATTTGAGCAGTATAACCTCAGAAACGGCTAGACCAATTAGGGTAGGTTGAAGTTTTCACCAATTTTTGTCAAGAGTTAAAATTAAGTGTTGCTTCATCTCAATTCCTTCATATTCATACTTATAAAAAGGTCAATCAACTACTTCACATGGGCACAAAACCATAATAATAATAAAAAATAGGAATACATACCTATCAGCTCCAGCGCACGATAACATTTTGTTGATGCGGATCACATGGAATGGATGCAACCTGATGCGGATGTGGTACTGGTCCTTGCCGCAGTTCTTCACGAGGTACTTGTTGCAGCAAATGCGGCCGGCCTCAAGGGCCTCCGAACTGAGCTGCTCGTACTCGTCAGACACCAAGTGGACACATAGTGGGAAGTCGTCCACCGCCGCCTTCTTCTTTCCCAAGTCGAAGATACGGATCTTCGGGTCCGGTACACCACGACAGAACCGGGATTTGGGGTATGGTTTGTTTTTACAGTACCGGTAACTGAAATTAAAAGCGGAAATGTTAACACAAGTCGCAGATTACAAATATAAAACAATCAGCCACAAAGTGTTGAGGTTGTAAACTTACCATCTTGCTGGCCGGCGCCCCATTGTGATCTGAAATATATAAAAAGAACAAACTTATTAACTAGCACAAGCTATTTGCACACACGATTGAAACGAAATATAATGCATAAATTGAGATTACAAAAGATTTTTATAGAGAAAAATTGAATCAGCACCTTCACAAAGTGACACCACTAACGAATGAAAGAGACAAGACTTGAGCAAATTGACAGTGACTTTGACGTTTGTTTTTAGGGATGTACTAACCAATCGATAGTATATTACTAATATCGATGGAAATTATTAAGACTTTGTACACCCACTAGTCCAGTCATTTAAAGCATTTTAAACCCCAAACTGGAAGCATAATTTAGGTTAATCAAATATATTGACGCGATAAATAATTTTTCAACAAGAATTTCGCTGTGCAGTAAGTTCGGCTACATACATGTTCTTCAAAATCACAATTTTGTTTAATTAAACTTAACCACCTCAACGCTTAGTATGTTAAAAATTTGGTTTTGGTTTTAGACCTTAAATCAAGTTTTTAAGGTCCAAATTTTGGTACGTAAATATTCATTAATTTATTGTGTAAATTAATATATAGAGAAATAAGTTCATTTTCTAAAAACGTTATTTATAGTAAACCCTATTTGTAACAACTACATGATAGTTAATTTGTGTTCATGACATAAATTAATTATCATATGTCGGTAAGTGATAATTTACCTTCTCAAAAACTTTATTTACTCCGTCCACAGTTGTCGCCAAAATAATCATTGCATTATTTTTATAATCTGGGGTCTTCCAGCTGGTGTTGACGTTAGACGTTGACAGACGGCCATATTTATTGTCAAATTGGTCTATTTGTGTCGTATTCGTACTAAAAGTAAATAATTTGTTTATACGGGACAGATATGTTTTAGTCAATAACCTTTATCAATTTGTTTTTCAATAAAATCTAAAATGGGTGCGTTGACTAGTAGACAAAATGCTGGGGTGGAGGAAGCAGATGTGGTCTCAAATCATGCATACAAGTATCCTCCTAGATCGGGTTTGTACTTTATTGTGTTAAGTTTTTATGCGTTCGCTCTTGTGCGAAGTAATTTATCAATTAAGGCTGACTGCCATCCATTTCTTTGTATGTACCAATGTGAGTCCCACTCTCGACTAAGTCCATTGTATGTCATATCTGTAGATTAATAATGTAGTCCATTTAAACGACTAGAAGCAAAACTAACTAGTTAAAGCATAAAACGTATTAACTTTTTAATGCAATCCTGGTAATATAAGGTAAGATGGTCTTTAATAATGATTTATCTCTCACACAGGCAACTATTTTGGCAGTCATTTCATCATGGGTGGCGAAAGATTTGATACCCCACAACCTGAAGCCTACTTATTTGGCGAGAATGCAGACTTAAACTTTCTTGGTAGCAGGCCTACACCGGTATGTACCTGATAGACTCATTGGTTTCTTTGTGTAGTAAATGTGCTAAATTACAGTATTAACACTCCTGTTTCAGTTCCCATACCCACCACCACAGTCCAATGAGCCCACAAAGACTTTGAAAAGTTTAGTTAACATCCGTAAGGAATCCCTAAGGTTTGTCCGTTGTCCAGAGCCTGTGGGCAAAATTGCAGACACTAAACAGATAGGTGATGGGGTGCTGAAGTCCACCGACAGCAATGGAAAGGGGACTTATTACAACATAGAGTTTACATTTGACTGTGATGTGAGGATTGCTATCACAGTGTTCTACTTCTGCACAGAGGAAGTTACTCCAGCTGGTGTTGTGTAAGTATTGATAAACTTACCATTACTATATACTATTATAACTTATCATTGCCTAACTTTTACTTGTAGTTAATTAATTGGATTTGTCAAAAGTTGATATACATCACTATTTTCACACCCAATTGTTTTTAAATTCTTATAGCAATAAGTTGTGTGATTATATATGATTGTATATTTTTAGATATTACCCTAGAGATCCTACAATGACCTCACAGACATATCACTACAAGAAAGGTGCCAACCAGCAGTTCTGTCAGATTTCACATGTGTTTGACCCCTCCAAGTATCCAGAGGAAGACCTGTTGTTCAATGCTGACAGAGAGATCATTCCTATTGCCATTTATTGTGTGGTGGATGAGGGGCAGGATGGTAAAATATTTTAGATATTTTATTTTCTTCTTTGACTTGAACTCGGAATTCAACATTTAAATAGTCAATGTTTATTATAAATGATTTATTAAATAACTAATATTATGGAGCTTTTATCTAAATTTTTATTTTACTTCTAGAAATTCGTCAATCTCACACAACTATTGCAGTAGTGGAAAAGCATTCAGATGGGACTTATGTATTGAAGGCTCTGAAACAAAAGCTTTTTGTGGATGGACTATGCTATCTCTTGCAGGAAATTTATGGCATAGAAAACAAAAACCTAGACACTAAGGTAAGATAAAAATTAATTTATTAGTAACTTTCATCATAATGACCTTTCATTAGTATTTAGTACTGTAAATTTTAGTTAGCTTAAGACTAGTTCCAAGTCTAAACTTGTCTCAGACACATTTTCAATACTTGTTTAGTCTAGTCTAGTCTAGATATAAAAGGTCTAAGTTTGTTTTCATTAAGATATGACTAAAAATATATATAAGGTATGTACATCGAGCCTTTACCTACATGTACTACAAAAGGCCAAGCATGATTGCTTACCTTATTCCAAAGGTACTCCAAGACCTCTCCAAGCTAACATTTTGACTTGTCATAAAACTATGACCTCGTCCGGCAGCCGAGCTCCGACGAGGAGACGGAAGACGGCGGGTCCGAGTGCGTGATCTGCATGTGCGACGTGCGCGACACGCTGATCCTGCCGTGCCGGCACCTGTGCCTGTGCAACTCGTGCGCGGACTCGCTGCGGTACCAGGCCAACAACTGCCCCATCTGCCGCGCGCCCTTCCGCGCGCTGCTGCAGATCCGCGCGCTGCAGCGCCTGCCGCCCGCCGCGCCGCCGCCCGCCGCGCCCAGCCCGCCCGACGTGAGTCATCTATACGGACGGACCGTCACTTCTTGGGCCGTGAGCTTCTTGGAACGGATCCCTGTCTAACTAATAAGCTTATAGAACGTACGCACCCAAATTACTAGTTGAAACTTGTTTATGAACGGCGGTGGACATCGGCACCTTACACCTACAGGGTTCTGGACTGTAGCCCAAATAGCCCATATGGACGATCCACCCTTGGTGATCTAGCAGGGGTCGTACGCTGCTGCTACATGCTACTACTGCCCCATTTGCTTTTTTGTTAGTGATTTAAAAGAAGTTTACCTTGGTTGGTATCCATCTCATACCAATCTGTCTCATTTTCTGGAATTCAAAGTACAGGGTACAGGGTACAACAGGTAGTTTGGAAATAATGGTAATGACTTTATTTTCATAGATCTTAAAGTTATTACTAATAGGCAAAAGGTTTAGTTTCTCTTTTCTGTTCAATGTCATTAAGGCATGGAATACCCTTCCAGCTTATGTTTTCGCTCTCTACTATTATCCCGGACTCTTCAGGCAGGGCGTGAAACGGCAGTTAAGCAGGCCTTCAGGGTGAAGTTGACACGCTCAATATGGTCTATTGTGCCTGTTGACCATATATGTGGATCTCACTACCGCTTACCATTAAGTGGAGTGAGCTCATCTTGTTAGTTTTTTATTAAAAAAAATATTTACACACTTTATTATGAATCCTCATCATCATCGGGATTTATTATATTAAGTGTTTTAGATAATAACCCTGAAGTATCATGAAGCAATATTACGCAATCGTTTGTTATCCTGAAGAAATAAAAATTAAATTAAATTAACACTGGATGGTATACCATCTTGACCCCTTTAAAGACTCGCGTTAAGCACAGGCCTAACACAGAGGTCCCTTCCCCGGTCGCAGGGCAGCATGGAGAACATCCCGGCGGGCTACGAGCCGGTGTCGCTGCTGGAGGCGCTGAACGGGCCGCACGCGCGCGCGCCCCCGCGCCCGGCGCCCGCCATCGCCAGCCCCGACACCGACACCGCCTCGCAGGTACACCTAGCAAGCACTACTTATCGTGAGACGGGGACTCAAGACCCCGTTCAGAAGGGGTCATGAATTTTTTCAAATTAAAAATTTACATTGAGCTATAATAGCATTAAAAAAAACAAAAAATAAAAACACTACTTATCCTTTTTATATCATAGCCAGGCAATGGTACAGTCAGCTTCAAATACTTAGTGACACTCGGGGTATTCAAAATATTAGACACATTCAAAAAGTCAATAATATCGGAGCAAATGAAGTTTCCATATTGTTGTCAACAATACAATCGCTCAAAAATACGAGACATTTACAACGTCTTATAAAATTTTCAATCATAACGCCATTAATATGGAAACCCATAACCACTGAACCTATCTTTAAAAAGTAATAAATGTCTCGACTTTTTGAGCGATCATATTGTTTATAAAATTATGGAATCTTTATTTGCTTCGATATTATTTTTACACCCTAATTATTTGAATACCCCGAGTCCCACTAACTATTTGATACTGACTGTACATTAGAGACCATATTATTTTGGACCTTAACCACCTCACGTAAAGCTCAAAACCGATGAAAAAATAAAGCATACTAAGTCTGGCCTAGGGTTAAAAACGTGTATGGCTGTTAACGCTCTCCAATATAGGAACCGTGCGAAGTGGGTGGAGGGAGAAATGGCGCTGATTGTCAAAAACGCATGTAATCTTATGAGATGTCCGTTGTTATTGCTAGCGGCGGCCGTTGGTACTAATTTCACTCCATATGATTTAACGAAAGAAACGCCAGTAAAATGAGGGCAGCACCGTCGTGCACGCTCTTTATACAGGGTGTCCCAAAAAGTAGTGTCAAGCGGAAGTCCTGAGATAGAACACCCCGTGGGGCATCCGAAACACCCCCATGTATGTACCGCGATTTTTTATAGATTTTGAGTTATGATTATTTTTCTAAAATTTTGAGAACAACTGACCTAACCGACTAAAAATATTCTAGAGAAAAAAGTATTTGACTTTTTTGAGTAATTCTTTTTGCAAATCAATTTTCATGAGTTTTTCTTTAATGCCTAAAATATTGTCTCCATAACTTATATGGAAAATATCACAATTATGGTACAAACTGAAAAGTTACGTTCTGTAAATAATGTCTTACAATTTCAACGTTGAATTTAAAATATAAGGAAGTAGTTGCATGGCTCCTAAATAACTTTAAAAACTGCGCTAGACTCTCACCTTTCATAATCATTAATAAAAACTGGTACTTAATGGGCTACTTTTGCTGAAATCGGACTACAAAGACAGAGAGGTGGAAAAATCATAAAATTAGCCATTTGAGTACGAAGTATTATTTGGACATTTTATTACTACGAAAGTTAGTCAGTTTGTTAACATACATGGGGAATCGCGGAACATACTTGGGGGTGTTTCGGATGCCCCACGGGGTGTTCTATCTCAGGACTTCCGCTTGACACTACTTTTTGGGACAACCTGTATATGTTTCTTCTTCATACATATTCTTTCTAGAAAACAATTGAGGTGTTCAACTTCCCACTTGGCGTTTGAGGAGTGAGGGTGTAATATACTGTGTAACATCTACCCCTATCTAAATCTAACTTCTCCTCATCTTTAAGGCGGCAGAGATCCTGAACCGCTGCAACCTGGAGCGCAGTTCGTCCACCAGCTTGGGCAGCAGCGGCAGCCGCAAGGCCAAGGGCGGCTCCAAGGACGACGCTAAGAGGCCGCACGTCGTCACGCCAGAGGTATGGATGTAGCCTTCTTGTAGGTGGAATTGGAAGACAAAAATTATGTGTATCTGCCTTTTTTAATTTTAGCATTGTTAATTTTACCTTTTATTACCATACAATGAAGTTTTCATCAGAAAACTTCAGTTGGTTCATCTACTAGGTTGCTGCAGTCAGGCGTCAATAGGATTTTTACCTCATGTTCACCATAGCGAGGCTACTGGGAAGAAGTACCCACATAAACTCACAGCCTATTGTATAGTATATAGCTGCAAATTAATATTTACAAAGTATAAAGTTATTTTACAACATCAATTAAATTATGAAACTTTTCATTTCATCATTTATGATTCAATAAATAAATAAAAAAAAATCTTACATATTAACATTTTAAAAAATGGGGTAACATGTTTGAACCGCTCTATGCATCCTGCCTAATCTATACTAATATTATAAAGCTGAAGAGTTTGTTTGTTCGTTTGAACGCGCTAATCTCAGGAACTACTCAGGTTCACATTGAAAAAAATTTATACCAATACAAAATGTTAGCTTAAAAGTTTTAACCGCTAATGCATAGAGTGGTTAAAATATAATATGCTCTACCTAATGGTTATGTCGCAGTCATCTGGTTAAATCAGCGATTTGATTGAATCACTAGCGCGTTCATTGAATGACGACGTTCAATTGAATGACTAAAGGACAACTCGTGAAGTTGTTGAATGTAACGTTCAATGGGTGAGAGCCATCCGCTCCCCCGCAAGCCCGGTGATGATGACAAGGCTCCTCCAAGCCATCATCGTTAGTCAGTTAGGAAAAAAAAAAAAAGTAACGTTCAACATCTTGACTGAACGTCATTTAGCGTAGTCGTTGAATGGGATATAGCTGACTTTGTAATGTTTGATTAGGGTGACCATAAGTTCGCAACTTAAAAGATAACTAACTTTAGATTTAAAAAATGAGGACATGACATAACACACCTTAATATAAATTTTAACAATTTTAAGTCTTAAGATACTTCTTAATGTGTGCTTCTAACGTTAGGCTAATAAATTAGAGTGGTCCCCCGGCGTGACAAAATTTAATCAAAAAATTCATACGTACGGTCAACAGCAGGCCAAGATAACCATTTGCAGTTCAAAATTAGCGGTTATGCCTCGCTTTAGTTGGTACTTACGTAGTAGTGTAAAAAGTTATTTTGTGCTTTTTATAGGGTTTAGCATTTTTAACCTTTTGTCATAATAATTGCGTACTTTTTTTGGGTCGGGGGTTTTTAAATATTAAAAAAACTTCTTTAGCTATAACCATTATTATATCGTACCAAAGTACGAAAAGAAAAAGAAAAGATATCAAAATATCCATAGATGTCCTGGCTTCCTTAGAAATCATGGACACCCTAGCTTTTCGAACATTATTTATAACCTCCAATATTCTTTCGGTAGTCCAAGGTTTTCTTTGGGATCCTGAAAAGGTAATTGTTTTCACGGCAACAAGAACACTTAGTCACATTAGCCCTAATTCTCACAAATACACTTAACAAGTATAATCAACTAATCTTTATTTTGTTCTTCGTATTCAGCCAGTTTTGCCAGAAATTTTTCTTTTAAAGTAGCTGGCGGCAGCGTGTTAATCGGAACATCCATGCTGTCTCAATTTTTTTACGAATAATTCACTTTAAATCTCAATTTCACTCAAAAAATATCAACACAGTTCTATTCGATTAGATCTGTACCAGCTGTTTGACGCCATCTTTGTTTTGATGAGCAATAACGCCGCAGTGGAAAAAATACGAATTAAATTACAATCACCTGACTGATTTTACGTCCGCTTTGTTCAAAGGGCTATGTTTCAATCCGCTAACTTGTTGGACGTTGAGTGAGGATTGTTCATTCAGGGGTACTAGGTCGGAATACCTCCTCGTGGTGTACCCTGGGCAACGTGGCCGACTAATGGCCGCGGCTGAAATTCCGACACGGCAGGAGGGAGGGTGTTCATCTCTCACCCTCTTGCGGCGTCACCGCCGTTCTTGGTGGCGCGCGCTCTTCCGTTCGCTCTCCGCTTTGGAGAGAGGGTGGCAGAGCGCTGTGGTGGGGGCGGGGCGTCGCCTTTTCGTCGCTCTGCTTGCGATTCTTGTCGCATTGTTGGGCCTTCATGGCAGCGGTCTTTTGACGTGGGTCTGGCGGAGAATCTCCGCGGCGCGACGGGGCTTGCAATCTGCGGTCCCGTCGGGCAACCTGTTCTTAGCTGGGCCGCACTCTTGCGGGTCGGCTGGGGGTAGGGGGGTTTGCCTGCTCGCGCGGGCGGCCCCAAGAGGAGAGCACCTCACTAAAAAATCCCAATGGGGGGGTTTCAGGGGTTAAGAGGGCAGGCCGTACCTCTCAATTCGGCCAAAACTACATCATGGAAGCGCAGATTAATAGATTATTACCCCAGGAGGGTTCCCACAGCTCCGCTGTGGGGGAATCCCTCCCGTCGCCTTCGGGTGGCGGCCGGCCCACGTATTCTGGGGGGGCCAAATCTCGCAGAAGTGATGAAGCTGGAGGAGTGTCCGGGGGTAGCAGCCCGAGGCGTGCTGTAGGAGAAGACGGGGTTAGCACCCCGGCGATGAGAAGGAGGGCGGCGTCACTGTCCGGCGTCGTGGTGTGTGGTGTGGAGCTCAAGGAGGCGAGGGTTGTTATTAACCGCTTCAATGATGAGCAGTCCGCGGGAGTCGAGTTGAAAAACTCTTTCAACATGCTCCCGCTGGAATCAGAGAGAGCTCTTTCAGAGGGCGAGAGTAATGGCGATTACATAAGCGCCACAGAATCGGAGGACAATTCCACCTGTCCTCCCAGTGAGGGGTCTGGAGGCGGCCGACCATCTAGGCGCTCCGGCTTCCTCAAAAGGAAGGGGTCTGGCTCCGGGAAGGAGTCAGACGAAATATCGGACGGAAAGTCCAGACGGCCGACAAAGAAGCGGCCAAGAGGAAAGCCCCCCACAACCGGGGAGTATGTCGGGAGAGCTGCGGCAATCCGCGAATTCAACGCGGCCAAGCGCGAGGCACTAGAAGTTGAATTTGAGGAGTCAGTAGCGGAGCGCGAGCAGCGGGCAAGAGAGACCAGGGCCGACGAGGGCTACGGTGCTCCTCGTCCCACAGGACTGTCCAAATTGGCCACGTGGGAGCTTGTGAAGAGGGCCGAAGAAGACTGCCTCGAGATTTGTAGGATGGCGTCGGTGTCTCGAAACCTCAAGGGGGGCATCACGAGGGGCTTTAAGGACCGGGCCAACATGATGTTGGACAGCTTTAAGGAGATGGCGGCTCGGTTCTGCCGACTCCAGGCCAGAGTGGCCCAACTTGAGAAGGGGACAGGAGCGGACAGACAGGCGGCGCAGACCAGGTCTCCATCGCCAGTCTTCAGCATCACGGTGGCGTCGGACGCGATGGAAACAGAGGCAATCTCAAGCGTCCCGGCAGCAGCCCCGCAATTTAGCCTAGCGGAGCTGGCGGCGACTGTTCGGAGCATATGCGACGAAGAGCGCCGCAAACACATGCATGAGGACCGAAACTTCACTCGGGCTCTTATAGAGGGACTCCAGGATCGGCTCCTGCCTGAGAAGAGGCTACGACCCCCCCTGGCCGCTGATAGAAGGCGAGAGGAGGAAGAGGCCAGAAAGAAGGAAGAGGAGGCGGTGGAGGCCGCCCTCTTTAAGAAACCGGAGGCGCCTAAACCGCAGCGCGCCAAAAAGACCTCCGGGCCACGCGCGACAGTTTCAGCTGCAAGTCCTGCGCCTGGCCCGTCGAGAGTAACGCGCGCTCGGTCAGCATCTGCGGCGGCATCGGCAACGGTTTCCAAGCCGGCCCGAGCAGCACGCGAGGAGAGGGGTGCGGCAGAAGAGGAAGCCGACCCCATGCTGCCCTCAACCACTCCGGCTCGGGAAGCCTGGACTGAGGTGGTTAAGAAGAAAAACAAGAGGGGCAAAAAGGTTGCGTCGGCCACCTCGATCCCTCCTGCAAACGGTCCCACGACATCTGGGACCAAATCGAAGGACGCCAACAAGGGCGCAGCCCCGGCACCGTCATCAAACACCGCCAGGGCTAAGAAGAAGAAGGGGAAGACGACGAAGAGGCTGGTCCCGCCTAAGTCCGCCGCAGTCGTTGTCACACTGACTGAGGAGGCGATGGACAAGGGCGAGACCTACCAGTCTGTCCTCCAACGGGCGCGGGGGCTTATGGTTGCGCCTCATGTCGGCCCGGCTCGCGTGCGCCAGACGGCGACCGGGGCCAGGAAATTTGAATTTCCTGGGTCCCAAAGCGCCGAACAGGCGGATCTGTTTGCTGCCCAGTTAAAGGCGACAGTGGCTGATGTGGCCATAATTTCCAGGCCACAGAAGATGGCAGGCCTCCTCATCTTGGACCTGGATGACTCTGTGTCCAGGACTGAGGTAGTGGAGAAGGTGTCTGCAGTTGGTGGTTGTCCGGCAGAGTTTATTAGGGCCGGAAACATCTCGAGGGGCCGAGGCGGGATGGGGGCTATTCGTCTCCAGTGCCCTATTATGGCAGCAAAGAAGGTTCTAGACGGAGGCCGGCTCTTGATCGGGTTCAGCTCGGTGCCGGTCAGGGCCATCGAGGAGGGCCCTCTCCGCTGCTTCCGGTGTTTTGGTCTGGGACACACGAGGGCGATGTGCCCCTCGAAGGAAGAGCGCAGGAATCTGTGCTTCCGCTGCGGGAAGGAAGGCCACAAGGCATCTTCCTGCGACGGGAAGCCGCGCTGCGCCGTATGTGCGGAGAGTGGTCGTCCATCGGACCACAACATGGGGGGGAAGAAGTGCAACCCCCCCAAAAGGAAAGGAAAGGTGAGGCCATTATCCCGGCCTACCGCCGAAGCTGCGCCGGTGGCCCCTGAGGCCGATACGGCAGCAGCCATGGAGGGCATTGAGACGACGGACAATGTGTAGTACACCAGCCACATTCATCTTGGCCAATGTCAACCACTGCCGCTCGGCCCAGGACCTGTTGTTCCAGGTCATGGCGGAGTGGTTGGCACACGTTGTCGTCGTCTCCGAGCCGTACATGGTGCCGCCTCACTGGGTCGGTGACCGGGACGGCCTGGTGGCTGTCGGGATTCGTCCCTCGACCGACTCGCCCTCCCTGACGCTGCTCGAAAGGGGGAGTGGATTCGTGGGTGCACTGTGGGGCCCCCTCTACATCTTGGGGGTCTATTTCTCGCCGTCGCGCCCCTACCAGGACTTTGTCGACTTTCTCGACACTTTGTCGGGGGTCCTGGGTCGTGCTAGGGGTCGCCAGGTCATCTTGGCGGGGGATCTCAATGCCAAATCGGCGTCCTGGGGCAATCCCGCCCATAGATGTAATGTGCGCGGGAGGTTCCTGTCGGAGTGGGCCGCATCGTCTGGTCTGTCGCTGCTGAACCGTGGAACGGTCCAAACATGCGTGCGGCACCATGGAGGGTCTGTAGTCGATGTTTCGTTTGCGACCCCTGCCCTCGCCGCACGCGTGTCGAATTGGAGGGTCGACTTGGGGGAGACGCTCTCAGACCACCGGTTCATCCGGTGGGAGGTCCTCCCCCAAAGTTCTGACGTCGCAGCGGCCACAGTCCAACGATTTCCTCGTTGGGCCCTATCGCGGCTGGATCGCGGAATCGCGAAGGAAGCCGCCTTTGTCCAGGGGTGGTTTGCTCCCCCAGTGGACGGTGTGGATGTCGACGTGTCGGCCACGCGACTACGCGAGGCGCTCACCGAGGTATGTGACTCGTCCATGCCTCGGGCACGTCGACCGACTCCACGCCGCGCCGTCTACTGGTGGTCGAGCGAACTAGGTGCCCTACGCGCGGCTTCCTTTACGGCCCGCCGGGCGTACCAGCGGTACCGCCGCCGCAGTAGAAGGGACCCGGGAGAAGAGGTCCGTCTTCACGAGGCCTATCGAGAGGCGCAGAGCGCCCTCAAGACGGCCATCGGCGAGGCGAAGGACGCCGCACGCGCTGAGATGCTGGAGAGTCTCAATGACGATCCATGGGGGAGACCGTACAGGGCTGCGCGAAATCAGCTGCGCCCAATCGGTCCCCCAGTCACGGAGACACTCCAGCCGTCGCTGCTGGAAGAGGTGGTTCGGGGTCTCTTTCCACCTAAAGACCCCGACTTTGTGCCGCCACGGATGGCCTCACGGTTGAGGGCTGTCCCGGAGTTGGAGACCGTAATGCCGCTCACTCCAGAGGAGTTTGAGTCGGCCGTCCTCCCTCTCCGGGCGAAGAAGACCGCCCCAGGTCCGGACGGTGTTCCCGCCCGCGTAGTCGCTCTGGCGTGTTCGGAGCTAGAGCAGTCTTTCCGGGGCCTCTTCGATCGGTGTCTCACGGTCGGGAGGTTCCCGGAAATTTGGAAGCAGGGGCTTCTGTGCCTCCTGAAGAAAGAGGGCCGCCCCTCACAGTCACCTTCCGCATACCGGCCGATTGTCCTCTTGGACGAGGCCGGTAAACTTTTCGAGCGCGTCCTTGCGGCGCGCTTGAACGAACATCTGCGGAGCGTGGGGCCGGACCTCTCTGAGGACCAGTTTGGATTCAGGGCAGGGCGGTCTACCATCGACGCCCTGTCCCGACTGAAGAGCCTCGTGCTAGGCACGACGGAGAGCGGGGGTGGAGTGATGGCGGTGTCATTCGACATCGCCAACGCCTTTAACTCCATACCCCACTTGGCGATCACGGAAGGTCTACGCTACCACAGGGTCCCACAACATCTAAGGGCCCTGTTGGAAAGCTATCTCTCCAATAGGAGAATCCTGTATGTAGACAGGTCGGGCGCAACGAATAGTCGTGTTGTGGAGTCCGGTGTTCCGCAGGGGTCGGTCCTGGGACCCCTCCTGTGGAACATCGGATTCAATTGGGTCTTACGTGGCCGTCGACTCCCGGGCATGGGCGTGATATGTTACGCTGACGACACGCTTGTCACTGCCCGGGGGAAGACATTTGAAGAGGCGGCGCGAAGGGCAACGGAGGCGAGCGCGCTGATCGCACAGCGCATCAATTCCTTGGGCCTGCGTTTGGCGCTGGAGAAGACCGAGGCCGTCTATTTCCATAGGCCTCGGAAGGGACCTCCCCCCAACTCGTACATCTTGGTTGGGGGAGTCCGGGTGGCGATCCAGCGCCAAATGAAGTATCTGGGGCTGATCCTGGATGCGCGGTGGCAGTTTGTCCCACACTTCAGTGGGCTGTCGCCGCGCCTCCTCAAGGCGGCGGACTCGCTGGGGTGGCTCCTCCCAAATCTGGGGGGGCCCAGGGCCAGATGCCGGCAACTTTACGCCGGTATACTCCGGAGCATGGCCCTCTACGGAGCTCCCATCTGGGCGGACTCTCTCCAAATCAGGGGGAACTCCGCCCTACTCCGTAGGCCCCAGCGAGCCATAGCGTGTAGGGTGGCGCGTGCCTACCGCACTGTCGGGTTCTCAGCGGCCTGTGCCTTGGCAGGCACGCCACCTTGGGAACTGGAAGCGCAGCTTCAGGCCACTAGTTACGAGTGGCTGAAGGAGCAGCTGGAGCTGGGCTTCCGGCCGACTACTAGTGAGCGTGGGGACTTTGTTCGTGGAGCCCGTGATGTATTGGTCGCGGCATGGGCTGACAGTTTGGCCGAAGAGCAGGCAGGGCGTCGCCTGCTGGATGCGCTCGGACCAGTGTTGAACAGCTGGCTCGAGCGGACGGGCGGCTTCCTATCGTTCCGTCTGGTGCAGGTGCTGACCGGGCATGGTTGCTTCGGCCAGTATCTGCACCGAATCCAGCGGGAGGACTCGCCCATGTGTCGCGAGTGCGGCGCAGTTGAGGACACGGCGGACCATACCCTCTTTCAGTGTCCGTCGTGGTCTGAAGAAAGGTCGGCCCTAACATCTGTGGCCGGCCCAGTAACCTCGCTCCCCGAACTTCTGCGGGGGATGGTCGAGGATGTAGACGTGTGGGCGGCAGCCGCCTCCTTCTGCGAGTCGGTCATGACTCAAAAGGAGGCGGCAGAGAGAGATCGCGAAGATGACCCCTCCGCGCCACCACTGCGAAGGAAGAGACTGGGGCGCAGAAGACGCGATTACGCGCGCCATTTGTCGCAGTCCAACGATGGCCAGCCGGCGGTGGGTGTGGGGACACTCCCGTCGGCATTGCACCAACGGCCGTCGTTGAGGGACGGGAGCGACCCTGCGTACCGGGTCGCCCCGTCGCCCCCCCTCGGGGAGGCTTGAGGGAGCCCGTGGAGGCTGTCCGCCGGTGGTGTCGTGAGTGGAGGCTTTGCCAGGTACCACGACACCACCAATAGGCGATGAGGTATGCCGCGGAGTTTAGTGGGTACACCCCTGGGCATTGCACCTTAGCCCAGGAGCAGCTGTCGGTCTTTACCATCTCAGTACCGGCAGCCGGGAGTCCCACACACCACCTTGGGTAAACCCCTGCCCAAGGTGACGGTGCATCAAGCATTCTCCGCGTTAAAAAAAAAAAAAAAAAAAGGATTGTTCATTCAACGTTCGACCTAGTCATTCGAACGTCGTCATTTAATAAACTCGCTAGTGATCCAATTAAATGGCTGATTCAACCAGATGACTGCGACAGTTACATCATATCATTTCACTGTGTACCCAGTTCCGTATGTCGGTGCTCCTGGCGCGCGAGGAGGAGGCGAAGCGCGCGGAGGAGAAGGCGCACAGCCCGCTGCTCAGCGGCTCCAAGACCCTCAACGGCACTGAGCAGATCACCAAGGTACGTGTTCGTGTCCTAGGGGCCATCGCTGCGATCGCGTGGCGCGAACTCTTACAAAATAGCCACGTCTTGAGATATTTTGTGTGAATACGCGCCCCGCAGTCGAGCCTTCAGCGCAAAAATCTTCTACTTGGCTAGCGTGATGCAGGATTATATATATGTGCTGCGGCTAGTATGGGGATTCTTTGAAAGCTCCATCTATTGGTTGTGGTTGGCATATCACTACATGTTATAGAGTGCAAATAAACTTTGATAGGTAATATTGAAGAATGAGGGTCTTAATTTATTTTCTAGACGTGAAGGAACCACAGCATTGGCATGGGGGTTCCAAGATGTGAAATACCTATGAAGGACATTTTGTTCCGTTGACAATAATTAAAACCTTAATCACTTGATCTGAAGTTTAACACACCGCCTTTTATAGGTTTTAGCTTAATACATATATAAAATCACGCCTTTTCCCAGAGGGGTAGGCATAGATCATTTCCTTCCATCTGCTACGGTCCTGGCAAACCACTTTCGCTTCATCCACATCCATCAACCTCTTCATGCATGCTCGTCGATTACGGGTACTTTTAATTTGACCTCTCTTTAAGATTATATTATATTATATAGATAATATTAACTGTTTTTTTACAGTCTTCCCTGAGTCTAGACTATCCTCGCGACGCGGGGTCGCCGCCGTCGGCCTCGGGCTCGGACGACGAGACGGGCTCGGTGCGCGGCGCGGGGCCGGCGCGCGCGCCCGAGCCGGCGGCGGAGCCCGACGCGGAGCCCGACAGCGACGCCGAGCGCCTCTCGCCGCTGCTCACGCCGCCGCAGGCCAACGGGGTGAGTCTCATCACCTGTTACCATGGACGGATCGTCACTTCTTGTCGATGTTTCCTCAAACACATTGTTCCCTAACCACGGCCGTGGTTAGGGTTCCAGTCATGAAAGAAGCTTTCCTAACAGCCGCCTGTTGTTTTATCATCATCAGCACGGGCCTACCCTTAACTAGGGCGATAAGGCCCTTGTCAAATGCGGGTTGGTCGACTACACAACATTAGAATTTCTTCGTAGGTGTGAAGGTTTCCTCGCGATGTTTTCTTTCACCGTTAAAGCGTCGAATAATCGTACCTACATATGAATTTCGAATTTGTGAAACACAGTGGTACGTGGCGGGGTTTGAACTGGCGGCCTCTTGCTTGGCAAGCAACGACCTTAACCTCCATCGACGCTTTTTTCCTATTCCCAAATACACAGCACACAGCCTTCCTTCACTTCCATATTGATTGTTCATATCAGTAGTAAAGTAGTGTTGTGTCTGTCAGCAGGTGAAGTGCGGCGGCTGCGGCGCCTGCGCGGCGTGCGCGGGGCCGGCCGAGCCGCTCGGTGCGTACCGCTTGCGATACATACACACTCTCTATTAACATACACTGTGACATATTGTAGCACTCTGAACAGATCTGAACGAGCAGATGAGGACAACCTTGTTTAAACAAGACATTTACGAATTAAACCTCTAATAACATCCATACTGTGACATTTTGTAGCACTCTGAAGAGATCTGAACGAGCAGATGAGGATAACCTTGTTTAAACAAGACATTTACGAATTAACCCTTTACATGCTAGTGGCGACCGTATTGCTACCATAATTTTAACCTTATTTCCTCTAGAGATAAGATCCAAAAGCAATGATTTTTTTTAAAATAGTATACTGCTTAAAGGGTAAAGCTGAAATGATGCCTTGGTAGGTAATACCTATTCAATACATCAAGGTATCATTTCACATACATCATCATTTTATAGACTATCTGACTATTAAATAAATAATGAGTAATGAGGGTTTAGGAGTAGGTTAGAATTTGATATGTATTTTTTTAATAATTCAAAAATGTAAAAAGGCTGTAAGTCTTGATTAACCTAATAATGAACGATTATTTTACAATTACTTACACGATTATTCCAAATAAAAGGTGCTATAATTATGCATTAAAATATTTATTAAGAAATGCTTATACAGCGTTATATTTCATCACATTTTTGTATGATATCTGTGTGTTGAGTGATCGTCGGTAGCTTTGGATGTTTGTGTCGTCCAGTGTTACACATTCTATAAGAATCGTGAACATTTACAGTATTATAAAGTGCAATAGCTACTTTCAACTACTACAAGTATTCATTAGTTATACACACATTTCGCTATGTTTTAGATATCTATCTATCTTTTGACAACAAAGTTATTTATTTTCATGACGTGTATTTTATTAAATTAACTCTGTGATACCAATAAAATATGTTATTGTAAATTGTCACAAACTTAATACATTATCTAACTATGTGAGAAAGGATTCATAAGTGAAAAGGCAGACATGTAGAATATTTTGTCGAAAAAAATGCGCTAGGTTCTAAATTACCTACACAATTCATTACCTACTTTTAGGCGGCGTCAAGTCGATAGGCTATTTCAATAGACAGTGAAACACGTTTGCATTTACTTTGCATTTACTCCTCAACAAATTAGATAAGTAAACCCGAGTAACAATCGGGTAACTCGGGCTCTTCAGGCGGGGTTTGAAACGGCATCTGAGCAGGCCTTCAGGGTGAGTTCGACAGGCTCAATAGGGTCTATTGTGCCTATCGACCTCATATGTGGGTTCACGACCGCTTACCATCAGGTGGAAGACATCCTGAGAGTCTCTTTAAAACATCTCAAAGCGCGTAGACAGATGCCAATGGTTAGGCAACGCTTGTGTGTTGGTTGACGGGTTGTGACGTGGCTGGTGTGCGCAGCGGGGTCGGAGGAGGCCGGGGGCTCCGGGGGCTCCGGGGGCTCCGGGGGCTCGGGCTCGGGCGCGGGCTCGCCGGGCGCGGCCGACGACTCGGACTACTTCACGCCCGAGGACACCGCCACCACCATCCTGACCGTGCCCAAGCCGCCCAAGCCCGCCGTAAGTCTGCACTGACCTCATCGTGTGACGTCATCGGCTTGCATTTGTTTTGTGTGTTTGTTTTTTTTTTTGTAGCGCTCATGTCGAATAGGGTATTTAACTGTGGTTGGTTTTGCTTGCCATTTTTATGATAGCAGTAAGATTTAAGTAAATCAAAATTATTAATGAAATCGAAACTAAATTTTTTGGCGAAATGAGACAGCAAAAGACATTTAAAGTTGGGTGGGCAAGTCCATTTCAAAAGTGCGAAAATCGTTTAAAATTTCGTTGTCATCTTATAAATAACAAAATTAGTACCTAACATCTTTCATTATGAAAATATATCCATAAATGCAACTTTTGATGAACCTGCCGAACAAATTCCTAGGCGCAGCATACAAAGTACTGGCGTTGTGACGTCATACGATAGTGAACGTTTGTATGGAGCGTTTTTGAGGTCGCCCAAATAATGTGCAATTAAAATTGTGATTTCTCATCGAGTTATCAAAGTGATACTTTCAACAGTGCCTTTGTGTTCGAGTGGTCTATCCAACTATATCGAAATAAAAAAATAGTCAAATACCCTATTGGTGTTAGCATGTTTTTTTGTTGCTGGGGTCGTTCGTTTCGAGTGCTTTAAGTAATGTTTTTAGTTTTTGAATTCAGCCGGCTGCTTATCTACTTTTTAGAAGAGATTCATACTGATTAATTGTCTAACCATAACTGTAAATTGTATACATATTCGAACTTTCGATATACATACTGGCAGTGGCGTAACTATACCCGTTGAAGTCCGTGGCAAAATTCATCGGTTGGGGCCCCGTGCAACCCCCGTTTCTATTTTTAAATCTCAATGTGTATGTGGGTTGGCAGATGAGACTCTCCTATGACCGGGGACCCCTTTCGACTGGGGCCCCCTACCGGGTGTAGTTACGCCACCGCATACTGGTTAGCTGAAAAAGCATAAAAAGATTGGAAATTACATATAATAGGTAGCTAAATGTAGTAAGACAGTTGTATTATAGAATTTAGTGATTGGTGATATGACTTATAATCCTTATGAAATTTTGTTTCTTAAGTTTTAAGTAGGATTATCTTATAGGATCATCCGGATTGTTGCTAGTGTAATTTCTTAGGTTTCATTATTATGGTCTGTAAGGCCTTCTGTATAATTCTGCAAAAAACATACCTACGTTCAATACTTAGTTTTTTTTTAGAAAATATTTATGTAGCGGTAGATTTTATAAAATATTTGTTGAAGAGTTCTTTATGCTTTTTTGTTAACCGTATTACTGTGTGATATAATTTGCGTAATCATTCTCATATAATATTAGATTAAGTTCATTTTGTGTTGTGTTGTCTGAAGGGTTGTAGATTTAGTTCATCATTTATATGTCGGGAACTAAATTTGTATACATTTTGTCATATTAACCTTGAGTTAAGTGGGGAATATACAATATAAGCCAGCATGTACATGTTTTTAATTTGCTTTTGAATAAAATGCATTTATATATTTATACAACACGAAAACTGGGGATAAAACTCTGTATTATTATAACATTTAAATAAATTATATTCAAATTTCAGTTTTTTTTAATAATTTTCCCACATTCTTTGCTAAAATGGCACTGCCACACATACTTTAATTACCACTCAATAAGTACATGTTCATACACACACTCATTGCTCATACAATATTTCTATAAGGCTGTTTCCACATTGCGGCATAACGGTAGCTTTCGCCACATTTGCGACGATGCTGTTTTCGAGGCAGCGAAGTGTGTGTGGTTCCGCACAAATCCAAGGGTGACTAATACTCAGGGGTGAGAGCCATCCGCTCCCCCGCAAGTCCTGTGATTATGAAGAGGCTTCTCCAAGCCAACATCGTAAGGGGAAAAAAGGTGACTAATACTGCGGTGCAATGTGTAAACAGCCTAGCGTGACATATTACCTATTATCATGCTGGTGAACTGGACGTAATGTCGATAAGGTCCAGCCTGCCGTTGTAAGTGCGCGTCTGTTGCAGGAGGCCGCTAGCGCCGCGCCCGGGGACTGCACGCCCCAGCGCTGGGCGCTCCCGCACCACGTTACGTCACTTCCAGGTACATTATAGTACCTACCTATCATAATCTGTCTTCCACTAAGACCAATATTGTCATAGAAACATAGGTACCCTATCTGTTTTGAAAATAGGCAATGGCAAATAAATAATTTCGTTTGCAGTTGTAATTTTTTATACCCAGTAAGTCCATGTTAATAAGAGTCTACTTACGTAAGAATGTAGGATTGCATACGACTAATTAATTTTATTATCATAACTATTAAACCTTTATTGCAAATTGAATTCGTAGCCACACAAGGCTTATTGAATGGACACCATTTACCGCTTCAATATTTTTAACTGAACATATCCCTACTGGTGCCGTGGAGGAGTTTTGTTATCACCACTAGACTTGCGGGGGAACAGTAGCGGTACCATGAGTTATCTATCGAAAACTTACGTACGTTAAAAACCTATCAAATTGTTTTTTTCATACTACCGATTTTAGTTCTTAGTGTTACCCATTGAGGTAAAAAGTAGAACTAGAGAAGACACCACTCATCACTACTATGTTCCATTGAATTGCGGCGATATCGCCGCACTTCAATCAGTCGCTTGCTAGCACTGACAGGTTCACCATACAGACGATTTTATTAAAAAATAATTATAAAACACATCATAAATGCCGTGGTGTGTGTTACGATATTGCACAAATAATTCCAGGAATACGGCAAAATGCAAAGGGATAACTTTTCACTGGTGATTAATTAGATATTTTCGTTATAAAATTAAATACGATGACAATTATTTGTCAGACGCCATTTTACGCATTCGACATAGAATAAAATTAACAGAAGTGAAAATGTAGGAAATTGTTAAATACCTACCTAGCTATCGTTTTCATTCATTATTTTCTTTTGGCAGCTTGAGTACAAAATAATCCATTGTTGATGATGTCCTAACGATTTTGTTTGTAAAGAATCTTTAATCAATATTTTATTGTCGCTGAATATGTTGTATTTTTTTTAATTTGTGTTATGTACAGTTTCCCTGTGTAATTATTTTATTCATAAAATAATTATTTGAATTTTTGGTACCTTGTCTTTATAAGGTTCTTACGTCGGAGCCAAGAAAACCAACCAAGTCTTACATCGCCCCTAACAATAGAAAATCAACTGTGTTAGAATTTCCGTAGGTACTTGAAATGTACTCCTCGTTATGAATATTTAACAAAACACAGTAACATTTAAAGGAAGTTTTAATATTTGTACCTACTCTCACAACGCAAACAATAGTTAATAGGATTGTCAGGTATAAAACTCCCACAAACGAATAGTCCCTTCTGTAATGAAAATCACGCGCTTTAGTCGCGAACAAATTAAGTCCTACAAGCAATAAAGCGCTTCGTAAATTCAGCATGCTTAGACGATGAATATGTTTCAGCGCTGCAGCGAACATAAAGTTAATGGTTTCAAAAAGGAACATGACTTTTGCATGCGATAGCTTCTCTAGTTCTACATTTATCTCAATGGTGTTACCTACCGCTGGGCGCTGTAGCCGCTGTACAAGTTTTTCAAAGACATATTTACATAGGCATTAGAGTCTGTCACTTTTAGACTCATGGTAGCGCTACTGAACGATTATGTTGTACCATGATGATGATGAGTAGGTGGTACCTACGATGATGGCTCGGAAGAGCCTTGTCAACATAACTAGACTAGTAGTTCCCCCAAGTACTTAGTACGTACTTATGTAAGCTCCAAACTCTAGTCGTACAAACGTACCTACTTTGTACCATGTAGGTACCTTAACACTGGTAGGCAGTAAGTATGTAAAGTGGTGTTGTGCGCAGGCACGCCGCTGTCGCAGTCGTCGGTGCGCTCGTCGGGCGACTCGTACAGCTCCACGTCGTCCACGCGGCAGCTGCTAGCGCCGGTGGGCGCGCCGCTCGCCACCGACACGGCGTGCTAGCGCCGCGCGCCGCGCCGCCGAGCCGCCTCCGCCCCTGCGCCCGCACCTGTGCGCAACACCGTGCTCTACGCGCTGCCGCCTTACTGACCCGACCGTACCACCGACCTCACTATAGCCCAGGGGCGTAACTATCAATTATACGGGGCCCAAAGTGTGTAAGGAAAAAAATAAAACTTTCTATTTATACGGGGCCCCGACAAGGCACGCTACGCCACTGCTATACTTAGCCTTATTTGGTAGGTACATTCCCACTACTCAGGTCCAGTGAAATAATTCAGTGGAACTAAATGTACTGGAACGGATCTGCATAGGAGAACTAGTGGGAATGAACCGGATATTTAAGTGACTTCTTATTGTACTTGGTCGAACTTGCTTTTAAATTATTATATCTAAATTAACACTATGACTGGAATTGATTTTAGATACAATAATTTGTGAACGTATACAAATGGTCTTCTAGAAGTTTATTTTGCGCGTTTGCACTGAAGGCAGTCATAGCTTGGATTTTGATAGGTAAATCGCTATGCGGCATGCGGCGCTATATAGTGTAGTGTAGTTCTAATTGAATAAATATAATTGAAGTTAATATTGACTAATAGGTATAGCACATCTATTATGATAATCATTCCAAGGATTTATAGTCTGAAATAAAATTTACCAAAAACTTACGACTCTGATATTAATAAATTAAAGTATATACGTCTGATTTTCGTTATTGGATGTAATTTTAGAACGATAAAATTATTTTGAACAGTTATTTCATATCTAGAAAAAAGTATTGATCATAATAATACGAATCTCGATTTGGTTGACCATTTTCAGTAAACATATTGTAGTTACGTACAAATGGGTTTCATAAAGGACCTGTTATTTTCTAAATTATACACACTCAATAATTATATTATGAATGCATTTATAGAGACGTCATTAAATGCCTTTTAGCAGTCTTTACAGACACATTTGTTATATATAGTAGTTTTAGGCAATCATGGTCTTGTTAAGAACAATAGTATAATTGAACTATGGAACCCTATATAAGTACTTGTAATAGTAATCCTACTTGTCTAGTATTGAAAATAGTATCGATTTAGAAAGCATAATATTGTATATTAATAATAATTTTCAATTTAGTTTTAAGTGTTAATTAAATATAGACATAGATAGATTTATACTTCTGCAAGTCATATTAAGTGGTTACTATATCTAGTATTTGGATATCTAACTGACTTTCTTGACAACTTTCTAAAGTTAGTTGTTTAAACTGGAATAGTTGTACATATTTAAATTTCTTCCACTGGCCTAACACTGTTTATATTGGCTATGGCTAAATCCACAAACTCTCTCGGAACGGAACGGCCAACGGAATGCACTAAAATGTATCCATTATCTTGCTAGGTGTACTATTCTGTTAGTATTTAAATTGCACCATGGACTGTATCTAATAATGATGGGTTTAAATTTTCATGTTCTACAAGTAAAATAAAATGCTAATAATACAAAACAACATCACCTACATTGATCTGATTCGAGATAAGTAGCAGTACTTGTGTTACAGTTATCAGTACCAACAGCAATGTTACAAATATGTACTTAATAGATAAATAAACATGCCTCAGTACCGTACACACTCAAACATGCATCTTTTCCATGTTTGTTGGATTAAAATAACTACCTAATCTAATTGCACATAATCATAAAATGATTTGCCAGTTTACCTGTGTTTTCTAATTTGATTTGTTTGTGTATTTTAATAATGTTATTGTGATCGAGTTAATTCGAGTTGGGTATCCAAAAATATACTTTTGGTTTAGATTTATGTATAAGGAAAACTATCTCGAATTTGTATAGAATCTCTATGTATCCTACATGAAATATATTTATTTACACATATTCATTAATATCTTTTATTTTCATCCTTATTAAAATAAAATATCCAATGAAAAAGGGGTTAAATATAAACATATTTTATAAGTACATACAAATTAAACTATATATTGTTAATAAAATGCTTCATCTTAACTTAGAATACTCTCCAAAGGATCCACTAAATAATAGCTACACAGGTTGAAATATAAAGACAGGTAAGGCCTTGCACTCTAGGTACATACTTGTACATGTGACTGATTGAGTCTAGCAGATGTTAGGATAATGCATACTAAACATAGGAATATATGCATCTGTGTTTAACTGTTACAAGTCTTAGAATAAAAAATATTAACATGATTACTAATAGTGATTATTGCACAAGTTAAACCATATAATATTATGATTAAATTATTAGACTATTTTAAAACATGGAGTTATAAAATAGGTAGGCTAAAGATCTGGTAAACATAAAAGCTATGGTAATCAAATCACATAAGTGGAACATCCTTTGAGACAATTACTTATGTAGGTAATTTACAAAAGTTATACTCTATTATATATTTCTTGCACAATCTCTAATAAGAAAATAACAGTGCACACAATATCTCTACACAATTGCATATGAAAGCATTGGTTGATCCTAATATCTATGTGACTGGAGACAGTAAACAAGTCTCAACTTTGGTTGGACATTGTTGATGCACTATCAATGTTTGCATTAAGATAAGGTACTGAGGAATATTTTTTTTCTGCTGCTTTAGACTTTGTTCTCTTGGCAGAGTAGGCGGACATCCGGGCGAGGCGCGCCTGCCTCTGCTCCTGGGTCTCGGTGGCCAACCGCTTGGCTGCATAAGCAGACATCTTGGCCAACCGAGCAGCTCTCTGTTCACTAGTCTCCTGGGCCAAGCGCCGCGCAGCATATTCAGACATCCTTTTGAGCCTCACTGCGCGCTGCTCGGGAGTCTCATTAGCAATTCGTCGTGCTGCATAAGCAGACATTTTGGCCAGTCGGACCTTTCTCTCTTCTGGAGACTCTACCTTGGGCCCTGAGCCTTGGCGGCGTTTCCGAGGTTCGCAAATGATTAAGAGCGGGTCGACTTCCTGCATCATCGATATCGGCTCATTTTGCAGATGCTGAGCGCTGTGCATAAGTTCCGATTTGACGTTCAAATTGTCTTCACCGTGCTCAACGTCTAAACTAAAACTTGAAATGTTCATAGAATCATCCGTATCACAACGTTCTTGTTTGATGGTGGATATCCATTCATCATTATTTGCTTTAGCTAACACAATTTTTTTCCAAGAAGAATCAGATGAATTCATATCACCCATATTGATTATTCATTGATTGAGATATCCACAGAACCATATTATGGTAATTAGCCACAAATCATATGTATTGTTCAGAGAAATAAATAGCTTTTTAGAATGAGATGCGTCCAATTCACAAATAAATCCACAAAAAGCCCACCGAGATATACTTCCATTTCACGATCCGACTGACAGATCGTGACAGTGTTATTTACACGTTCAGTAGGTTACGTATGTTGCTGTCAAAACATTATCTGACTGACTATCAATAGAAATCCAATGCTATAACTTTAAAAAAAGACAGTTTGGCTGAGTTGTCAAAATGTTGGCATAAAGTTCCATCTGTTTTATTTGGCTGCAGTCTATTTTCATAACATAAATTATAATAATACCTCGTAGTCAAGTGAGTTCGTGTGTTTATCTTGTTGTTCGATAGCGTAACTTATTGTAAATATTTTTTAAATACGCGTGTTAATAGTAATTTCTTTAGGCGGAACATTGTACCGACTGAGTAGGGATTTGCTTTATCTTCCAGGGTACCTCAATTCATTAGTTTATAATTGATAATTCTGAATAAATGACTCCAATTTTATAACATAATAGAGCTTCGTTTTAAATTGTAACTGTTCGTTTTAGGACTCAAGAGTGAGCGGGAAGTGTAAAGGACAGTGATGTAATGACATAATGTTCAGTTGCTATTGAGCATTGAAAACAAACGCACCAGTAAACAATATGGACAGCTTATTGGAGTCTCCGGTGAAGACCAGCCCTCTGGAGGAGGCGCCGGGCTACATTGAGAGTGAAACAGATTACTCAAGCATTAGAGGAAAGGTATTGTTAAATTAGTACAATGTTATGTACAATGTTTAATTTCAATCATTTATGAATAAATTTGCAATAAATTTATTAAAAATAATATTTTTTTATTACATCTTATAATTAAATAAATAATCAATTCTAAAGATCTTAGTTAATTTAACTACCTAAAAACAATATAAGTGATGTAATCAGGTGCATTTATTACAGATGATTGACTTAGTACATGAAACAATCACTGGTGTCCTGTTGCATCATTTTTGTAGGAATTGTTTTTTCTCAACAAAATAAATTAATAGTGATGAGACTTCCATGAAGCATATTCTTTAAATCAAATTGTAAATAAATTATATATCCAGTATCAAACACAAAACCGTTATAAACTTGTCCATACAAGATTCTTGAAAATGATTTAATGTGATGCAATAATAACAATAATCACTTAATGCAAATATTTGTGTTTGGTTCGACATTAATTAATTTTTGTATATTTATAAGAAAATTTTGGTAAAATTGTGTTCTTAATGAGTATCAAAGATTTATTATTTGCACAAACACTACTCATTAAGTAATCAATGTTTACTTAAATAAATAATGTGTATTATTACTTTTATAAAACCTGTAAAATTACTTCAAACTGTCATGTCACTGTATGAATATGTCTGTGATATTTACCATGTTTCCATATTTTACCAAATTCCCTATATTTCAGTACTGTTGTTGTACTGCAAATGCCATGCTGAATTTATTTGTACATTACTCTAGTGAAACATAGTAAATATCCCAGACATATTCAATGTTCTAAATATTATAATTGCTAATATTAAATAGAAAAGACAATATTATTTTGATTAATTTTTCTAATTACTTATTATTACATCAAAAATATGAAATTTAAGAATAAATTGAACTATTTTTAGATGATATTAGTCAGCCCGACAGCAGATGAATATGAATTACTCCAGAAACAGCTCACGGAAAGGCTAGAGGCTGGCAATGGTGAAATTATATATGATATTGGCCAAGGAGAAGGTAAGTTAATTTACTTTTATGATAAAATTATTTTCTCATATAATTTTAGCGCCATTTTAAGTATGTGTGATTTTATGGTAAAATAATGGTCTATCATTTGAACCAAATGATTTCATGTAAATATAAATATTATTCATCACAAAACATGATTAGTCCAGCATAAATGTGCATATTACCCAACTTAATATCATGCATGACTCGCCATCATGATAATGGTTGCAAGCAGTGTTTTATCAGTTATGGGCTAATTCTTATCAATGTTATTTTATCTTTTTGATAACAATGATTTCATTGTAATTTAATTACATTGCCGAAAAAATTATATATATTACTTTTGAGTCTTCCTTACCCAATAAATAAAATGGGGGCCCTGTTATTATGACTTCGCTGTCTGATTGTCTGTTGGAATTCTGTATCTTTAAGAACTGGAATAGCTAGACAGCTGGAATTTTCACTAATGATGTATTACTATCGCCACTATATCTAATGACTCAGACATTCAAAGGTGACTCATCCGACAATCCCAGAATTAATGGTCATTAGTGCAACCAATATGAAAGTAAAATATTTTTTTGCCGCGTCCCGTAGTCGCTACTCACCTGCAAGCAAAAACTGGTGCACATAATATGCGATGTAGTTCATGTAGTAGTCCCGGGCGCGGGAGGGGACTGGTCCCTATGTATGCTTGGATCTTTAAAACGATGATTATATATGTTGCGGTAGAGTGATTTAAGAGGAAGGTTCAACATTTTTAAAAACGGAAAAAATTCAATTGCTCCTCCGTTGACTGGGGATTTGAACACCCGTCCTTCCGGGAATTGCCGGACAACAGAGGAGTAATTAAATTTTTTCCGTTTTTTCAAAATATTGAAAAATATAGAAATATATTCACAAGGTTCAATATTTCTATCTAACAAAGTCGTGTCTGCTGTCTGTCCTTATGTATGTTAAAATCTTTGAAATGACTCAACGGGTCATTAGTCCATAATATACCCGACGCAAAGCTTAGACGTGTAGTTAGTCATATGTGTTTTTGACTGACTCGGTGGAACAGTGGTTATTAACCCAGGCAGGGTTCAATATCCACTCGAAACCAATATTTGTGTGACAAACATCGGTGTTTGTTTCGTGTCTGGGTGTGTAATTATATTTAAGTATATTTGTTAATAACAATAATAAAGTATAACTGTTGATTCTGACATCCACAAGTGCTTAAGCCACTTACCACAGGATCAGATCAATGTATGTGATGTAAGATTTTAGACTTTCGCGTCCCATTACACTAAATATTAGTCTTTATGGGTCTACACGCGATATTAGTAGTAGCAATTACATAGCTACTTACTGCCCGACGTTTCGACTGGGTTACACCAATCATGATCGCGAATGAGCATACTACTCCTAATATCGCGTGTAGACCCATAAAGACTAATATTTAATATATGAGATGTTGTGTAAACTACGACTGGTTCCTCCATCACAGAGTGTACTCTCAGTGCCACACATAGAGACCGGTGGAAAGCAATCGCGAAGGCTGCGGTCAGCACTGAAAGACCATAATCACGACCCCTCTGCCAAGAGTGAACGACTAGAAAAAGATGTTGTAATATGTATACTAGAAAACTGAAAGTGTCCGGGATATTTACTATGTTGTAACAGTGCCGAAATATCGGGAGCTCATAAAAACAAAACCACATGGTTAATATCCCGGACACTTTCAGTTTTCTAATGTGTGTAACCATGACAGTTTAAAATTACCCCCACGCAAAATAGGCGCCTTGACGTCGAGTTGCAGATATCAGCCCGTTGCACCATTACCATTACCATGTATACTATTTATGTTTTGTGTCTGTCTGTTTATAGACGGTCGCGGTCTGACGGAGGACGAGTACAGCGCGTCGGTGGCGACGCTGCAGTCGCTGGTGAGCGGCTCGCGCGTGTCGTGCGTGGAGCTGCGGCAATGGCAGTGCGGCTCCGGCCTCACCGGCCAGTACTTACTGCGCACGCAGCTCGACCACACCGACTTCATGGAGATCAGGTGTGATAGCACCCCCTTTTTTTCCTAACTGACATATTTGACTTACTTAAAAGGAGATTGCAAACTTGCTAAACCTAATTTTAAAGGCAATAAAGATTTTCCATCTTCATATGATGATGGCTTGGAGTAGCCTCGTCATCATCACCGGACTTGCGGGGGAACGGATGGCTCTCACCCCTAAAAGTGACAGCCCCCCATGCACGAGCTGTCATGTAATGCTCATTCTCGTCACAAAGATGTTTTTAGTGGGCATGAGTGGATTCTTAAATGTGCTCCGGTTTCAGTATTAAATCGTAGCAACAACCCAACTGTTAAATCATACATCATAGAAGCCTTATGTATGTGGCGTGGTGGAAGCAGTGGCGTAGTGTTAGTATCTACCCGGGGCGGCAATTATTTGCACTTCCCTTCCCCCCTAGTATTAATTGACATTTATTACTATGTATTTAAGTATGTATTTTTAAATTTATATGTATGTTTATCAGTCTTTCACGCCCATAGTACAAGCTTTGCTTAGTTCGGGGTCAGATGACCGTGTGTGGAAATGTCCCAGATATTTATTTATTATTACAATACAATAGACCTATTCAGACCGTAGCTGCCTATACCTGTATCATCGCCCTCTCTGTTAGCGTTTTATCGCCTCCCTAAAGTAGCCCTCCCGTACTACTGAGTTCAAGATGTCATACGTTTTGCATATACAGGGTGGCGGTAGTAGGCAACGTGGACGCGGGCAAGTCCACCCTGCTAGGCGTGTTGACGCACGGCGAGCTGGACAACGGGCGCGGGTACGCGCGCCAGCGGCTCTTCCGCCACAAGCACGAGCTGGAGAGCGGGCGCACCAGCTCCGTGGGGAACGATATACTCGGCTTCGATAGTATGGGTGAGTTAATGCTGAAGTTACTCTCTATTGTTGAATGATTATAATAATAAGGCGTCCGACCGATTTGAGCCTGGCGACCGATCTCAATGAGAGTGTTCGCGTATAAGAACTTCACTAGATGGCAATACGTAGGCGTGAGGTCTAACTGCTTCGTGATTGGTGAATATTGACATGTCTGTCAATGTCACGTCAAAAATAACCAATCAAGCTGCAGTTGGACCTCACGCCTACTTATTGCCATCTAGTGAAGTTCTTATACGCAAACACCCTCATTGAGATCAGCCAAGTGCGCAGGACATATTATAAGGTACAAGTGTGCGCGCAAACGCAAGTGCACTCTCTGTTCCCTTACTCTCATAGTTCGGTGAGACGGCAATCCGACATGACCGATGAAAGATCGGGCGCAGGACCACCGGCTTAACGTCCTTTCCGAAGCACGGGCGTTCAACTGCTAACTTCCTAACTCCGGGCTGAGTAATTTCTTTACAGAAAAACTCACAAATTTTGCCCGACCCCGGACTCGAATCAGGGACCTCTCGGTCCTTACGCAGCGCTTGCTTCCAATAGACTAACGAGGCAGTTATATTGTGTATATATGTAGTTTTATCAGTTAACTTAACCTCTTTAAGACTGAGGCAGTCTGCTTCTTACTTGAGCGTTAACTTCGTGCGGGCAACCAACCCGTTTATTTGGGCTTAAAACCGCTCGCTGCGGAAAACTCCTATGACAACATGTCAACTCTCAAAAATGCCAATGTAGTCGATAAGTAAGCGTTCAACACATGGACGGAAATACTTAACTTACTAACGAATGTTAACGCAAATACATAAATAAACTAGCTGTCAATTACTTGGTTTCACACTATGAAATTTCTTCAACCCTCTACAAATTTTGACTCATGATCACTCCCGGTTACCCAGGTAACGTGGTGAACAAGCCGGACCACGGAACGCTGGACTGGGTGAAGATCTGCGAGAAGTCGTCGAAGGTGATCACGTTCATCGACCTCGCGGGCCACGAGCGCTACCTCAAGACCACGGTGTTCGGCATGACCGGCCACGCGCCGGACTTCGGCATGCTTATGGTGAGTTTATGGAAGATAGTATTGTCTATTTTTTTTTTTGGTATACAAAGCCTATTACAATCTTATAAAAATAAATTATTTAGTTTTAACAAAAGTTCCCGATTGCAATACAAAACAGTACACACAGACAGAACATCAGCAACAGTCACTTGCTAATAGGACAAAAAGAGGGATAGTGTTTTTAAAATGCATCACAAATGCACTGTAAATCATACCTCTTGAATTGATGTAGGTTGTACCGGTAGAGATCCATATCCTCATATTTATCAACCAGCTCGTTATAGGTGCGACACATCCTGACGATTGGATTATAAAAAGAGGTGTTGTTATAATAAACTTGTAGTGACTTGCGAGAGCACTACACGCTTAAATTAGAACTAATTTTAAGGATTAAACTTGCGTGTATTTATTCTTAACATTATTTAGAGATGCAAGTCTACACTTACAGCGCTCGTGGGCAAGGGCGCTGTAAAGAGCTCGAAATGTCGGATCTCTAAATAATGTTTTGAATAACAATACTTACACGAGAGTTTAATCCGTAAAATTAGTTTTATTTCGGGAAGATCTTTGCGTAGGTATATAGATGCTATATCATCATCGGCCCATATACGTCCCCACTGCTGGAGCACGGGCCTACCCTAAACTAGGGCGACAAGGCATTAGTCAACCACGCTGTCCAAGTGCGGGTTGGTCGACTACACAACCAAAGAATTTCGTCGTAGGAGTGCAGGTTTCCTCAAGAAAGTTTCCGTAAAGCGTCGAATAATCGTGCTTATGAATTTCAAATTTGATGATGCTATATGCCATTAAATATTTATAGAACACCCCGATGTGCATATCTAGACAAATTGTTATTCGCGTTTCTATTGATGGTGGGTTTTAGATTTTGTATATGAACTTATGGTGTATAATATTTACTTTCGCTACCGACAACCTCTCATTAATTACTGCTATTTTAAAGTAAAACGTGACAGCAATGTTCATAATAATGGGACATTAAGCAAATTTACGTTTAAACACTACACTATAAACCAGCTTACATATACCGATAATATTATGCTTATGAAGAAATTTTACCTATTTTTCGAGGATTCGAAAAACTACGCAAATGTTTTACCCCCCCTCGCATATAAGGCGTTGTGTAATCGTATAAATCGTATTACGCAATAGGTACATGTTATAATATAATTGACGAATGTTAGGCCCGAGTGGAAGAAGTACACATGTTGCGCCGATCCCACTTAGTGTGGGACAAGGGCAGGAGAATGATGATGATGACATTTCATAATATCAATATGGCATTAATTTGTATAATGTATTGTTCGTAGATAGGGGCGAACGCAGGCATAGTGGGCATGACGAAAGAGCACCTCGGGCTAGCGCTGGCTCTGTCCGTGCCGGTGTTCGTGGTGGTGACCAAGATCGACATGTGCCCGCCCAACGTGCTGCAGGACAACCTCAAGCTGCTGGTGCGCGTGCTCAAGTCCTCCGGCTGCCGGAAGGTGCCCGTCATGGTGAAGAATAGAGATGACGTCATCGTCAGCGCTACCAACTTCGTCTCGCAGAGGTGACTGCAGCATTGTACTCTATAGGTGTTCATGTGGTACCATGCAAAGGGGATCTTTTTTTTTAAATCTTTATTTATTTAGAGGCTTTTGTCTTACGACAGAATGGCGGCGACGTGGTCCACAACCCGTCACGTCACGTTTCCCACAGAGGTGAAAAGTGGATCGCTGGAAGTGATCTCTGCCTATCCCTCTGGGAAAAAGGCGTGATTGTATGTATGTCTTACGACATGCCCAATCGAACCCTAACCTTAATTGACATTTTTTTTTAGTTACTGCGGGACGAGGGAGTTGATAAAGGGGATCTTCTGACGAACAGTTACACCAAGCCGGTCTCACACTTCTTAATGATTTAGGTCCTCCCTCCGGCCTACTTACTACTCGATACCGGCACGAGCCGGGTCGTTTCTCTCCCCAAACTTATGTCCGCATTAGGTGCCGCCCTGAGCCAAGGTCGAGCCCCGCTAGGGGGCACCCTTAGGCAATCGTCGTTTAAATTTTTTTGGTTAGCGAAGTCCTATAACAACCACTTTGCAAAAGCAAAGCTGTTTCTATTAGAAGCGGAGCTTAACTATAATAGTCACGCGAATTGGTCGCTATTGTGGGGTTGCTCGTTTATTGGAATATGTACCGGGATAACCCATAGGTCCCTTCATTATGTAAAAAATTAAGTAACTTATAAATGTCGTTTTGTTTTCCAGGCTATGCCCAATCTTCCAGGTGTCGAATGTGACGGGCGAGAACTTGGAGCTGCTCACGATGTTCCTGAACCTGCTGAAGACGCGCATGCCCTCGCAGGACGACAAGCCCGCCGAGTTCCAGATCGACGACACATACTCTGTTCCTGTGAGTATTGTCTAACTGCAAGAATTAATATTTATTTGGTATTTGTTTCGTGTCTGGGTGTAAATATGTATTTATAAATATTGTATGTATATCAGTCTCTAATGTCCATAGTACAAGCTCTGCTTAATTTGGGGACAAATGATCGTGTGTGGAAATGCCCCAGATATTTATTTATTTATATGCTCCGTCTTTTAAGGGATCGGAAGACCTCAATGTGTAATAAATGGAACCCTTTTAAGTATATCATAGGTTGCCACATGCAGTCCAGTGCATTGCACTGTAAGGTAGACTACCAATAAAGGACTACTTCGACTATAAGTCCCACACCCCTCCTCTCCTTAAAGTGGCTATTTGCAATATAAAATGTAGCCTTCCTCCCCTTTTCCTTCCCCCGTCATATATCCTTGCTACTCGTAACTTGTTAAAACAATGCACAAGGCAGAATGGCGGCGACGTGGTCCACAACCCGTCAAGTCACGTTTCCCACAGAGGTGAAAAGTGGATTGCTGGAAGTGATCTCTGCCTACCCCACTGGGAAAAAGGCGTGATTTTATGTATGTATGTATGTATGCAGTATAAAAACAAATTCTCTAGCCACAATGTTATTCCTTTAAAAACTTTCGGAACTAACCTTGTTTTGAAGTGAGTAATGTTAACAATGTAATCGTATTGTTTGGTCAGGGCGTGGGCACAGTGGTGTCCGGCACGACGCTGGCGGGCGTGATCCGGCTGAACGACACGCTGCTGCTGGGGCCGGACCCGCTGGGCCGCTTCCAGCCCATCACCGTCAAGAGCATCCACCGCAAGCGCATGGCCGTGCCCGAGGTGCGCGGCGGGCAGACCGCCAGCTTCGCGCTCAAGAAGGTCAGTCACGTCACGTCAGCTATTTATTTATTTAAAATAAAAATAAAAATAAAAATCTGTTTATTGCTCTAGGAATATAAAAAATTTTGCAAATTACAGAAAAAAAAACAGAAAAATACAATTAATTTAAAAAAGAGACAATTTGCAAACAATTTAGAGACAAAAAAAACAAAATCATATGAGCAAAAGGACATGACTCAGCTTGTGCTCACGCAGAACAGATATCCTGCGAAGCGCTGATTTTCAGTCATTCCTTCATCTCTCTAGATGTTAGGCGAGAGGAGAGTCGTTTAAATTAGGTACACGGACAGATCGTCACGCTCGTTTGTTTAGGTAATGTACGAGACAGATCGTGGTTGCCAAATCCGACTCTGTCATGTTGTGAATAAGGAAGTAGGAGCCGTAGGGTCCGTCGGTGGTGTTGTGAGTGTAATATTATAAAATGGTGGGACTTGAATTAAAGACTGTCCATAGTGGAATTCATATATTTGCTTAAACTAATCATCCTTATATACTAATGTTATCCTATATACGTGTTCAGGGTAGCAATACTCTATCGTGCTGAGTTATCTTTATCGATCACGTAAGGTCGTGATTGACAAGATTCACATACCATCACACCTCCCCTAAAAGGTTAGGTATCCCTCCCCTAAAAAAGATACAGAGTAACAAGTACATAACAAGTCCTAGTTCTAAAATATATTTTTTTCTCTATAAACTACATATTCAATATCATTTCTTACTAATCTTACATGTTTAAACAAATTAATTATAAAAATTATATAAAACATAAAAAATTATAAGCTATCAAAAAAAAATATCATTAAAGATACATTTAAGTTCCTTTACTTTAACTTCATTTAAAAGTACCTATCTCAATTCCAATTTATTTGTTAATTACATAAAACATTTCGTTTCGTTTTCTTGGTCCATATTATTTACCTCTTTTTCTTGACTTAATACATCAATAATTCACCTTTCAACAATAAACCTTTGTTTACGACACATTTGGTCCATATTTATTACATAGTAGGTTCCTTCCTACTTATCAACTATGGGTTGGCTTATCCCATTTACAATATACGAATAAATTCTACATGAGGAATTTACATTACAAGTATTCGACTCATTTTATCCATCATCATATTTATTTCATCATCATTTTCATTTCATCATCAATTGCTACAATCAGCAAAAAAAATATTAAGGGTCAAGTTTTAAGATCATCGATCTCCAAATATTTTCACAAATAGAGACAAAAAAATTTCGTCCTACATTATGATCAAATAAAGGATCTACGCCATATTTAGTACCTTGTACTATTTACTTCACATTACCTCTTTCATATTACGGCTCATTTGGCCTGTAATTAATAAATACATAAATAAATTAAAACACTCTACGACACCATTTTTTACATTATGCTATCAGGTCTCCTATCGTTGCGTCTGCGGCGCGCCTCCGTTAGTAAAGAATTCTGATTTAAATGTAATTTGTAGAGTTACATGACTTGCACATATTATCATCTCTATGTGTTTATATCACGAGGACCTTATTGCCTCTTATTATCCGACAGCCATTACAAAGCCTAACTAAACCACTCTTTTTCGTAATCAATCTTTTACGATACGAAGATGTCTTTTCTCATTATATCCAATGTAATACAAAGAATTACATAAAATGTTACGTTTAAACGTACAACTTGCTATCTAGGTAGGTAGGTGAGGCTCTGCCAGGTACCACGGCACCACCAATAGGCGATGAGGTACGCCGCGGAGTTTAGTGGGTACACCCCTGGGCATTGCACCTTAGCCCAGAAGCAGCTGTCGGTCTTTTCCATCTCGGCGCCGGCAGCCGGAAGTTCCACACACCACCTTGAGTAAACCCCTGCCCAAGGTGACGGTGCATCGAGCATAAAAACAGGAGCCATAGGGTCGTGATCTCAAGTTAACATATCACATGCACTGTAAATATAGACTAATATTCTAAGTGCCCTTAAGCCACATCAGTTTTTGTGTCAAGTTAACATCATAGTAAAATCACATGCGCTGCGACTATAGACTAATATTCTAAGTGTTCTAAAGCCACGTCAGTTTTTGTGTGAGACCGGTTTTACAGGTTATTTGTCTGTTACAGATAAAGCGGTCAGCGATCCGCAAGGGCATGGTGATGGTGTCCCCGGCGCTGAACCCGCAGGCGTGCTGGCAGTTCGAGGGCGAGATCCTCGTGCTGCACCACCCCACCACCATCTCCTCGCGATACCAGGCCATGGGTGATTATACCTACTATTTTATCTAAGCACTAGCGGACCCGACTGAGCTGGATCCATTTCTCCCCCGAAAACTCTCACATGTCATATTTCAGCGAAATCGTCAGGCCTCTTTCCGAGATCACGTGCTTTTTCAAGCAATCAGCGCCATCTGCCGGGCTGATTTATGAATCTAAGCCATCCAGGGCGCCACTCAAACGCATACAGAAAAATCCATTTAAATCGGCCAGGTCGGAAAAAATAACGACTGACCCCCAAAAAATGTGCAAAAAAAATACATCATTTACTGTATTTTTATTTGTTGTTTTTAATGCTATTTAAAGCTGTAATGTAAATTTAAACACCTGGGAAGCTCAGCTGGTTATAATAGCAGACACGATATCTGAAAACCGGTGGTTCAAGTCCCCGTTTAGACGGAGTCATGAAAGCGAATTTTTCCAAAATTAAATTTTAATTAATTACTGGGCATAAAGCGTCGATGGCCGAGTGGTTAAGGTCGTTGCTTGCCATGCGAGAGGTCGCCAGTTCAAACCCCGCCAGGTACCAATGTGTTCTTCAAATTTGAAATTCATATGTACCATCATTCGACGCTTTAACGGTGAAGGAAAACATCGTGAGGAAACCTGCACACCTGAATAGAAATTCTAAGGTTGTGTAGTCGACCAACCCGCACTTGGCCAGCGTGGTCGACTAAGGCTTTATCGCCCTAGTTTAGGGTAGGCCCGTGCCCCAGCAGTGGGGACGTATATGGGCTGATGATGATGATGATGACTGGGCATAATAAACAAAACTGTTTTGTTCCCAGTGCACTGCGGCAGTATCCGGCAGACGGCGTCGATCCTGTCGATGTCGCGCGACTGCCTGCGCACGGGCGACAAGGCGCTCGTGCGCTTCCGGTTCATCAAGCACCCGGAGTACCTCAAGCGCGGACAGCGGATGGTGAGAGATACTAATGATACTATGTTATTTTAATGCTATGCTATGTTAAAAATGTAAATCCAGGTCTTCCTAAAATAAATAAATTAAAAAAAATATTTTTGTAGAAATTTTGATGTTTACTTACCGATTTTTATTGTAAAGCAAGTATTTTATGAGAACGTCTCCAGAATCTTTAGATTGGTTCATTGTTTTCGTTGGTAGACCACCTGGGCAATGCACTCTCGCCGGCCGTTGGGGAGTCCGCCACTCCACCTGGAGAGAACCCCCTCTCCGGGTGACGGTGCATAACGCATTTCACCGGAAAATAATTTAAAACGTCGGTCATATTAGCCCCAGCCAGAGAACCAGCGCCCCAGAGGCTCTTGTCGTCGAGGCAAATGCTGAGGCCGGGACTTAATTGACCACAATTGAATGAACAATGTTGAATTATTTTGTACGTTTATGGTTAACTAGCGGCTCGTCCCGGCTACTCACGGGGGGACTTAAGATTTTTTACATAGTTTTAAGTTTTATTATTAAACCATTTGTACTTCGAAATCCCGTCGCCAAAATGACATTACTTTGGAGCAAACATCTAAATCATTAAAACGATTGTTATGGGTAAACTATAAAAGGTAGACATATTATGCTCTCGCGGACTTTTTTAAAGATAATGTTAAGATAAACAATTCATCCATAGAGCATTTTTGTATAACTTTAACTTTATGCTCAGCGCAGGCCATGGAAGGCCTCAGAAACGATACTTTTCCCCCGTTTTTGAAACATTTTCGGTTACTGCTCCACAACTATAGGACCTAGCGTGATATTATATAGTCTATGTTACTTCTGAATAATGCAGCTTTCTAATGGTGAAAAAATTATTGCAATCTTTCCTCTTTATAATATTAGTGTAGAAGTGTAGATAAACTTTTTATATTCTTGTTCTTACTGTGTGATATTGTCCCCCAGGTGTTCCGCGAGGGCCGCACCAAGGCCGTGGGCAACGTGCTGCGGCCCGAGCCCGCCGCCGCGCGCCCCGCGCCGCGCCGGCACCATCACGACGCCGTACGTACCGTCACTATGCTTATAGCGGAGTACCTATATGCGAACCACTCGTAACACTGGTTGGAGAGAAAACATATTAGAGCACGCGAAAGTACATACTGCTAGCTGAACACGTGCGGACGTTAACAACTTAACAGTCCCCCTACAATAAAATTTACAACTATCCAACTATCCAATTATCAATTTCTTTTTCGTTTTTTTAAAGATTGATTTTATCTACACATTCACATAGTTTTTTTTTATTAAAATACTGTCAGACACTTACATATACAAAAAATACATCCCAAAATTATATAAAAAAAATTAATCATATGTGATTCCTGAACTTATTCCTAAAGTTCATCGTGAGTCGTATGTGACTCATGGGACAGTTAAGTTGTTAAAACATCTAAGCCAGTATTTTAATCCAAGGTTATTCGTAATAGCGACTAGTCGAGAAATACGCAAAGAAAAAGTTCTGATGTTTCGGATCACAGAATGCGATACCGACAGTACCTACGATCGTTTTAAAAAGTGGAAAAAAACATATACTCATCATATTCTTTATTATTTTACTTATGAATACCATCTATCCACAGGCGACACAACAGCAGCAGCAGCAAAACGCGGGCGGGCAGGGCTCCGGCGCGCCCGACGCGCCCGACGCCGACAAGCGCCGCCGCCCGCGCCGCCGACACGACAAGCCGCCCGACGCGCCCGCCAACTGAGACGCGCCACAGATATTAACCCTCCCTTCCTATTCTTAGATTAGGCACCTCTCCTACCCTCAAATTTAAATCTCGAACGCCGTCCGACGACGCCTCGAGAATCGACCGCATGTACCCACGCCCGTCTGTTATGGATATCGATAAATTCGGCGGCGCAATCCATGCTACCGTTGTGCGGTTAATTAATTCGGCACTATTTTTGTCTCGATGTTCCAACTTAATTTCTAACCTTCCTCATATTCGACCCCTTTTGTAGTACGTTTAGGTTAGCGATGAGTCCTCGTCGCGCGTCGTCTAGCGATCGGGTCCGTAGTGCGGCTAGGTCTTCAAATAGTACAAGGTATCGCCCGCGCGCTCGGGTACGAACGAACAGACTATTCTCGATGATATTGTGATTTCAGTGGAATCTAAGATTGTATCGGATAATATTAGAACTTCATATTTTTAATAGACATATTGACTCAAATGATTGCTAAAGTTTTATACATTTTTCTGGTTAGGGTTCTCTCTATTTCTGTCTGTGCACATGAAAAACTTATTATTAGAATAAACATACATGTAAATAATTCCAATTTAATATTTCTATTTCTACTTGCAACATTTAACCTGTTTATTTGTGATTTTTTGTTAACTGATTAATATGACAATACATTTTTTTTGTGTATTAACATAATGTTAGTAATGTTCAATCTTGCTCATTTTATGTCATTAGATATTACAGTGAGTAACTAATTGGGATGATTTCAAGTATGTAATTAGTACATATTGTATTTAAATGGTATAATCATTTCAGACATGTGCTGTATTCAATCTCAGATAAATAATATTTTTGTACACAAACGAAAAAATAGCAAATGACACCAAACAGTGTAATATTTTTTAATAAAAATCACAAATTTCTAAATTGGATAAAACAGACAAGGTGTTTTGACATGCCGAGTTTCACAAATGGGAGATTTGTTAAGGAAATACACATCTTGACTATGAAAGTGATGTTTTATTTTTAATTTAGGAAGTATGAGCAAAATTATATTTGTTTACAAGTGACGATCCCATGTGTAAAAATTTATGAGAAGGGTTTTGGTTATTCTGTATGTTTGCAAGCTATAAAGCAATACAGTATGTGGAATTGTGGAATCTGCAGAATGTTATGTATGTTTCATGTCCGCCTAGAGATCCATTTACAATAAAAAATATATTAGTGAGGCTAGCTGCTATTCATATCATACAATTCAGTATTTCTTAACAATACCTTAGAATGTGATTTTTCTAGTTTAAGTAAGAGGATATTTTTATTGATTTGTTCAAGAGTGAGAAATTAAACTAGCTCGAATTGCTTTAATGATGTCTTATTTATTATCCCATAAATAACAAACAGTACAATTTGTAAATACCTACAGATAAATGACTAAAAAAAACTATAGTTATCATTTCTTTAGTTGCTTTTTGGCATCTGCAATGCCCTCCTTCATATTTTCACTGAACTTCTTCAAGAAAGACATGAATTTGTTGATCTTCTGTGGATCTATGTCGGAAATCTTTTCTTTGCCTCTATAGAACATGGAGACTGCTAGTTGCGCCGCTCTCCTCACAGGGTAGGAGTCGGCGAGCCGCTGCACCAAGTGCTCGTTGTTGGCTAAGTACTTGAGCAAAGCACGGAGAGGCATTGTAGGGTTTATCACTTGAATGATGTTTCAAATGAGCACATGTTCCGGTACTTCTGCAGCAGCTCGCGCTTCAGCCGCAGCTGTGTGCGTAGGATCTCGAACTGCTTCAGTTGATCTTGCTTGTTGTACTCTATTCCGGCCAACCTTTTGATCTGGAACAATTAAAACATTGTATGTAAATAAATGTCTTAATTACTTAAATAAGAATTGTAAAACAGAAGATAGTTTATTAACCTGTGAACGAGCTACATCAAACTTCTTCTGCAGTTCTAAAACCTTTTGACTACAGTCCTGCGACTCGCGCGCCTTGGCAGAGTTGTCGTGAAAGTCTCGTTCCACACTGCAAAATATGCACATTATCAAACCGACACATCAACAGTGATAAGTTGGAAACTATAAATAGATGAATGCCAATACCTTCGAATGATTTCGTATACAATGGGTAAGAAATCTACGTCTACTTCTTGCACAGTCAATGGGCTAAAGTTATTTTGTTCGGAATGTTCTGTATTATTCTCCATCATATGAAACGAAACTAAACACAAGACACAAATTACAAAAGTCACTTGCCTAAAAATTGATATGCGAACCTCAGAAAATCGAATGGAATAGAAGAAAAGGGATATTTTTCGTGTCGGACGTTTTAATATAAAATGACAGTTTTTATTTTAACGACTGAGTATGTATTTATTGTGCATCAGAGGCAGGTAAATTTGTAAGCTCTCTGAGCCCGAATTGAAAAATAAAAAAAAAGTCAAAATGACAGTGACAAATCAACGCGATGTATGTTTCGATTGCAATTTGTTGTGAATTTGTAAAATAAATCGAAATAATGGATGAAGTTGCTAAATTAGAACACCTTTCTTTGGTGTCTAAAATATGTACTGAATTAGACAACCATTTAGGATTAAATGACAAAGATTTAGGTAAGTCCAAAGCTTTAAAATCCTGATTTATGTTTTTATGTTTACGCGTGTTTTATTGGATTTTTCGTTTTTACAGCACATCTAAGTAAAAAATACTAATGATTTACTTTGTTTCAGCCGAATTTATAATAGATTTGGCGGATAAGAACCCTACATTTGATGGATTCAAAAAGGTTCTCATAGAAAATGGAGCTGAATTTTCGGACTCCTTTATGACCAATTTGCTTCGTATCATTCAGCACATGAAACCTGCCAAGGATGAATCACATGAAAAAGAAACAGAGAGGGCCAGTAAAAATCCTCTGGCTAAAAAGTTCCCCGGTCTTGCAATACCTAATGAAAAGCCAAAGGAGCTTTCCTTTGATGATGCTAGCAGTGAAGAAGAAAAAGAGGATAAAAAAGGTAAAAGAATCACATCCAAAGAAATTTTCAAGGGCGAAGACAAAGGAAAAGGTGATGTAGTTATAGACCAAGCTATGGCAGAGCTGGAAGCCCTAGCTCCTTCAAATTCTGGAATAAAAAAAACTGAAACAAAGCCAGATATTTCCAAAGAAGACACTCAAAGTATCAAAGAACTGAAAGATCATGGTATTAAAGATTCTAAAAGCAGAAAAAGAGAGAGGTCCAGAGATAGAAACAGACGCAGCAAAAGCAGAGATAAAAGGAGTCGTAGCAAAGACAGGCGAAGTAGGAGTAGGGAGAGAGATAGAAGACGGAGATCCCGTAGCCGACATCGTAACAGATCTCGTTCGAGAGACCGCCACAGGTCTAGGTCAAGAAATAGACATAGATCTAGGTCTAAGGACAGGCACAGGAGGTCACGGTCACGCGGTAGAAGGTCTCGGTCCAGGAACAGGAGGTCTCCCTCTAGGGAAAGAGAAGACCGTGGTAGGTTTGGGGATCCAAAAAAGAACAGAAAGAGGAGTCCAGAAGTAGAAATGAGTGATGATCCAGAGCCTGGAAAGGTAAATATCCAAACAACTTTATACCATAGTTTTGGTGTAATAGTTAATATGTTGTGCAATAATTGTTGATTGGAATTTGTAGACTTATTTTCGGTCAAAAAAATATTTTCTTTCCTTTCACTGAATGACTATTACTTAGTCAAGTTTGAGGGTTTCAAAAAGTATTCTGGATTGGCATTTATTACAGTATTAACTTATGGTTTATAGATAGTACACATTACTAGTTAATGTATGTATAATGCAGTTGTCCATTATATCTTAAGTTGTATCAGTCACAGACCAAAGTCAAAGTCAAAATTCCTTTATTTTATAGGTGTTTACACACACTTAAAAATCGTTGGTACAGTAAATAAATTAGTAATAGATTAGGGATAATTTTAACATAGCCTTAAATATCATATTCACTTTACCTTTTAGATTTACAATGGGCGCGTGGCGAACATAGTGCCGTTCGGTTGCTTCGTTCAGATAGAGGGAGTGCGGAAAAGATGGGAGGGACTTGTTCACATCTCGCAGCTGCGTTCAGAGGGCCGCGTCACCAATGTCTCTGATGTGGTGTCCCGGGGAGACAAAGTTAAGGTAAGTTGTGGCTCTTTACCCTTCAACATTTATATGAAAATCTATTTTAAATGAAAGTCGGAAGTTATTGATAAAGACCGCTATTTTTCTGTAGTAATGATTTGTATTCTTTCCAGGTCAAAGTGCTGTCGTTAACTGGCCAGAAGGTGTCACTGACAATGAAAGATGTGTGCCAAGAAACAGGAAAGGATTTGAATCCAACATCTCATGCTCACTTAGAGGTAAGTAAGAAGCCATATTTAATTACTAGTGCCATCTGCATTGCCTTGTCCTTGAAATTAGCGTTTTCAAACAAACAAACAAACAAACAAACAAACAAAAAAACTCTTCAGCTTTATAATATCATATAGTATAGATTTTATAAACACAACACAACTATTTGTAGCTGAACTTTGTTTAGATTTCTAAACTCAAATTCAAAATATTTATTGCATGCCTCCTTTCTTTGGTATTGTCTATTATTAGAGCGAGAAAGTGATATCTGTCTACCCTCCCAGGTAGGGTTGCCAGGTCCTCAGACGCAAAAGCCGGACAGACCTGTGAGTTTGTCCTGACATTTGGGTAAAAAATCCGGACATCTAGTTTTCTTTTTGTCCATTTTTTTATAAAAAGTGTTAACCCAATTTTTTTTTGTCCTAACATTTGGTCGAAAAATCCGGACGCCTCACATTTTTGAAAAATTTTGGCTCGGCGTGATTCGATCTCGATCCGCGCGTGAATTTCGAAATTGAAAAATCCTACCTAAATCCTAACAGGCCGGATGCCGCTTATTTTGGCCGGACAAGCAATCAAAAATCCTACGTATGTCCTGCTTTATCCTAACACCTGGCAACCCTACTCCCAGGCGTGATTTTATGTATGTATGTATAAGAGCAAACATGTGTACCCATTTTAGATCCACGTTGAGCAGTGTAAATGTAATGTAAACCGTTTGTTAGGCGGAGCGCGAGGGCCGCAACCCGG